>VBSM01002608.1:83861317-83889260 GCA_008086735.1 Cheirogaleus medius
AGTCAAACAAGCTTTCAGTGCTTTAAATCTTTCCTCATCACACAAGAGCAAAACAGATCCGTCGTCAATGCACAGCACAAAGGATCATGTAGACTGTGAGTGCCGGCTGTGGGCAAGGTTTCGTGGCCAGTGAGCGCGGTACCGAAGTGGTTAAATTCTAGACGCTCTGGCAGTCAGTCTGTTTGATATGTGCTTGTATAGAAATGAAATAGAGCACTGGCTGACCTTTGCGGTCTGAAAATATTTAAGTGATTGCTACCCAGTTTATTAATTCTTCTCACATCTCCTAATGCAATTATGTGTAGATTATTTTTATGGCTTCACTGAAAGGACCTTAAGTGCTTGCTTTTTTTTCTTTTCCTAGAAATTAAAGTTGGGCATCTGTTTATTACTCTCATGGATGCTTTGGTCTAAGAACTTGCAGAGTTTGATTACTTTTACAAAGCTCTAGTATCCAGGCAGATACTCCCTCCAGGTAGGCATTTCCTTTAGAGTCTACAGTTTCCCTCCGGGTTGAGAGGTTTCTCTCTAGGATAAAAGAGACCATGGTTAGAATCCACAGGCTAAAAGGTATTTTGTGTTTTGTATTTTTTTTAATTTCCTACTTGATAAATATTTTGTCACTACTTATGTCTGAGATGGTGGGAATTCACTGTAACCAGCCTTTCAAATAAAGTCAATGCTAGTTTTGTGCCTATAAATATACCAATGGTTTAGGAAATTTTTCTTTTTTTTCCTCCCTAGCATCTACTTACATATTTTTTTTTATAATCAAGAACTTTCTCTTTAGACTTAAAAATCTGAACTTAAAGGAAATTCTCATGGGCTTGGGAGATGATGAAAATATAGTAATATCAAATAGCTGCTCCCACTGAGAACAACGGATCATATTCTCATCTTATTTGACTCCTGGGCAATTTGCCCACTGTGTCACCCATCTTGGGATTCTAGCCCAGGTGGTAGTTCTAATTATCTCCATTTTTCATTTCCTGGCAAGGAAAAATCCTTCTAATTATTAAAAAATTCTGGTTCAATCTGAAATAAATTTCGTCACGTTATATTTTGCCATCAGTGAAAACTATGTGTTAATTTCATTTTAATTGTCACTATTCAAAGGCTGTTGAAACCAGTGGATATTGCCGTGAGTGGAAACTTAAGAAATGTGGTTTGGAATCAAATGATTAAATCCTTAAGGAATATATTAGTTTTTGAGTTTCCTTACATCCTTATTTAAAAAGGTATTATATACTATAAATCCACTAGGGTATATATCACATGGGTCTTGTTCATCACTGTACATTCAACTTAACAATTTTCCTGATACATAGTACATGCTCATTAATATTTGTAAAATTCATTACTGAATGAATCAGTGAATGTATCTAGATCTGCATATGTCTAAATACATAAATGTCAAGGCAGACAGGTTTTTTATTTTTTGCCTCATATTGGTGGTAAAAATGTTTCCTAAATGTCTGAGGCTGTACCAGAATAAAATAACATTAAAAAATACAAGCTCTACCTGACCTTATATATCTGAAACATCATGTTGGTGAAGCTAACAAGTTAGGAGGAAGTATGATGTAGCAGGCTCTTCTGAAGTGACATTTCCCACAGTATGTAGGTGGTTGCTGTGATCTGATAGAGGAAAGGTATTTTTAAAAAGCATGGCCTGACAACACAGGTTTCCAGTGCAATTATTTGAAGAAGTTTCAGTTTTAAAAATTCACTCTATAACTAGTTAAAAAGCTCTGGGAGAGCACATTTCTTATAGAAGTATTTATATAAACCTGTTTCCATAGTATCTAGGCTCTCAGAAGCCTTGTATTAGCAGAAGACAAATGAAATAGTCACGAATATCCAGGTGATACCCATCAGGATATATTCAGTGAACACACCTCGCTAGCAATGTGGTGTTCTTGGGAAGCCAGGAAGATAAAGACACAGAGGAAGATAAAGTTCTCCTATAAAGAAACCCTCAGGATAATTGGGGGTGGGAAAGAGATGTTTAAAATAGTAATTACAACATTGTGCTAGAGCTGAGCCTGAGATTCTTGCACCACCACAGAACTACCACCTAGGAAGGAGGGATTGAACAAGATGTATCTATCCAGTGATTTGGAAGTCCAATACAGGGGACAGCTCTACTCTCTGGGTAAATGGGTGAGGGCTTTTGGGATGAATATGAATGAAGATGAGGAATTTTCTATGCAGAGAATGGTAGACAGGACATTTAAATGCTCAGAGAACAGTAAATATAAACACATGGAAATGGTAAAGAATTTGGACTGTTTAGAATAAATAAGTTAATGAATAGACTTAGTATTTTATACAAATAGCCTGTAAAAACAACTTAAACCCTTGGGTAGTGTTATCACTGACCAAACCACCATATTTCTCCATTCAAAGAGTGCAAATATTACATCCATCCTGTGAGGCGATTTTTGTGGGAGAGCATTCAACTTGCCTCTGTATAGTCCAAGCTCCAGAAAAAATCATGTAGACTACAAAGAAGGATGTCAGTTTTTAGCCCATGACAAGATATTAAATGCGTGCTCATATGTTTATGTTCTACTGAATATGAATAGTCAAAACTGCTTAGCATGCCATTTTCTAGTTTGCCTCAAGCACCTTTCCAGTCTGACCTGTTGCTATTCACTATATTTCTACTCATGGAACCTACTATCCTGCAACTTAGGACTTCTTGCTATATTTAAATATCTTATTTGCTTTATTATTTCTATTCACTTTTAGCTACTCTTACCCATGTGAACTATTTTTCATAGGCCTCTGAGGTCTCTTGAGGGTAGGACTTAACCTGTAGGCAGAAAGGTCAGGGAGAAGCCATTTGTATTGGTCTAAATATCAGAGGATGGGGTAGAACCAGGATGGTGACATGTGAAAGCAGAGGAAAGAACAGCCATTTACCATCTTGTTAAAGACACATAAATCTAAGTGGTAGGTGAGATATTTTCTCTACTGATAAAACGTTTATATCACTGAGAGACCATATGCCTTACCTAAACATCATAGCTGCCTACAGTGAAATTAGGATTACATTAAAACTTCCCATCCTCTAAAGCTTTTCCTGTTATCACTTTCCCTCTCAGAACTGTGTGTGTATTACTGTTTGTATGTTCTTTGAAGTGTCATCTGCCATCTGTGACTTGTGTCTTGGTATATCACAGTCTGTATGACACCTTTGCTCAATATGAGCCACTGTATCTTTGATTACTAAGCAGCAACTTGGCCTGCAGCCATATTCCTTGGCATTTTATAATTATGCCACATTTCCTTATTTAGTGTTTCAAAAATTCAGGGAGAAGCTCCTACCATAGAATTTCTTTGAGCTCAGTACTTTAACTTTGCAGTGACATCTGCAGAGTTCCAAAACTGCTGGGTAAAGCTTCTGTAGCCTTTTTCACTGAAGTCTCTCAAAAACTTTCACCTGGTTCCTCTTTCTATTCTACAAATTACAAAGCACAACTTCTTTGCTGGTGTCTTGGCCCATTTTCTGTTGCTATAATTGAATACCCAAGATTGAGTGACTTATATAAAAAAAGAAATGTATTTATTACAGTTTTAGAGGATTGGAAGTCCAATGCCTATGAACCACATCTGGCCAGGGCCTTCTTGCAGGTTTGGACTCTCTGCAGACTCCCAAAGCAACACAGGGCATTGCATAGCCAGGAGACTCATGAGAGACAGATAAACTGGCTGTTATAACAGACCCACTCTAGTGATAAGTAACCCACTCCTTCAAAAGCCCATTAGTTCATTAAATCATTAACCCATGAATGAATTAATCCATTCATGAGGACTTGACTCAATCATTATGTCTTATTATGAATCTTGATGCCATTCAGATAACTAGGTGCCTGGCCAGTTTACACACAGGCCATGGGTTTTCCTGCATCTCCACTTGTTTTTATACACATAGTTTCTCATCATTTCCCACCCCAATCTACTTCTCCCTCTGTTCATGGCAACTTCATCCTATCCCTCTAGTTGCTCAGGACAAACACCCTGTAATCATCCTTGAGTTTCTCTCTTGTATACCCTATCTCAAATCTACTAGCACATCCTATTTGTTTTATACCTCAAAATATTTCTAGAAACCAATACTTTTTCACTACGTCTACTACTATTATTCTGTTCTATTGTGCTATCATCTCTCACCTGAATTTCAAAAACCAGCCAAATAATTGGTCCCCAGCTCCAGTCATTCCCTGGCTTCAGATCTTGCCCTCCTTCAGTCTATCATAATAAGAGTACCCAGAATAATCATGTGAAGGCATATGGCATATCTCAGCACTCCTCCATTCCCTGTAGATCCACACTATTTCACAAGGCTGGTAAGGCTTTGGAATATTTAAATCTCAGATCTGTCAAATTTTATCTCCTAAGACATTTTCTCTTAATGAATCTGCTCCATACACACTGGCTTCCATTGTTTTTCTCAAACATTCAGGACTGTTTCCATCTCAGGGCCTTTGCACATGCTGTTCCCTCTGCCTGAAATGCTTATCCCCCAAATATCCACATGGTTTACTGTTTCATCTCTATGCTTATTCAGGATGGTCTTCTCTGACCTCTCTATTTAACATGTATCTTAAGTAAGTACTTCCTAGCTTTCTTTCCCAGTTTTATCTTTCTTCATGATACTTACCACAATCTAACTGTTAAAAAAATATATTTTACATATATTTCTCAAAAAATATTTGGCTCCCTCATGTCAAATGTGAGCTTTTTTCACTGTTCTTTCCCCAGTTCATACGAGTCCACATCACAAATTAGAAATTCAATAAAAGGATTAATGAATGGAATTTGTTTTGGCAGCCAAAATGGAATAAAAGGGATTGCATTTACCTACCTAGATGAAACAAGAATAATAAAAACAAAACAAACAAACAAACAAACCCCAAAAATGAAATAGCAGTTTTCAAGACACTGGACATCAGGCAACAAAAAGACAGTGATCCCTTAGAGACAGTAAACAACAGGGTAACCTTATAATTCCCCCAGTTACCTGCCTTTGGACAGTCTTCATGTATGGTGCAGAGAAGAAAAATACAGCTAGGGCTGGTGGACTCTTTGAGTTTCAGAGATGATGCTGAGAGTTCAGGGAGAACAAAAAGGCTAGAATTATCCGGTCAGACTACTTGAGGGAGAGGCTGCACATAAAGAGTACCCCAGAGATTTTCAGATGGTTCCGCTCAAAATTTCATCTGAGTGTCAATCAGCAGATGCATACAGAGAAAATACCTGAGGCCAAGGAAATAATTCCACAAAAGAATTATATTTAAAAGTATCCAGGACTCACATAATTCTGGGAATATTACCTGCTCCCAGGTCCTAGAACATCTAGTGAAATAGAATTAGCCCTATACTAATCATTTATTTAGTTCAACTAATAACATCTTAAAAGCAAGACTTGAAAGAATGAAAGTGTTTCTAAGTAACTAAAAGGCAACTCAGAAAAAAGGCTCAAGAATATTTTTAAGAATACAAAAATATACAGCCCCCACCAAGTTAATATTCATGATTTCTGGAACATATCAAAAATTAGCAGGCATGAAAAGAAGCAGGAAAATACTATCTCTAATTAGGAGAAAAATCAACCAATTGAAGTTGACACAGAACTGACACAGATGTAATTCTTAGGAGACAAATCTGTTATAGTGGTTATTATAAGTGTGTGTGTGTGTGTGTGTGTGTGCGTGTGTGAAACTTTGGGTGGAGATAGATACACTGATTATTTTGATCATAGTGCTGGATTCACAGGAGTAAGCAATTGTCAAAATGTATCACACTGTACCCATTAAATATATGCAGTTTATTGTATGTTTATATACTTCAATTAAAAAAATGAATGAGCGAATGAAAGAATGAACAAAAAATTCTCTTCCATTTCAGGTCTCAATCTCTAGTACAATTATTGTTTCATTACCTTGTATATTATAGATATCAGTACACATGAAAGCAGATATCATAACATATGCATGACATATATAATATACATATTTTTGTCACCTATGGTATAATAGTATTTACAAAGTTTATGTTTAGTTCATATTTGACAGATGAATAAATTAACAGCTTGTAAACATCAAAATACAGTATAATTGTTAAGTGTTCTAAGATTTGTTTCCTCTTTATTGAAGTTCTGCAGAGAGTTACATAAGCTGATTGTATTATCATCAACAGGGTTATTTTGAAACATGATTAAGAAATTTTGGAGATTTGCATGTGATTTTCCTCTTCTTGGTATAAAGTTTTGTTTCTTCACCCTTTGCTGAGTTAACTTGTAGTTATCTTTTAGTTCTCCATTCAAAAACAACTCCAAAGAGTTACTTTCTCTGATCTTGAAAACTAATTTTGTCCTCCATTAAAACACTCTAGGAGCCTAGATTTCCCTGCAGTACTGAATCACAGTTGAAATTAAATAATGTGAATTTTAAGTACCTACTTAGTGTTTGTATCCCACACTAAATGTCCATTTCATGGACAAAAGGACTGTGCCACTCGGTATGTACGGAAGAAGTATTTTGTTAGATGGGACAGTAAATTAGGCTCCAGTCTATGATAGATAGGAGATTTGGAAGATACTTGGCACACAAAGATGCAAAAGTTCAAAGGTAATGTCAATAAACCCCTCATAAATAGGGAAGATGATTGAGAAAGAGTGGAGATTGGGAGAGAATGTGAGGAAAACTACTTTGGCAAGAGCCCTATTGTGGTAAAGATTTGAAGAATATTGAACAGGGAATTAAGATGGTTTAATTTACATATAAGAAAGGTAATTTTGCCACTGGGGTGTTGGATGGGTTAGGCAAGAGTGGTGTTGTTAATACACGAAGTAGAAAGACTTATATTCATTGAGTTAAAATTTTGACATCGTCTTTTGCCTGGATCATTGTAATCACCTGCTCACAGGTCTCCCATCTTCTTCCTCTGCTCCCAATGTGATCCAGTTAAAATAAAAACCAGATCAGATGGCTCCTCTGTTCAACTAGCTTCCATGTATTCTCATTTCATTCAGAATAAAATCCACAGCTTTTTTCACGGACTACAAGAATTTGGTATGAACTGATGCGGGATACTCACGCGACATTATTTCAGTGCCTCTCCACAGGCTCACACTGCTTGGTTCTGATTCATTATTTGGTTCTGTGAAAATGCTGAACATACTCCTTACTCAAGGCCTTTGTACACTTTTTCCTCAGATAGCCATATGGTATCTCAGAACTTCCTTGTCTTGCTCAAATAGAATCTCATTTGAGAGTCTTTTCCTGACTGCCTTATTTTGCAAAAGATCCCTCTTAATACTTGAACCCTCTACATCCATTATGCTGCCTTATTTCTATGTACAGTATTAGCATGTTACCCAATTCAGGTATATGCTTATTTGTTTTCTAGTTGTTAGATTTGCTCCCCATCCCCTACCCCACACTGGAATATAAATCTACGTGGGAACAGAGACTTAATCTGTTTTCATTCATTCAGCTTATAATTATTGAGAGTCTTCTAGACGCAGGCATTGTTGTGGGAATTGGCAACATAACAGTGAAAAGAAACAAACAGAAATCAAGGTTTCTGGCTTTGAGAAATTTACATTCAAAATGTGTTTCAGTTTTGTTTTCTGTTCTATCCTGAAACACCTGGAAGAGCGCCAGGATCATAGTAGGGGATCAATAAATGTACACTGAACGAATGTATAATTCAGAGTGGATAACTTGAATGAAATAGGTCAGGAGTAGAGGCTCTAGAAAGGAGAGGATAGAAAAAAAATTGTAAATATACAAAGAGTCAATATTTAGAATACGGTAAAGAATAGGGAGTGATTTAGGATAGTCTCCAGGTTTCTAGTCCATAATGTTATTTGATCAATAATGGAAGATATAAAATTGTGTTACCATCTAATAATTATTTCTTAAAGTCATTTTATTGGACTGTGAAGACTTTTCTACTATCTAAATTTTGTAGTTTATTCTTGCCATCATTATGCACATGGAGGTGGAGATTGGAGTAATAAATCCATATATAATGTTTAAGGTTGAGAAACCAGCCAAATGGCCATTGACAATTCAAAAATATTGCCAATCTAGTGATTTAATGTATAAACATTATTTAAATCAACATCATCTTAGACTTGGTCTTTATCTCTCTGCTTTTATTTAGATCTAAGTTTCATGTTTCAATAAGGCCCAGAAATTTCATTGCAAATCTATAAGAGTCTTGCTCAAGGGTGGGGCACCTATGACCTTAAGGCAACATGGGCCCTTCTAGGCCCTTAAGTGTGGCTTTTTGATTGATTCCAAATTTTACAGAACAAAGACTTTTATTTTTATCAATACATTTTTGTTCATCTTTTATATTTTTATTTATACAATGAACATATTTAAAATACCAAGGAATAAAATAAGTTTCAATGAAATAATCCTCCCAGATTGACCAACATAATTAGAATATTAGTAAACCATAAGAGCTAAATTGGCAGCTGCTATGCTCATGATTTAGTTCTAACTTCCCCCACCTGACTGGCACCACCACCTCATGAGGCTGGTTGATGAGAGTTTACAGGGGTCTAGTATGCCAGTTTGTTATCAACTTTTGACAACCGTGCACTGTGTTTCTGCTTGAAGTGGAATTTGTGAATGTTTGTGCAGCTCAACAACATTTTTTAATTCTGTCTGCTTAACAGGCCGTCATGTCAAAGAAGACCAAGATAGCGCTGAAGGAAGGAAACAGGTTTTTAAATGAGGATTGGGAATTGCAATATTATCTTGTTTTCTGCTAAAAATAAGATGATTTGCTTGCTTTGTAATACTGCAATATCAACATGAAAGACATTCAGTGCTCATCAGCACATACCACTCATAAGAACCATAAATACTTTAAATTAGAGGGAGAGGCATGAAAGGTTGTAATGCAGAAATTAAAAGATGAAAAGCAAAAGCAAAGATAATTTGTTCAAGCAGTAATAAGACCTGGAAATAATGCCACGGAAGCAAATTATAAAGTAGCTTATTAGTCTATAGGGATGGTACTGATTTGTGTATGTTGATTTTGTAACCTGAGACTTTTCTGAATTTATTTATCAATTCCAGGAGACTCTTGGTGGAATCTTTGGGTTTTTCTAAACATAAGATCATATCTTCAGCAAAAAACAATAGTTGGACCTTCTCTTTCCCAATTTGGATATGCTTAATTTCTTTCTCTTGCCTGATTGCTCTGGCTAGGACTTCCAGGACTATATTGAATAGACATAGTGACAGTGGGCTTTCTTGTCTGGCTCCAGTTTTTAGTGGGAATGCTTTTAACTTTTCCACATTTAGTGTGATTCTGGCTGTGGGTTTGTCATAAATAGCTTTTATAATTTTGAGATATACCCGTTGTATGCCAAGTTTGTTGAGGGTTTTTATCATGAAATTTGCTGAATATTTTTTCTGCATCTGTTGAGATAAACATATAATTTTTTTTTGCTTCTGTTTATGTGGTGAATCACATTTATTTATGTGTGTTGAACCATCCTTGCATCCCAGGGATGAAGCCCACTTGGTCATGGTGGATTATTTTTTTGATGTGCTGTTGAGTTTTCTTTGCTAGTATTTTATTAAGGATTTTTGCATTTTTATTCATAAGGGATATTGGTCTGTAGTTTTCTTTTTCTGTTGTGTCCTTTCCTGGCTTTGGTATCAAGGTGATGCTGGCTTCAGAGAATGAGTTGGGTAGGATTCCATCCTTCTCGATGTTATGGAACAATTTCTGCAGTATGGGTATCAGCTCTCCTTTGTAAGTCTGATAAAATTCAGCTGTGAATCCATCTGGTCAAGGGCTTTTTTTCGTTAGAAGATTTTTTATTGCTGCTTCAATTCCATTGCACATTATTGGTTTGTTCAGGAGTTCTATTTATTCCTGATTGAGTCTTGGGAGGTTGTATGTTTCCAGGAATTTGTCCATTTCCACTACACTTTTGAGTTTATGTGCATAGAGATTTTCATAGTATTCATAGGTGATATTTTGTATTTCTGTGGTACCAGTTGTAATATCTCCTTTTTCATTTCTGATTGAACTTATTTGAGTCCTTTCTCTTCTGTTTCTTGTTAAACTAGCAGGAGGTCTATGAATTTTGTTTATCTTTTCAAAAAACCAACTTTTTGTTTCATTCTTCTTCTGTGTTATTTTATTGTTTTCAATTTCATTTAGTTCTACTCTGACATTAGTTATTTCTTTTCTGCTGCTGGGTTTGGGATTGGTTTGCTCTTTATTTTCTACTTCCTTGAGATGTGTCATTAGATTGTTAATTTGTGGTCTTTCTGTCTTTTTGATGTAGGCATTTAAGGGCATGAATTTTCCTCTTACTAATGCTTTTGCTGAATCCCATAGATTTTGATAACATGTGTCCTATTTGTCATTCAGTTAGAGGAATCTTTTGATTTACATCTTAGTTTCATTATTGATCCAATAATCATTCAGCATTAGGTTGTTTAATTTCCATGACTTTGTGTAGAACTGAGTGTTTCTCTTGGAGTTGATGTCTAGCTTTATTCCACTGTGGTCTGAGAAGATATATGGTATAATTTCAATTTTTTTGAATTTGTTGAGCCATGTTTGGTGGCCTAAAATATGATCAATCTTGAAGAATGTACCTTGTTTTGATGAAAAGAATGTATAGTTTATTAAGTAGTTTTTGGGTAAAATGTTCTATAAATGTCTGTTAGGCCTATTTGTTCTAGAGTTTTATTAAAATCCAGAGTTTCTTTATTAATTTTCTACTTGGATAATCTGTACAGTTCTGTCACTGGGGTGTTAAAGTTTCTAGTAATTATGATGTTGTTATTTATCTTTTTGCTTAGATCTAGTAGGGTGTGTTTTATGAATCTCAGTGCTCCTGTGTTAGGTACATAAATATTTAGAATTATTATATCTTATTGTTGAATTGCTTCCTTTATCATTATATAATGACTGTCTTTGTTTTTCTTTACTATTGCTGATTTAAAATCAATATTATCTAATATGAGGATGGCTATGCCTGTTCTCTTTTGATATCCATTTGCATGGAATATTTTTTTTCCAGCCCTTCACCTTGAGTCTGTATGAATCCTTGTGAGTAGATGTGTTTCCTGGAGCAAGCAGATACTTGGTTTGTATTGTTTTAATCCATTCAGCCAGCCTATGTCTCTTGAGTGGGGAATTCAAACTATTCATGTTGATTGATAGAATTGATACGTAGGATGTTCTTTTTATCCTGTTGGTTAGTACCTTATTGATATGATAGAACCAAAACTAATCAGCAGCATGAATTAACCTTCAACTTAACAGAACAACTTCTGTTGTTGTTGCAATACTTCAAAAAGGAAAATATATATTATTTAATCACTTTGGATGACTCAATGGATACTACTGACTCAGTGCAGGTTTTATACTTCATTCAGCTCATAATAGAAGATTTTCCTTGGTACAAAGAGTTACTTTTTTTAAGCACTCTGGCAAACAGAACACAGGGAATAGATATCTTCAACAATTTTCAAGATAAATGTCACGAAGTTGGGAAGAATTTGGTAAATTTAGTGAGTGTATGTACAGATGTGCACCTTCATGACAGGAAAACATGAAATGTTTATTGCAAGAATGAAAAAACTATTAATAGATCCAGATGCTCTCCTTTCTTTTCATTGTATCTTGCATCAGCAAAATCTCTGTGCTAAAGCTACTATGTTAAGTGACACTTTACAACAAATTATGAGTATTTTTAACTATATTTATGCAAATACAACACAACATTGTCGATTTTGTAGCATGCTAAAGTTGAATGATGATGTATTCAGTGTGAATTTGCCATATCATTCTAAAGTGCATTGGCTATCACAGGGATGCGTGTTAGCCAAAATTTCATCTCTGGGGAACAGACAGTTAAATTTTATGAAGAACACAATAAGGAATGTAAATTATTGAAAGAAGATTTCTATAGGAATGCAACATTTCTATGGGATAGCATGTCAAATCAAAAAAACTTGAATATTTCTTTGCAAGGTAAAACTAAGTCTATATATTATATGTGGCAAAAAGTCCGATCATTTTGAAAAAAGCTATCTTTTTCCAAAACACTTCTTCAAAAGGAAATTTCAGATGAACATTTTCCCCAGTTAACAAGGGTCATTGATGAGCAGGATGATACATACAAATTGTTGAAGAATACAAAGCTGTTACAGACCTATTAATTGGAGAATACAATGAAAGGTTCACTGAGTTTGAGAATCATGACACCATGCTCAAATTAGTATTTCAGCCTCACTTAGTTGAGATTGCCAAGGCACGTGAAAAACTACAGATAAAATTGATTGAGCTTTCAGTAAATGACATTTTAAAGTCATTGTTTGATGCTAAGAAAGGTCCAACTGAAATATGGAAAAGTGCAGTAGAATACCAATGCCTTTGGCAACATGCCCAAAAAATGTTTTCTTGCTTTTCAACCACGTATTGCTGTGAATCTACATTCTCCTACCTAACCCAAATCAAGATACCCTTAAGGTCACATATGACTGATACCCATCTACAAAATCAACTGAAATGGTGGACCTCCATGCTGCGACCAAATATTCAAATGCTCTCCAACAAAAAGCAGACAAAACAAAGTCATTAAAAGGTTAGTTAATTTGATCAGATACCATTTATTTATTTTTGTTGTTGCTGGATTGCCTTTGGGGTCTTCTTCATAAATTCTTTGCCTAAGCCAATGTCTAAAGCTTCTACACAGGCAAAGAAACTGTCACGAAAGCAAACAGGCAATCTACAGAATGGGAGAAAATCTTCACAAGCTACACGTCCGATAAAGGGCTGATAACTAGAATCTATTTAGAGCTCAGGAAAATCAGCAAAGAAAAAAATGAAACAACCCTATCAAAAAGTGGGCAAAGGACATGAACAGAAACTTTTCAAAAGGCTAATGGCCAACAAACATATGAAAAAATGCTCAACATTTCTAATCATCAGGGAAATGCAAATCAAAAGCACAATGAGATATCACTTATCTCCAGTGAGAATGGCCTTTATCAAAAAGTCCCAAAACAATAAATGTTGTCATGGATGCGGACAGATAGGAACACTGCTACATTGCTGATGGGATTGCAAACTAATGCAACCTCTGTGGAAAACAATATGGAGACACCTTAAAGTGATACGAATAGATCTACCATTTAATTCAGCAATCCCATTACTGGGTATCTACCCAAAAGAACAAAAGTCATTCTATAAAAGAGACATCTGCACTGTTTATAGCAGCACAATTCACAATTGCAAATATGTGGAAATAACCTAAGTGCCCATCAATACATGAGTGGATTAATAAAATGTGGTATATGTATACCGTGGAGTACTATTCAGGTATAAGAAACAATGGTGATATAGCACCTCTTGTATTTTCCTGGATAGAAATGGAACCCTTTCTACTAAGTGAAGTATCCCAAGAATGGAAAAATAAGCACCACATGTACTCACCAGCAAATAGATTTCACTGATCAACACCTAAATGGACATATAGGAATAACATTTATTGGGCATCAGATGGAATGGGGGAGGAGGGGATGGGTATATACATACATAATGAGTGCGATGAGCACCATCTGGGAGATGGACACACTTGAAACTCTTGACTCGAGGGGGGAAGAAGGGGGAAGGCAACACACATAATTTAAACATTTTTACCCCCATAATATGCTGAAATTTAAAAAAAAGAAACAAATAGGGAAAAAAAAGTTAGTTAACTTCAAAATTAACAAATAGTTTTCAGTTTTGAAATTATTAGAGTTTTACAAAATAATGTACATCTTTAAGTCTATCTAATTAAGTTTTTTGAATGTGGCCTTATTTGATTAGAGTTAAATTAATGCTGCCTTCCAACAGGAGAAGGTTCCCCACCCATGGCTCATTAAGAAGGAAGCAAGGATCTCACATTCTTGTCCTCCTTGCCCTGTCCATCCCTAGCTCCATCACCTTTCTCACTTTAGCAAGAAAGCATTGTGAGAAATTATCTAGGATCATCTCTATGTATAAAAGATCTTCCCAGTTCACTATGTACATGTGATTCTAAACATGACACATAATTGAATTTGGCTTGAATTTTATTAACAGTACAAGAGGTTTTATTATCAAAACTACTTCACACCATAATTATAAGAATGGAGAGACCAGGTGTGGTGGCTTACACCTGTAATGCTAGAACTTTGGGAGGCTGAAGTGGGAGGATCACTTGAATTCAGGAATAGCAAGACCCCATCTCTATGAAAAACAAAACAAGACAAAAAAACTTAGCCCAGTAGGGTGATGTGTACACCTCTGGCCCCAGCTACCTTGAAGCCTGAGCCAGGAGGATTATTTAAGCCCAGGAACTTGAGGTTACGTTGAGCTATGATGACACCACTACATTCTAGCCCCGCCCAGATGACAGAACAAGACCCTGTCTCAAAAAAACATACAAACAAAATAATGAAATAGAAAAATATGTGTAAAGTGCTTAGTATAGTGCCTGACATACAGTAAATGCTCAGATCTTACTGTTTCTGCAAAGCCTTCCCTGACCAGCCCAAGATACCATGGCTATTCTTGCTCTGTCCATTCATAGAATGTTTGCTATGTCATTTAGAATAAACTGCCTTGCTTTGCTTTTGTTTGACTTTCCATTGGTGGAGAAAGTTACAAGATGTGGGGTCACCTGGAAATGATTTCCAGTACAAGTTAGCTCTGTGGCTATCCTAAAGAGAGGAAAGGAAATGGTGAAGTGATACTGAAAGCAAACATTGACTAATGGATAACTTTGCTAAAGACTAATCTTGAACCCCATTGGTTATGGCCACTGGTATACCTGCTAAAATCTCTGTGTGTTTTTTAATCCCTCTCATCATAGTGCACTTTGGACCAACTGAATGAAAATGAAAGGCCCGATTTGAAATGTGTACTTTCTTATCTATCATATTATTATAATAATTCAATGGTAAAAATATATTTCAGGAGTGATGTGGTATGCAGACTTTATGAGTCTTGGCTTGAAAAAATTATTAACTATCCATCCTTTTACAGGGTACCCAGAGAAGGAACATAAGTCTTACCTTTAGTACTAGAATAGCAGTCTAATGGCACTTTACACTGATAAACAATGATTTAATTTTGAATTTCTTATGCCTTTGCATTGCTATCACATTAAAACTCCCAGTCTTTGAATGGAATAGTTTTGCAATCAGTCAGTTCTAGTTCTTTTAGGCTGCTATAAGAGAATGCTATAGACTGGGTGGCTTATAAACAAGAAACATTTTCTTCTCACAGTTTTGGCTGCTGGGAGCACAAGGTGCCAGCAGATTCAATGTCTAAGGGCCACTTCCTGGTTCATAGATGTTGTCTTCTTGTGTTCTCACATGTAAGAGGGACAAGAAATCTCTCTGGGGTCCCTTTTATAAGGGCACTAATCCCTTTCAGGAGGGTTCCACCCTTAAGACCTAATTACCACCCAAAGGCTTCACCTCCAAATACCATCACAAAGTAAATTAGGTTTCAACATATGAATTTGAGGGGGCACAAACTTTCATTCTATAGCACACTCCATTAGAGGTTCTGAAATGAAAAATAATTGTTATTATTCATTAACCCAAAAGTAAATATAGCAAGAATTTATATTACTTCTGTGATAAATCTAGTTCACTGAAATTTCCCTTAAAATATTACAGATGCAATAAAAATAATTAAACAATTATAATAAACACACATATGTACACACACAGATACACACAAAGTCCAAGATATCACAGAATTTAATGGACAGTTAGTCTAGATAAAATTTCCATTGTCTTTGTGGCTGGATTTAAATTCACATGGCCAAAAGGACTGAAATGGACATGTTAGTGCTGTCTAGCTATCTTAACAGATGGAAGTACAATTAGTTAGCATTAAAAAAAAAAGATTCAAAAAAAATAATAAGGAACTGGAATTTCAACTAAGTTGGCAACAGAAATAGGATTTTGTAAAAATCAATTTAGCATTAATTAAGGAGGGTGAATCCCTTGGTTTTAAATAGATGACTCACTGTTTATTCTTAAATTCCCTCCTATTTCAATTCCCAGCCCTCAGCCTACCCATAAATGAAACCAACTCTAAAGGATCTGGAAAAAATAGTGTTTTAATAAAGATACTTAAAATGATAATAGGAGGTAAATATATCCTGAAAGTGAAAACCAAAGTGCGGAGGGGGAAATCTGATTTTACAGAACTGCATTGTAACATAAAACCAGATTTGTATACTTATAAATATAAGTTGTGTGCATTATTCCTTTGCCAGGAAACTACATTAGACACATGTGTATAAAATATATTTCCAATTTAACCAGTCTGGAATGACCACATTCATTTTCTAGTTCACTGCAAGGGTAAGTAACATAATAAGCACAATGTATTCCCCAAATTTAATAATTTAACATGCTTGCTTAGTTAACTTACTATTACCAATGTAACATCTTGGGCTTTGTTTCTTTCAATGTAAAATGCCAAGCATGTTAAAGATGCTTGCAAATTTAGAATTAAAAGTTTATCTTCTTCAAATTAAGTTTGCAAAAACAGGGTCATTTTTGTATTTTTTCTTTCTTTTTTTTTGCCCATAAAATAGTTTTCATTTAAAACAGAATCTTATATTTGATAGTTAATCATAAACATACAAACTTCTCTGAAAAATCCAAATGCTCTTCTAAATGAAATAAAATCAAACTAAGCAAAGATCTAAAAAATAATTTGGTTAAGATGTTTATATATAGAGAAAATCAACTTTAAAAGGAGCATACATGCATCATAATTAGAAAATAGGCTATGGTTGATGGAACACAGACACTATGGAGTTACTTTTTTATTGTGTATTTTTTAAATGCAGGAAATATATTCCACAGAGATGTACTATGTCATTTCCAGAGGGGCTCTTTTGGGCTACAGCTGAAAAACCAATATTCAAATGCATGAAATATGCAATACAACATGAAAAACCAAATTAGTTGAAAACAGGTGTAATTTTTCCCTCCAAATTCTCATTCTCAATTTTTATCATTATATCAGAACTCCATAGAAAGGAGTGAAACCCACACATACTGAAACCCATGTGTGAGGACAAAAATGGATATCACATAATGTTTTCTCCAAATTTACTTACACTTCATAGATTTCCAGACTTGTTCTTTCTGAATAGAAAAGTCATATTCTCATAACTTCAGTTTTCACTACATTCACATCTTCGCTCAAATGTCACTTTGTCCCTGAGACCTTCCTGGATCCTTCCATTTAAAACTGCACCGATGTATACCATGGCATGATTACCCTGTGCCCAGGTTTTTCTCTCCCTCTTTTTTGTATTACTTTTCTCCATTGTATGTACTATTTATTTTGCTAATTTACTTATTAATTGACTCTGCCTTTAGTTACAATTAGCATTATAATTCATTTGTTCAAAAATTTAAGGTTCATTAGGAATTCACATTCAGTAAGTTTCTTGTGATTTGAGTCAGATAAACCTTGACAATTTCTTCTGTTAGAAATCAAAAAACTTCCTTCTTTAACACATTTATCTTCCTATCAGTCATAGTACTTCTTCTCCCTCCTTCTGTAATCCCTTTTCTCAACATTTTCTGGAGCCAAAGCTAGAAGCCTCTGACTCTAGTTTTATATATAACTCAAAGACACAGATCATGACTCCCTAAAATGTAAAATGATTTGTATGTGCTCAGATGAACAAGTGAATTGCATTCCTTTTTGGAGTATTCTTATTTGAGGAACATGCATCTTTAAGCTGTGATGGCCACATTCTTATCAAAGAGAATTTTAAAATAGATTATAATATGTAGAACTTTCATCCCATCACTTCTTAATTTAAAAGTAAATTATGTAGTAATTAATCTAATTTTAATTCTAAAAATTATAGGGATAGTGATGACACTATCTTGAACTGGAGACATGGGAAAGTGATTATTATTCCTGAAAACTCCACAAAGTCTTTATTTATGTCTTGCTAATCTAAGGAGACCAGGTGTCTTTTACTGAGTGAAAGAGTCCCAGAAGGACAGCTATCCCAGGAAGGATGTTGCAAAATTGCTACATAGTTCTCATATATGTGTATAGACCAATTTCAATATGTAGATAGAGTTAATACATTTGCCATATCTAAGCTGTGTGAACTTTCTGTAATGTAGGTGTTTAAATAAAACTGATGTAATGGTCTATAAACCTTCATAGATTTTGTGTAGTATTAGATCTGAAACTTTGACTATGAGAGCCCTTTTTAATGGCAATGATATTAGCCCTTTCAGTATTGAGAAAATAGCAAGAGTTGTGATTAACAAAGGGACAATTTCAAATGAATTTGAGGTTTACTAGTAATAACATTCATTCATAATTGAAAAGCTGTGGCACTTCTTTGCAATGCTATTTGTTTAGACTTCTGTTAGTGTTTTGTATATACTTGATTTGTGGCTATAACCTTTCACCCCAGTGATTGCTGCTCAGAGTTTGGGGACCACTTATCCTCTAGTTTGAAACTCCAGGGAAATTCAACTGCCAGGCCAGTTTTTCTGCAAGTGAAAGATTTTTAAGGACGTTTTGGACTAAGCAATAGCCTCAGGACTTATTCTGGGTCAGAAGGGAGCAACATCAAATTCTTCACTGAATTTGAACCCCTGGCTGGAGAGAATCATAAATGTATTGAGTATTTTACAAACCTCATAGTACCAACCACATGGTGATTTGAAGATGAATTGAGTTCCTTAATTCAAAGCTCTTAAAATTCTGCCTGAAAAAATTGAAATTGCTCATTAAATGTTATGTATTATCACTTTTTCAATTTATTTTTTATTATAGAGACAGGTCTTGTTCTGTTGCCCAGGCTGGTCTCAAACTCCTGGGCTCAAATGATCTTCCTATCTCAGCCTCCCAAGTAGCTGGACTACAGGTACTGGCCCACACTGGCCTTATCATTGCATTAATATCAGCCATTGTTTCAAAGATTTAAGGGACAATAGAACTTTTATCCCTTACACTAGGAAGATTGCAAAGGCTACCTCTATCTTGGGAATCTGAAAACTTCCTCCTGATTTTACATTATAATAGGTGCTGGGGATACTAAAGGGCATGAAACAGTCTCTGCTCTCAAAAGTGTTTTCTGTCTCTGCTCTGCAGGACATAGATGCATAACAATTATACAAAGTATGTTGAATTGCATGATGAAATAAGTGCTCTGAAGGAGAAGTCTGAAGAACTACTAAATTGTATTATAGGAGACCTGGCTAAGGTTGGAGGATTAAGGAAGACTTTTTGGGTGGGTGAAGTGACATTTGAGATCTAAACCTTGAGCGCAGATTCACAGATGAGTAGAGATGGGAGAAACATTCCCAGTGGAGAAAATGCTTTCTGCGAAGGCTCTGGAGCTGCAGGAGAAACTGAGAGGCTCATGTGGCAAGACCATAATGACTTCAGGAAGGTCAGGTCGTGGATCTTGGGTTTTGTCTCATAGAGGATAGAAAGGTATTGAAGAATTTTAGCAAGAACTATAAAGTACTGGCTTAATCATAGCACTTTGTCATCTGTATTGTCAACTAAGAGAAGTTAAAAGTAGGACTGCTAACCTTGACACTGAAGGCTGGACTCATTTAACATTTTGGGGACCATTAGTGTAAATAATCTGTGCAGGGTTGAACACCATAAAGCAGGTTTTATTTGAAGACAGTAATTTACAAAACATTAACTCAGTTTAAGTGTGGCAAATTTAATAAAGCTATTTACATGTCATTTTCTAGGTAGACACATGTTAATGGTTAAACCCAATTGCTGTGTTTCAAATCCCATTTCTGTCAGTTACTCACTGGGTGAACTTGGGTGAGGTATTTTCTGTGTACCAGTATCCTCATCTGTAAAATGAGGGTATAAAATATCTGTTTAATAATTAAATAAGTTAATGCATGCAAAGTAACTTGAAGAATTCCTGGCACATTGTAAGCTCTTAAAACATTGAGATGCAAAATTGTATTTTATGGAAAATTTGGAAATCAGGATCTATTAGGTTCTGTCAAAGCATAAATAAGGATAAATAATTTTTAACTCGTAGTTTTGTAAGGCTAAAATGAGACAATCTATATAAAGTTTCTGGCATGAGCAATAGCTCATGATAAACACTCAATAAATGTAAGAGCTTTAGGAAATTACATAGGAGCTGATCTAAGGATGAATCCAGACTCGCCAGGTGGTGAAGAAATGAAGATAGAGTCCAGTGTCCATCTGAACTGTTCTAGAAGTTTATGTCTTTGGAAATTTTCTTTCTATAGTTATTTTAAGAATGCTAATAAATAGAGTTCTGGATTATGCAACAGACAGAACACATGATTAGGATACCAGAAAAGCAGAGACATCCAAGAGGGGAGGATATTTTTCTGGAAAGAGATGATATTAAAATAATTTTCAAGTAGTATGAGAAAATAATTTTGCTAGTCTTACCCTTATTTTACAAATATATATATATATATATATATATATATATATATCTGTGCTTATATCTCTCCATACAGATATTTTATCTTGAATTATATATTCAAAACACCATAATCTTCTCAGTGTCTAAGGTGTCTAAAGATAAGAATCTGGCTCTGGAGACATAGTACAGGCAGACAGAACACCAGCATTTGACCAAGATGTTCAATTGGCTCCAAGGGAAAATATGCCATGGTTTTGTGTGTGTGTGTGTGTGTGTGTGTGAGTGAGGATGATTCATTGTCACAAGGAATTTGTGAGTAGGCTCTCTAGGCATATCTTAGAAACTGTATGTCTGTTGGCCACATTCATTTATTCATTAATGTGTTAAATATTTATTCAATACCTATAGTTATCAGTTGAGGCCCAGGAAGGAAAGCAGAAATCACACTAGCTGAGAGAGGATTTTAAAGAGAGATTGATTAAACAGGTTTGAAATACTGAAATTGTAAAAAGAAAACAAAGATGTACCAACATAAGGACAGTAACTGCCTGAAGCAGATTCCACCCTGGGGCTGGGAGATCAAAGGGAAGAGGCTTGGGTTCTTAAAAGCTAGGACACCAAGATTTCTGAGCAAGGGCATTGCTCCTTAGAGATAAAAGCTTCCCAAGGGGCAAGACTCACAGGGTGGAACTCAGACCTGGATGGAAGGGTTGCTGCCTGACAGTTGTGAGTATCTCTGAATGGGTTCTATGAAGCTGGTTGTGGGAATGTGGAAAAAAGCTGGAAACCAGAATCAATTGCTGCTGCCAGAACAGCAGGAAAAACGGAAGAAGCAAGTCTGTTCTCCATCTTTCTGCCTTCCAATATCTTTCAGTGCTCCCAGTTGGCAAAACCTAACAGGAATCTAGCTGGCAGTGGAGAAGCAGGGCTTGCCAAGTTCTATCCTCCCGGGGTAGAATTTAGAAGGGTAGATTTGGAGCTGAGAGCAAAGAGCTTAATATCCAGCAGAACTGCTATGTGCCACAAGTCATGCTAAACACAGCTGTGAGCAAAACAAAGACTCTGCTTTCAAAGAGCTTATATTCTAGAAACAATGATAAAGTAAAAGAACAAATAAATAATATTATTCCGGATACTCACAGATTGTGGAAAAAATAAAACTGAGAGAGAGAGAGAGAGAGAGAGAGAGAGAGAGTGTGTGAGAGAGAGACCTCGCTAGGGGAGGAGTAGGGGGGAAAGCTTATTGGAAAGGTGGTCTGAGGAAAGAACAACTGAACGAGTTCGTAGAGATGAGCAGAAGCTCCGCGAAGATCTGATGTAATCGCATTCTGGGCAGAGAGAACAGCAAATGTTAAGAAAGGATCTTGGCATGAGGAGAGGAGTTTAGCAATGTAGGAATAAGACAGATTGTACAGGCCATGAAATTATGTTTTATTTTATTCCAGGTGAAATGGGAAGACATTGGAGAATTTTCAGCAATCTGATTTGTGTATTAAGAAAATCATTCTTCCCGTTCTGTTGAGAATGGACGGTAGATGAATAAGACAAACCATAAATGATCACAGATGTGTGTCGTTTGGCTTCCACTGAGTTAAAAAATGAAGCAGTACTTAAAAGTTGTTAAATTTCTAATAAAAATCAAATTTCTGGCTTCTGTTAAAAATATCTGAAGATCTGGCGTTACTGGGCTCACAACATGGCAACCATCTGTTGGTGCTAAATGGCCACCGCCTTTCTGGAAGGGGCATGTGAGCTTTAATTCGCCACTGCCCACTCAGCTCTCATTTATCCCAACAAATCTATTTTCTTCATTAATATTAATAGCCTGGACCCTACATGCATTTGAGTTTGTGACCCCTGAAGTTTCTTTCTTGGATTCAGCTGAATGCTTTCCATCCTCTCCCCATTTACAGTGATTCATTTTTTTTCAGCCCTCGGTAACTCTTGAGTACTGATATGACAAGGGCCATGCTTTTCTAGACAATGGAGGGGAGAAGCACAAGGACAAATCTGACGACTTCTTTTTGATTTCATCCATCCACAGCCAACCTTGGTGCCTCCTACTCCACACCAAAGCATAGATCCTTTCCCAGTAACAATTCCAAACAGCCACTAAGAGCTCAGCATGTTCTTTCCATCTTCTCAATTTTTTGTGTGTCTTTCTTCTATCATTTATCCATATGGGTCTTAGGGGAAAGAGTATTCATACTAGAATGGGAACTAGTAGCAGAACCTTATGATAACATATGTTTTCCAAACATAACAGCCAGCATCTCATAGAGATGTTTTAGAATATGAGCAAAGGGACTGTGTTACTTGTAGTTCTCCAGAGAAACAGAACCAATCGGATATAGATAGATAGATAGATAGATAGATAGATAGATAGAAGATTCATATGGGGAAGTGGCTCACATGGTTAAGGAGGTCAAGAAGTCCCAAGTTCTTCCACCTGGGAGCTGGAGAACCAGGAAAGCTGGTCATGTAATTCTGCCTGCCCAAAGGCCTGAGAGTGGGGGAAATGGTCTGGGGGCTTAGGATAGTGTGAGTCTAAGTCTAAGTCTGAGTCCCAAAGCCTAAGACCAGGATCTATGATGTCTGAGAGCAGAAGAAAATGGGTGTATTAGCTCAAACAGAGAGAGTGCATTCACCCTTTTTCTGCTTTTTTGGTTCTATTTGGGCCCTTAAGGGATGGCATCATGCCCACCCACATTGGTGAGAATGGATCTTCTTTACTCAGCCTATTAATTCAAATGCTAATGTCTTCCAGAAACTCCTCACAGACACACTCAGAAATATTTTTTTACCAGCTATCTGGGCATTCCTTAGCCTAGTTAAGTTGACACATAAAATTAATCACCATAGGGAATAACCATTTGTTTTCTTACATAAAGAATTTTTTAGGAGCTTGTCCTTTGGGGGCCTATTAGGTATTTTATAGCACACAGATTTTTCACACTGGAAGGATGAAGGACAATATAGTTCAATAAAAATAATTCATGACAATGTAATTATCTAAAATTTGTCTTAAATAAACTCTATGCTAACATTATTATTATATATGCAAAGATGTCTGTGGAATTTGTCATGATGATTGACATACTTTATGTATATCATAAAATAGTTGTGTATATGAAAAGAAGAATGTAGCAGGTAAATAAATCACATTGCAATTCCACCTCTTAATTTTCAAGTAATTCTTTTCATTTATTTTCAGAGAATCTGTGGAAATTAATAGTCTTCCCTTTCCCCAAATACTTTTTTTCTAATAGAGTATAGAGAGGAAATTTATTTTTAAGCATTTTATATAGACTTAGTATTTGATTCATTATTCAGTCCCATTCCATCATTAAGTAGTTAGAGTTCCAAAAAGAATAAATCATGTGAGGGATTTGTTATGAGCAGTATGATTATCATCTGTTTATTTATAAATCAAGGACTATTATAAATCAAGGATTATAATATGGAAAGTCAGAATTAAAGCTGTCCTGTTCCAAAAAAAAAAATCTCTAACTATGTATAATAGAACACTAAAGTCAAATATTGTGGCATTTTTTTGATTCTCTTGCAGTTTGAAAAGGAAAATTAGAAGATGTAAACTTTTTAGAACAGGAGTTACTTCTTATTCATCGCTGTACCTCTAGTGATGACTAAAATGCCTGACACATCCATGGAAGATAGTCAATAAATATTAATTAGATGACAGTTAAGTAAAAGTAAGTACCTCAGAATGTTTTTATAAATTATCATATTATGGTTTCTAAAACTGAAATGGATGGATGCTAAAACCCATTGACAAGTAAGTTCAACATTGGTTGCAACAAAGCTTTGAAATGGTTTATTGACTTGGTTTATTAAGTATTCTCAAAAGGATCCATGAATTCAGCCAGCTGAGAAATGGTTGAAGGTAGTGGTATCCAAAGTGTGAACCCTGTACCAGCAGTATCTACATCTAGCAACTTGTTAGAAATGCAAATTCTCAGGCCCTACCTTGACACACTGAATCAAAGCTCTGGTGATAGGACCCAACAGTGAGTGTTTTAATTGGTCCATTAGGTGATTCTCATCAACACTAAAACTTGAGAAGCACTAATTTAAGGAACTGAAGTGGCTATGCCATGGAAAGAAAACTGAGGGAATGGGAGGTGCAATTGACAAACATGCTATAATAGGGAATTAGATAGCTTTTGATTAGCTCCTGAGGGAGTCAGGAGGAAGTGATTGGAGAATGCATCATGGCAGATTTTCAGTCATTGATTTGGGAAATATTTATTGCATCCAATCTGCGTGCAAGGCCCTCTGATAACTCCTAGGAAGTGAAAAATCAAGGAAGGTATGATTCTGTTCTTACAGACGTCACTGTCTCCTATGAGGGAAAAAGCATTAATCCAATATGTGTTAGGAAAATAGGGGCAAGACCTCTAAGGGGCTAGCATTTGAGCTGAGTTCTGAGGACAACCAGGTATTAACTAGAGAAAGAAGGGGGTCAGATTGAAAATTAAAAGGAAATGAGATGGGTGGGGGGGGGAGAGAGAGAGAGAGAGCGAGAGAGAGAGAGAGAGGGAGAGATTGAACTGCTTTTCTTGGTGTGTTAAAGAAAGCATTCTTGACATCAGTAAGATAATATTCTCAGTGCCAGTAGGTCCCTTCTAAAACTCAATTCTCTGAATCTATCAGCCCTAAGCAAGAAAATAAAGAGCACTAATGTTTACCTTTGGAAACTTTTTTTTCCAAATGCAATGTCTTTCCACTTTACTAATATCCTACCTTGCACAGTTTTGCCTTCCTCTGTACCACCTCCCACATCACCCATGTTTCTTATTGGCTCAATCCTCCCATGCCTTCTCCTGCCACTAATAGCCACTTCCAGGTATTAATGTTTGATGTCATTTAGCAGAGATTCTTCAATAAGGAAAGGCATAGTATGTACCCAAAATTCTTCCCTCTTACTGTAAAAGTGACCAGATCATTTATTCACTCCCCATCCTGTGGTGTGGATGTTTTGTGACTCAGCAACATTACCTAGTATTTTTTTCATGAGCCAAAAAGCAGTCAATGTAAAATTGACTGAAAAATTCTATAAAAGTAGCAGTCTCAGCAGAATGGAACCATGATAGCAGCATGTGCCAGACAAACAAAAACAAAATTTAAACAGCCTACTTGTGTTTCAGCCTCTATTCTGGCACTACAGCCCAGAAGTACTTATTTGAAACCATTTTACTCAGGTATAACTGATATGTAAAAAGCTAAGTGCATTGAATGTTACAACCTTATGAATTTGGCGATAATTATACACCCATGAAACCATCACCACCATCAAGAACACAGACTTATCCATGACTTTCAATCTCTTATTATTATGTTTATTATTGTTGTAGGAACACAATATAAATTCTACCTTCTTAGAAAGTTTTAAGTATACAGTACAGTATTGTTAGCTGTAGGCACTATGCTGTTTATAGATCTTCAGAACTTATTTATCCTGAATAACTGAAAGTCTGTACCTTTTGACCATCACTTTCCTTGGAGGCTAGAATTTTTTTAAAAAAAATTTAAATATTCTTTAATTTAAACATATGCATGCACACACACATACACAATTTTGTAGTACTGTATTTCTAAGTAATAGGACTCTTATTTTCTCTTTCCTATTTTACCTACTGGTTGTTCTACTCACTTACATTTATGAATTGACTATATGTGATGAATTCTTATATTCAATTCAGCTTCTATACTATCATGTCTGCTCTTGTCCTGCTATGTTTTTGGTGGTCAGAATCAATCCCTTGAGTGGACTCTGGAACTAAGGTGATATTTTGTGGGAGAAAATGTCTAAAAGGTTAGAGAGATTTCTGCAGAGCTGTTAGGCTGCAGAAGAGCTGCACCTCAAGAATGTTCTAGTGACTACAAAGGCCCCTGAAGCCACTGGTGCAAGAGACTCCTTCCACTTTCCACTCCTGGAACCTACATAGAACATGGAGTAAAAGCAGAGATTCCAAATCCATTTCAGGAACTTCTTTTGCCACATACTATGTGGACTAGGCAAGTTGCTTAATCTTTTTAAGACTCTGTTTCTATTTTCAATCTCAGCCTTATCCCCTATATTTAGGATCCTGTAGAAATGTGACAGTTTAAATCATGCTAGTTCAGAATTAATACAATCTGTATCAAAATATCAACATCATTCTTTATAGATTTAGAAAAAAAGAATTCTACGCTTCGTATGGAACTAGAGAAGACCTTGTATAGCCAAAATGATCTTAAGCAAAAAGAACAATTTGGAAGGCATCAGTCTGCCATACTTCAAATTTTACTACAAGGCTACATATAGTAACCAAAACAGCACAGTACTGGCACAGTAACAGAGATATAGACCTTTGGAATAGGATGGAGAGCCCAGATATAAAACTGTCCTCATATTGTCATCTAATCTTCAACAAAGCAGACAAAAATATACAGTGGGGAAACGAATCTCTATTCAATAAATGGTGTGGGGAAAACTGGATAACCACATACAGAAGACTGAAACTGGATCCCCACCTCTCACCTCTCACCTCTCACAAAAATCAATTCATGATGGATAACAGACTTAAACCTAAGATGTGAAACCTTAAGAATTCTGGAAGAAAATGTTGGGAAAACTCTTATAGACATTGGCCTAAGCAAAGAATTTATGAAGAAGACCCCCAAAGCATTCACAGCAGCAAACAAATAAATAAATATGACCTGATCAAATTAAAAAAGCTTCTTCACAGCCAAAGAAACCATCATTAGAGTGAACAGACAACCAGAATGGGAGAAAATATTTGCTTTCTACACATCCAATCAAGGGCTGATAACAAGAATCTATATAGAACTTAAGAAAATCAACAAGAAAAAAATCAAACAACCCAATCAATAAATGGGCAAAGGACATGGACAGAAACTTTTCAAAAGAAGAAAGACTAATGGCCAGCAAACACATAAAAGAAAAATGCTCAACATCGCTAATCATTAGGGAGATGCAAATCAAAACCACAATGAGATATCACCTAACTGCAGTGAGAATGGCCTTTATCAGAAAGTCCCAAAACAACAAGTGCTGACATGGATGTGGAGAGATTGGAACACTCTTATACTGCTGGTGGGATTGCAAATTAGTACAACCCTTGTGGAAAGTCATTTGGAGGCACCTCAAAGAGCTAAAAATAGAAATACCATTTGATCCAGCAATCCCACTACTAGGTATCTACTCAAAGAAAAAAAAAGACATTCTGTAATAAAGGCATCTTCACTCAAATGTTTATGGCAGCACAATTCACAATTGCAAAGATGTGGAAACAACCCAAGTGCTCATCAGTACATGAGTGGATTAATAAAATATGGTATATGTATACTATGGAATACTGCTCAGCTACAAAAACAATTGTGATCTAGCACCTCTTATATTATCCTGGATAGAGCTTGAGCCCATCCTTCAAA
>VBSM01002608.1:83889360-83920596 GCA_008086735.1 Cheirogaleus medius
TGTACTCACCATCAAATTGGTACTAACTGATCAACACTAAGGTGTTCACATGGTGGTAATATTCATTGTCTGCTGGTCAGGTGGGGGGAAGTAGGGGTGGTAAAGTCACAAGTAATGGAGGTGGAGTGCACTGTATGGGGGAAGGGCATGCTTGTAGCCCTGGCTTGGGCCAGGCAAAGTCATTACATGTAACCAAAATGTTTGTACCCCTATAATATCCTGAAATTAAAAAAAATTAAAAATTTAAAAGAATAAAAGGACCATTATATGAAAAAAATAAATCATGCTAGTAAAACAAGGTATAATCATTTTAAAATTTGTAGTCTTTTGTGGTGCAATGCTATGATAAGAAATCATTGTGATTCTTGGGCAAACATAATGTAACATGATTCACAGTTACTGTGTAAAAATCAGGAAAAACATTAATCTGTAAGAAAGCATTATCTTAAGGGATACAATTTAAAGAAATGTGACTGGTAGTTTAGATCTCAGTGTGAAAGTATAATAATCAGTAAGAAAGTGTTGTATAGTTTGATTTTTCCCAAGAACAACTTTATGTTATAATCAGTATAGCCATGCAAATTGCTGATGGTGAATTTTTTGCTTATTTAATAACATAGAGCAATCCTTCAAGACTTCTTTCAACAATCTGATCAAATTACATACCCATTTACACACGTCTCTTATAACTTGACTCCACATAAACCCAGTTTTCAGAAATAAACTTGATAAATACACACACATACACACACACATTTGTAAACAAAAACTAGATATGATGCTATCTAATTTTAGCTTGAAATGAAACATCAGATGATCTTTCCACTATGAAAATATAGATGTCTCATGTAACATGAATTTAAACTCCTTAGCATCTAACTAAAAATAAAATTCCACCTTGTTTCTGATATTTCTCCTATTTTTTTTTGTAAATGCCAATAGAGAGGGCATTCAAGAATAGCATATATGTACTTAGACCATTTTCTGGAGTATTTATCTTGCTTTTATTCAAAGATTAATGTTTTTGAATAAGATACAGCATATGAAAAGAAGCTTTTCCTATGCATTTAAACAACTTGAAGGGGAATGAAAAATCTTGAGACTGCCTTTGTAGCAATTTCTGTGCAAAGCTTCGAAGACCATAAACGTGTATTGGTATTTCCCACACAGCCCAAAGGCTAGTATTTACCATCAGTTAACAAGAAAAGACCCCAAACCACATATTATACTTTTTAACTTTTCAGTGTTCCCTATAAATGAGAAGCAGAGTCCTATTTCATGCAAGATTGGTGTATGCCGAAGCTCAACCCTTGCCAGAAATTTGCAGGCTAGATTGGCTGGGGCACAAATTTGCCTTCTGCTTTCTTTTCTGTTAAATGAAAAACTAAATGAATAGGTGCAATTGTAAATGCTGTCGACAGTATTTGCACTGTATTTTTAAGATACAGTAGCACTGTAGTTTGAGTGATTTATCTCCTAATTATCTGTCAAAATGATGTTATTAAATATCATGCTCCATCATGGGTTTCATGTAAATAGCCTAATTAGCTCCACTCTGGTTCCAAAGGGCACCTCCACAGAATTTCTGGATTTTGAAGAGAGAGAACCCTTTCTCTTTTGCCTCTTAACAAAAAGGCTACTTCTTTCTCTTTCATCCTGCAAGAGATTTATGGGCTTTAACTTCTGCCTATAGGGTAGAAGATCAGGCTACTTGCCTTCATTTACTCTTGAAAGTTATTGCACATTCTCTAACTGTCTTGCCCTTCAGGCTGCCATAGGAGGAGTCACATAACTCTGAATTAACATTTGGAAATGGCTTTTATCCTTTGGGTCATTTTATGGTGTCATTTCAGTGAGTAACCCATTTGGAATACTGCTTAGCTGTATGAATAAAATATTCTTTCTGCACTGTTATAAAATAATTATCTTGCTTTAGATATAATGAGTATATTTAAGTTTGGATAAAGTTTCTACTCAATTGTTTGTTTCCTACAGTAGGTGTAGAGACAGGATAGGGATGGTGGGAGAGAAGTGACTTGATCAAGTTCCATGAAAAATATCAGTATACCCTAAACATTTCAATTAATCATCTTGAGTGCTAGAGTGTAGATCTGTCAAATTGAGCAAGGTGTCCTGAAGTCAGATTAAATTTTTTAAACTTCTCAGGTATATATTTTTCTTTTAGTTTGTTAACTCACTTAAATTTAGTTTTTAATTAAAAATGTATTCTAATCACTTAGAAGGATCATTATGATATTTCTCTGACCCTGAACATACTTAAATCGAAAAGACTAAAATTTAGCAAGTGATAAAGGTGATACTAGACATCAGCGCCCCCCACTCCCACATTAGTTGTTGCTTTTGTACTCTGGTTTGTGATTTTAAATTCAAAACAAAGTCAGGGGCTCTTATCAGATATATTTTAACTTTCATTTTAGGGTAGGCCAATCTTCTTGAAATGCTTAAAATTGTAGACTGAAAAATAGAGTTAAATTTCCTATTTGTTTGAAGAATTTAGGTACTTTTATTCTGATTTTGTTTTAATCTAAATTGCCTGCAGCTAAAGTTCGGCTTATCTTTTTGTACAAGGCCTAATTATCACAGCCCAAATCCCCAGAATCTTTTACACTCTTTTTTTTTTTCTCAAAAGTCAGCCAGAGGAGGAACAGTTGAGCCAAATTACTTTAGTAATGCAAACTTCAATTCCTCTGAAATGGAAGGAGCGGAGGAAGCAGAACAATTAAAAGGAAAACAAATCCATGAATCTTTGGACTTCATAAACCTTCTTTGGAGGACTTTGAAAGGCAGCAGGACTGATTCCACTTCAGCAAGAATTTGTTTATTCTGCTTATCTCTGGTCAGAACTAATAGTCTTAATGGTTTTGAAGAGCTCTAACTGGTTCTGGATTGATGTGGCCATTTGTAGATTAACGTACCTATTTGTAAATGATCATATTTCTACATATCATTTGTAACATATACATTCTAGGTTGTTACAAGATTTGCAGTCTAGTGAAATAAACATCATCCACTTTTAAATCCTAATAACTTTAAGCAAACATAATGTGAATGCCTTTCCAAGTTTGGCTGCACATTCACAGACATCTTTGGGTCCATTGGCCATGACAGACAAAAACCACACATACAAATAAAAAGGAACTGTAATTCCAGATTTTGATGGCATTCTCTTTAACTCAAAATTTCACAAAGTTTAAAAAAATAAATATTAATATAAAGAAATGAAAAATACAGTGGAATTTAGTAGATTTACAGTGGATTGAGTGGGCTGGAACATTTTGCGTGCATACAATTAAACATACATAAGGGCTGACTTGAAGTTAAGGATTCAGGAATTATATAGTCCTTGCTTCCCACTGCTCTAAAACAGTCAACAATCCTACCCTTCAACGAAGAGATTCAACACACAACATTGTAGACAAGTGGTTCAAAATCTTAGCTACTCATTTCATTCACGTGGAGAGCTTTTAAAATTTTACTGGTACCAGATCCCCAAGCTATACCAATGAAATTGTGTATTTGGGCTCCAGAATTTGGTTTTAAAAGGTGACTAGGTGATTCTAATATTGAGCCAGAATTGAGAGACGGAAATTGAATAACAGTGGTTTTCATACATTAGCTAATCTCAGCTAACCTGGGCATGTGAAAACACAGGCCTCAACCCTGTAGTATTGTTTTTTATTTCAGCATATTATGGGGGTACAAATGTTAAGGTTACATATATTGCCTTTGCTCCCCTCCCCCCTCGAGTCAGAGCTTTACGCGTGACCAACCCCCAGATGGTGCGCTTCACACTCATTATGTATGTAGTTTTTGATGCAGTAGTTCTTTGATGGGGGTCAGGAATTTACATTCCTAACAGAGTTCCAGGTGATCCTAGGTGATGCTGATGCTGCTGTTCCAGGGACCACACTTTGAGAGCCACTGTTGCAGATAATGCTGCATGTGTGAGCAAACACACAGTCGCTACTTGTAGCAATCATGTATATTTTGGTTGGCTGGGGAAAAAAATTTAAAGTGTAACAGGATGTAAAAACAAAGTTTCTGCTGAAACCTCAAAAATGACATTTGTCAAAGTGAAATGTGAAACTGACCACATATTTGGACTTGAGAAAGAGGTGATTACAAACCAATTATACAACTCTTAAATCCCTTTCTCATACTGAGGCAGAAAGAAGATTTTCTAATATTTCTTTGGAGAAGAACTATGCTACAAAACCTACCTCCAAAGAGTGAGTTAGTGACTCTCTCTCTTGGTTTGCCCAGACTGAAGAGTTTCCCAGGACAGGGGACTTTTGGTACTAAAGCCAGGGCAGACCTGGGCAAACAAGGACAGTTGGTGCCCCTAAGGCTGTGCCTCATGACAAGCCTGGTGAAAGCACTTAGAGCACTTGAGTCATATCTTCTGTAGGTGAGGCCACAGTGGTCTAAGACTCCAGCCTGAAAATATTAAGGGACAACAGGTGGGGATAGTAGCCGATGGATAAGTGAAGGGAAACTAACATTATTTGGCATCAGCCTCTATGCCCAGAGTTGTGGAAAAGTATGCAGTAGTGTTTGCTGTGGATAAGATATGAATACCTTTTTTTATTTATATGAATACCTTTTTTTATTTATATGAATACCTTTTTTGGGGGGAGGGCCCCTGTGAGGTCATATCATGTCCTGACCAATAGAACATACTGGATGAGCACATGGGTTGCAGCAAAGAGGTGTAGGAATTGTTGGATCTAGTGACAATGAAGGAGTTTGGTAAAAAGGAGAGTATATCATCAGAATTGAGAAACTGAAGTAAGAGTCTAAACAATGGAGGAGAGGTGGAGACTATGAATCACCAGTGAAAATTCCCACAAGAGGAAGAGCATTAAACACCTGCTCTGCCAAGAGATTGCAAAGCCATCTCACTATTGTGAGAGTACTACAGTTCCACTCCCTGCCTCTCAGCCTGCAGGAGGCCCTAGCTGAAGGAGGGGAGACCATGTAACTTTGCATTAAGTGTGAGGTTTGGTTATTATATGGAACTGGACAATTTATATTATAAAATTGAGAATGAATTTGTCCACTTAAAGGAAAATTGCCTAAGAATAGCCAAAAAAGTCATGAGATAACCTGAATTATCTTCCAGGGACAAAGGAAGAACTTCCCCCTTTAACTCAATTTTAAGGTAAATGGAGGAAAAAATTAAATTGCTTAACAATTTCAATCCATGAGTTCTGCTTTTCCAACACATTGTTTATATAAATATAAATTTAAGGGGAAAAAAAAGAATGTATGGCTCACTAAATGAGAAGTTAGCATTAGTTCTAGCCAGATACAGAAGGCTAAAAGAGTGCTATCAGTGATTTCATGTGTTGGCAATTTTTTTTTTCTCTGATGGTGGAATTCTCAGGCATACTGTCCCAATCTAATGTTCAAGTAATTTAGCAGGTTTAGATTTAAATTGACCTTGCAAATCAATTCCAGCATAATCCTCAGGGCTCTTTGATTGTCCAACTGCTCTTTTCTGTGCCAATTATTTTGGTCAAATAAATTCAGTGCTCTCATTGGTTAGGCCTGGGGCCCACCAAGTTGGGGGAGGGGAAGGATTTGGTCAGCCCTAACTGAATGACAAGAAACAGGGGATTCTTTTAACAGAAGAAGAGTGGAGAAGCAAAAGATAGAGTTGGACAGGAAAAATATATATTCATTAGTCCCTCGGTATCCATGAAAGATTGGTTTCAGGACCCCTCCCTCTCAGAGGGTACCAAAACTTGAGGATGCTCAAGTTCCTTATATAAAATGGCATAGTATATAACCTATGTACATCATTTTGTATACTTTAAATCATCTGTAGATTACTTATAATATTTAATACAATATTCTGTATTGTTTATATTTGTTGTATTGTTATTTTTTATTGTTTTTTTCCCCAAGTATTTTTGATCCTCAGTTGGTTGAATCCAAGGATAGGGAATCCTTGGATAGGAAGTGCTGATTTATAGCCACCACAGTGCAGACACTGGAAGTACTTTGAAATTACTCAATAAAAGCTGGGTGGATAAGTGAGCCATTTGCAAGTATCTTTTCTTTGCTTATTTGCAGTAAATTGCCCACAGACCTCTTTTATGATGGTCTCATGGTAAGGCTTACAGTGTTGAACCTTGGTCTTATAATTCCTTATATCATAAAACATTTCAACAATTAAAACATGACATTAAGCAATAGAGACTTCCCAAGGGTGCCTTATGAATCTACTCAAAATCTTAACTTTCTTAATCTTTACAGCATACTTTCACTTGCATTCTTTTCAAAGAAATGTAATATTAAAATTTCAGTTAATGACAGAATTTTACAAACCTTCAATGAGATGGGAAGCATGCTAGCAGGTGATTCGTAGAGTATTGTCTTTTGTGTAAAAGTGAGACATTACTGAGCCTCCACTGATAAAAAAATTATCATTAGGAAGAAACTCTAATGGGTGTTTCTATAGTTTGGATGCCTGTCCCCTCCAAATTTCATATTAAAATTTGATCCCCAATATTGGAGATGGAGCCTAATGGGAGGAGTTGACTCATGGGGGTGGATCCCTCATGAATAGATTAACGCCTTCCCTTGGGCATGAGTGAGTTCTCCTTCCTATTAGTTTCCATGAAATCTGGTTGTTAAAAGAGCCTGGCACACCTGTCTTGCTTCTTCTCTCACCATGTGATCTCTGCACACATTGCTCCCCCTTCTTCTTCCACCATGAATGGAAGCAGTCTGAGGCCTTCGCCTGCTGTGGGTGCTGGCACCATGCTTCTTGTACAGTCTGTAGAACCTTGAGCCAAATAAACCAATTTTCTTTATGAATTACTCAGACTCAGTTATTCATTTATAGCAACACAAATGGATGAAGACAGGTGTGAAAAAGAAACAGTTGGGGCCACTTGGAATTCTCTCAAAACACACTAATGAATTTTTCTCAGTAGTTAACAAAATCTCCTTTATGAAACGTTTGGTTATTCTCTAATGGATAGATCAGAGTCTGTGTACAGCTTTTTACTACTGGTACAGAATCTTGGACAATGTTATTAAACAGCCACCTCTAAAATTAGATTAGAGATATAACTAAAAATTTGGCTAAAGCTTAAACTCATCTTCTAACTTTGACACCCAGATGAGAAAAATGATCCTTAACTGTGTGTAAATAGAATGAGTAAGCTTTTATGTTGCTCTTAGGAGTGTATATGTGTGTGTTTGGGCTGCATATTGGGGGTGGGCTTGTATTAGTTTAAGTGTCTGAGGAATAAAATGATGGCTAAAAGAAGTAGGGCTGATATTGAGAACACATTACTTCACCTTAGATTATACCTTCAGTATTTGTTTTCTAGTGCTGCCATAACAAAATACTATAGGTGGGATGGCTTAAACAACAGAAATTTATTTTCTCATGATTCTGGCGTCTAGACATCCAAGATCAAGGTGTTGGCAGGTTTAATTTCTTCTGAGTCCCCTCTCCTTGCCTTGCAAATAACCATCTTTTTACTATGTCTTCACATCATCTTCTCTCTATGTGTATCTGTATCATGATCTCCTCTTTTTATAAAGACGCTGGTCATATTGAATTAGGGCCTACCCATATGACCTCATTTTACTTTCATTACCTCCTTAAAGACTCTATCTCCAAATATAGTTATATTCTGAGGTACTTGGAGTTAGGACTTCAACATATGAATTTTGGGAAAGAATAAATCAACCCCTAACACTTCCAATTTACAACAAATATTGTTTTGATGAATTATAGAAAAAATGAGTCATTATTTTTTCTGAGATCCTGTTTGGTAAATTAATATCATATTTTTACTGATAAGAAAACTCGGACTTTAGAAGTTAAAAGATGTGTCTAAAGTCCAAGGTAGAATTTACATTAGAATCCATGGAGTGGAATCATTACTACTCCATCACCATATGAGTTTTTTAGTCGTTATTCCAACTGGAGGAATGACAAAAATACAATACTGAAGTTGAAAAGAAGGGAGGACAAATAGTTGAATAAGACAAGGTGGCACATGAAAGGGCCACTTCGAGTAAGTGGTACAGTGTACACACTGTATGGGAGCAGAACGTGAAGCATGAATAACGGATCCTGCTGTGTTTTCACGTGACTGAGTGTGCTGAGGCTATTTGACCAAGTTAACAGTTGACCTTATTGATTTTATAAGACTCCAAAAATTATTCAGTAGTTTCAATTGGACTAATTTACTCCAACCCTTCAGGCAAAAAAAAAAAAAAATCCGAATCTTGGTAACATCCAGAACTGCTAAATTACCCAACATTATTTGTATCTTTATGATTAGTACCATCTTTTTGGTCTAGTACATTTAACAATAATAACAACAAAAATAAATATGGAAAGAAGAGAGGTCTCCGTTTGTACTCAGTTCACATATGTGCTGCTATATTATTCATAACACATTTTAGGGTCCTGCTTAATTTAATATGTTCCCTACATACACCTGATAAATAAAGAGTGATATCTTGAGAAAGAAGGAATTCAGATTTGCTAAGTAGTGTATAGGGCAGAATGCAGAAACCATTTTAGATTGGGGCTGTTAAAAGAAAATTTCTCCTTCTGTGTTTTTTGTGTTAAAATTCGTAAAACTTGATAAACTTGTACTAATCAAATAGAAAAGAAGATGATTCAGATGAGATTAGACTGCTATTCAGCCGCCTCTTTGTTGTTGCTGTTGTTGTATGAGGGAATAAAATAACATTGGAAATGGAGGAATTGTTAGCACTCTTTCTTAAACTCACCCCTAGCTTTTAGAAATATAACACATGCATAAGTCTGGATGATTTCTGGCTTTTAATGAAATAAAGAACAGTAGCATAAAGCAAGAAGATCACGAGAAATTAAGATATAAATTCTGAAGCAAGTTAAGGGATAGATAATAGATTCCAAGGTTAGACATTAAATTTTACAGCTGGCCGCTGGAAAGGATGTACATAGCAGCTGGTAAGGAAGAGGCCCAAAAGGAACAATATTCCTTGTTGCAATCAAAGAAAGAGAGTATAGTAATTATGTGCATATGTTTGTACTTTACAGCATTCTGATACTAATCAGTGTGTATTTCTATATATGTAAATACTAGATCAATGGAAAACCTTCCATGTGTGTATATTTAGCTCCATGAACCTCCCTAGTTAGATACATAGATAAATATACACAGAGAAGGTAATTGAATATGAATGAGAATCTAGGTTAAAGTAATATGGATCAAAAACTGGCTGCCACAGGTTTCGTAAGCACTCATACCTATGAGTGTAGCATTTTCTCACTATCTTATTGAAATTGGGAGTTGGTCCAATGCATAAACAGTAAGGGCCTGAATTACTGCCACATGATCTGTTCAGAGATACAAGGCCACCCAGAAACTCCTAAGGAAACAAGCCCCCTTAGGAGCCCAACCAGTCCCAAATGACCCTTATGGGCAAGGTAGCCTGCCCTGGCTACCTTTTTGTTTCTAAGGACAATTGAGGATTTGAAATGTAGCATCAGTGAACTCTCTTTAGGTTACTATGCTGAGATAAAGCTCTGGGTGTCTGAAGTATTCATTTATCTTTTGAGAAAGGAGTAAGTGAACTTGTGTATTATCTTCACAAATCCTTGTATCATCCTCCTTCCTTGAGAAAACAATTTGGTGATCCGATTTCTAACTTTCTTTCTTTCATACATGATATTCTCTTTTATAGTCTCTCTCTCTCTCATACACATTTGCCATGATCAAATTCACAAATGAGAATAAAACACAGAACATTTTCAAAAAGAGATATTTCTCATCAACCATTTCTACATTAGAACCACATGTAATTAAATAAGTGCACAGAAGATGAAGACCATTTAGTAGGATGTGCAGGATTTTGGATGGCTGAGCTCATTTACTGACTGGTTGAGATGACTTAGTGATAGGACTGCTCCTTGAATGCAGCTTCTTTTGGCTTATTTCACACGGCAAAGCTCATTAGTTTTGTCAGTTACTTTGGAAATGTGTGAGAAAAACCTGTTTTATATTGTGGGTAAAGAAGGCCTCAGGAAATAGCATCTTTCACGATGATTATCTGAAACATGATTTTGAAAATTTAGCACAAAATGTGTGCCATATTTATTTAACATGATCATGATTGGTCTTAAAATACACATGGATTTTTATAAGTACATTCTGTCCTATAGTTTAATGTAAATGTCATAGCAAAAATGGTTTCTTTATCCCCTTTTTCTACTCTCTTCTTCCCTCTCAAATGTCATCAGGCACTTACTTATTCAATGAGTTGAAAAAATGTAAACCTTGTTGGTTTATAAAATAGGTTTTTATTTTTGAATAAAGTGAAATAACAAACAGAATATTTTAAAAATCCAAACCCAACTATTATTTTTTTACGTAGTCAGCAATATGATATTTTAGTGACTTAAAAATTCACTTGGAAGACAGACTCCTCAAAATAGACACAAGCTATAAAAATTCCTTGGTTATATAGCTAATATTATTTATAAATATGACTTAACTGATAAGGCACCTTCACCTTTTCTAGAATTTTGCTCTCTTGCAACTTGAGCTCTTGCTATAAAAGAAGTGGCAGAATAATCCCAAAAGAACCAGGGCCTTGGGATTCCACAGGATACCAGTCCTGAGAAAGTTATTAAGCTTACTTGGCTGTAGTTTTCTAATTGGAAAAATGGAGCTACCTTGGATTGTTTTAAGAGATTAGAAATAATATATGTAAAATGTCTAGTATAGCGTCTGCCTCAGTGTTTGAGCTTATAGGTTCTCAATAAATGGTAGCATTTTAAGTTATTGTTTTCCACTTAGTTTTCCACATGCCTCCTAGATATATGCTTATAAAAGATTTGTATGTGCTTCTTCACATGGGAATGCTTACCAGATGTGCTTATTGTCACCCATTTTTGGTGGCCATTTGCCATCTCCATTCTGACTGAAGAGGAAAGAGGCACATTAGCTTATAAGGCTAGCGGTACCAAAATTCATTTGCAGAATAGGTGATTATCTTCCTTCCACAGGGCTGTCATCCCTGTCCTGGGAATAGCAAAGGGACATTAAAGGAAAGACCATCAGAAGACAGAGGCAACCATTATGTAGGGAGCAGCCTTAACTTTCCAAGGTGATTTTTTTTTTCATCTAAAGTCACTTCCAAAAGAAAAACAAAGAAAGAAAGAAAAGTGGTTCAAAAGATGTCAGAAATAATATTTAAACATTGATAAGGTTGATTGATTATTATTTTCTTATTTTATACATGGCACATTTTGTGAACACATCTAATGAGCACACATTGACTCACATTCTCCATTCATTACTAGGATTTATTGACCCTAGATATTAATATTGACTGGAGCAAAACAGCCACTGACTTTTCTTGCAGGTCAATAAATCTGGTGATGGAGGAACACCAAACCGGGAATCAGTAAATTTTTTTCTTAGTGTTTTTTTTTTCTTCCTTTGCCCTAGGAAGAATGTCAATGCAGCTGCCTGCTTCCAGTGGGCCTATCATGTTTTAAAAAAATTTAGTAGCTGGCCATTTAGAGTCTGTTTCCAATTTACATTGTGCACTAATAGGCCCTGAATATAAAATTTCCTTCAGATGTATTAATATGTGTAGGTATAATGAAGCCAAAGCATATTTATCACAGTTCAATTTCATAAATAATGCCAGAGGAAAGAAAAAGAAAAAAAAATGGTAAATTTAATACATGTGACAATAACCTAGAGTTTGAACACAATTTAGTTATGCATTTCAAAAGATGTAACTGAGATCTAGTCAAGTCACTCTATCTTTCTAGATTTCAGCTTTTACTTCTGTAAAATGGAATGTTTGAATTTATCTTTGAGGTTTTTGTCCCAAGATTCAAGAAACCATGAATGCCTTTTAAAAGCTAGAATCTGTAGGTAGCAGTTGTTCCCTCAAATTGAACCCCTCAGAGAAATCAAGGTTCGGAAGAAGAAGCAACAAAGTAATAAGACACATGGTTACTTTTTTATTTTCCCCAAAACCATTTTCTTTGTATATTAATAAATGATGGATAGCTTCTTGAAGAATTAATGGAGTAGTAGTAAAAATATAAGTTTTAAGTTTAAATGCCTGTGTTTGAAGCCTCTATGTGCCCTGTGCACGTGTGCACACACACAGAGACAATTAAATTAAAATAAATCAGCACCCTCTGTGTATGGATCATTTCTCAAGTACTCAGTTGTCACAATAACCTTGCCCAGTTTTCTGTTTTTCATTGAGAGAGTTGATGTTTGGAGAAATTGAGTTGCCTGCCCGAAGTGAATAGCCGGGCTGTCATTTGAATCCATGCCAGTTTGACTTCAAAGAGGATTCTCTGGACGGTCACTCAGCTTCTCTGAACTTCTGCTCCCTTAGCAGCAAAATGAGTTGCCACATCTCAGTGAGGGCAGGCACTGGGCGGACTGCATTGCCTGCAAAACGCTACAAAATGTTAAGTGTTAATGGTGATAATAGTGATGATCCTCGTATCTTAGAGACCATAATTTGGAAAACACTTCCCAATAAAAGACCATTTTGAGTAACACAGAATTTAAAACTGTAAATAGATATATTAATAGAACTCAAGTAGTTCATTATAAATGATTAGGAAATCCCTCTGGCAAAAATGCCAAGCATGTGGGATATGTAGAGAAACATGGGTCCTTTGCCTTTTTTACCACTGATGGTGCCCATCTTCTGCCCCTTACCTGGACGCTCAGGCCTTTTCCATATCTCAGATCACTGTCTGGAACAGCTCTAAAATCCCCCCAGGTGTACATTTATAACAGCAGGGGGCCAGCAGATTGTAGAGGGTTGCCTATGAGTTTTGCATTCAGAAAGACCTGAGTTTCAATCCAAACGTTGCCACTTGGCCATTAAATTTTAAGAAACAATGCTCTGAAGCATCAGTCTCCTTCCCTGTGAAATGGAGATGATTCTAGGACTGACCACATAGGGTTGTTGAGAGGATAAATTAGGTGGCGTCATGTGAAGTGCAATAAGCAGATCCTAGCTCATCCAAGTTCCCGGGAAATGTTGGTTACTATTATTAACAGCTCAGAGGAGCCCCTCCAGACATTTTTAAGAGGTATCAGTAGCCTTACTAGGTAGTCCAATTCAATGGTAAAGGCAAAGAGGAGAGAGTTAGGTTATACTGGGAGCAGAGAAGTCTCTCCCCTTTCCGTAATTTTTTTCTTGTAGACATTTACTACTCTGTCTAGAGGCAATGCCTGCCCTGGTCATGATGATTTCTCTTTTGTACTCATACCAATAAAATGTGCTTGTATAAAAGAGAATCAAGCTCTCTACCTATTCGTGTCATTTTTGTAAAAGTACTTATTTCAAGATATTTTCTGTGAATAGAATGCCCCCTGAGGTCCCTGGCAATGTCATGAGTCTGGGAATTCTTCTTTATAATAGCCAGGTTGTTTAGGGAGACATTATGAGCAAAAAGGCACTGATATATAGGGAACAAACAGTGGTCTGGGGAGTCTGGTGCTGGTCCTAGCTCTGTGAGTAAACTTCTGACCATGTCTGAGAGATTTAACCAGTAAGAGCCTCTTATTCCACATCAATGAATTAGATAATGATGATTATCTTGCAGGGGCATTTGACAATAAAATGATATCTTCTAATCATAGATCCCTACAGTGAGTACATAGAGGAGACTTGTTTTCCTTCTGTCCTTCTTTTTTCCCCATTTCCCTTTATTCCTTTATCTTTCCCTTCTTTCCTTTATTCAATCCTTCCCTGCCAGCACCCAGCAGTCCCTAAACTATCAGCTTTCCTTATTGTAACATCTCAAAAGGCTCTATATTTTCAATAGTGGGGTACTTATGACAGAGTAATATAATTACTTGTTTAGTTGTCTGTCTCCTGCTAAGCACTTCAATTTCCACTAGGGAAAGGTTTCTGTCTCAGTTGCTGAATTTGTATCACCATCACCGACCCTGGTGCCTGGCACATAGTAGATAATCAGTTGTTATTTGTTCTATGATAAGCACTGGGGATAAATAGTGAACAAGACACAGTAACCAGTCTCTGGGAACTCACATTTACTGGCTACAAATGGCATCATTGTGTGATTTTTCACTAGATCATTCATTCACTTCACAGCCATTGAATTAGCATCTAACTATGGTATCAGGAGCTCCAGGGGTGGAAAAATACAGATACTATCTGCTCTTCGGGATGTATGCCCTGTTGGATGGAAATTGGCTCTGAACAAACAAATGAATGAACAAAATGTTTCCAGGCAATTGCTGGAAAGATGACATAACAGGGACATTAGGTTGGAGAGTGAATGGTGTAAGGGGATACTTTAGATTGTGTGCTTAGGGAAGGCCTCTATAAGGAGGTGATATTTGAACTCAGAACTAATGACAAGGTGAAAAGCACATGAAGCTATGAGGAGAATGTATTCCTGGTAGAGAGAATCGCAGGCACAAAAGTCTCAAGTTTGGAGAAAGCTTGAATTGTATGAGGGAAAAATAATGAGATTTGTGTGCCTGGGGTGTGGTATTTGGGGACAAGTGATGTCAAACAGGTAGGCAAAGACCATGCAATTTACAGCCCCTGAATACATCTCTTTGTCTGGTCTTGGTTGTACTCTCTATGCTCAATAAAACCACTGGGAATGTGTTTTGCCAGCTGCTACTTCCACCATTCAATCCCACAGCAGCTGAAGAAAAACTTCAACACCTCTGCAAAAAAAAAAAAAAAAAAAAAAAAAAAAAAAAAAAAAAAAAAAAAAAAAAAAAAAAAAAAGAAAAGAAAAAGAAAAAAGAAAAAAAAGAAAGAAAGAAAAAGAAAACAAAACAAAAACAAACATGAACACATAAGTAGTCCAAAAAACAGGAAAAAAAGAATAATATAAAAGTATGAAGGAAATTCCATTCTGTAAATGGGTTTATTTAAATAAAAAGAGCATTTTGTAAATGCTTGTTTTCCACCCTTAGTTGGATATTTCTTGTATGAAATGAAAGCAGGATGGAAAAAAGACAAAATCCATCCCCTGACTTGCTCTGAGAATATGTCCTATACCATTCATTTCTAGAAAGTGGGAGGCTGACATAGATAAGATGGGATCAGGGTTCCACATTCCATAATTTTACAGGAGAAAGAATTCCTGTAGGAAGATTTTCATAGCCAAAGAATCTAACGAGGGAAGGAAATACATTTTTGCTTGCTGCTTTGTTTATAAACAGAGCCCTCTTTTTTAATATATAAATTTGTGTACTTTTTTCCAGAAGGAAAATATGCTCGTGCTGACACCTTGCTCCTTCATTCCTTTCCCAATAACTTGCCACATTTTTTTACTGACGTTGTCATTAGGGAATGCCAGGGAATAGTTTAGTGCTTTCTGTGAAAATTGTTTCACTTCCAGGAAGCAGGACAGCTAAGTGATAAGATAATGTAAATGGCACAGGCAAGACACTTGAAGTGGCTGGGGGTTTAAATGACAGAAGAAACAGAAGTGAGAGGATTTGAGATGTGGTATGGGCATCCACTCAGGAGACCATGGAAAAAGGCACCCAGAGCATGGGAATATTTAGGATTGTTCTCTCTGTCATATCTCTGTTTCTCTATATCAGAACAGGGACTTCTCACTGTTGGAAATAGACAAGACAGTGACTGAAAATTAATCTATGGAAAACACTGTGGAGATTCCTCAAAGAACTAAAAGTCGACCTACCATTCGATCCAGCAATCCCTCTACTGGGCATCAACCCAGAGGAAAAGAAGTCATTCTATAAAAAAGACATCTGCACTCAAATGTTTATTACAGTACAATTCATAATTGCAAAGATGTGGAATCAACCCAAATGCCCATCAATTCATGAGTGGAGAGTGTAAAATGACTTCTTAAAGGAAACAACAAAGCATTTATTGGGTCCTTGTCCTGGGCCTGACACTGTGCTGGGGGCTTTGCAGGTATTTTCTTATTTATTCCTCACTCAACCCAATAAGGAAGGAATCATTATTTCATGTTAATAAAAGAAAAAAATCTAAGATCAAAGAATATAAGAAAATCATTCAAACATCATCTCACTGGAATGCAGTAGAGCTTTGAATAAGTTAGGTTTCTCCGACTCCAGTTTCTAGGCCATTATTGTGTGCTGTTGCAATTCTTCCTTAAATGTAATCATTTAGGGAGCTCATGCTACAGAAGTGTAATAATAAAAAGCGATAGTTACCTATTTTAGGAAAGAGCCTAAGGGAACTTCGCAGTCTGTACTAGCTGGAGGGCAGTGAATAATTAATTTACTGGTGTGGTTTCCCTTGAAGGTGTGGGGAACCTGTGGCCTTGGGGCCACATGTGGCCTTCTGGTTCCTTGAGTAAGGCCTTTGATTGAATTCAAATTTTACAGAGTAAATCCTTTTATTACAAGGGATGCAGCAGAGAAAGATGAAGCTTTTCTTGCCTCCTTTGGTGCTTAAAAAAAGAATAATCTTGAAATCAGAAGACCACAGTTTCCCCACCCCTGCTGGGGTGGGGCACTGAGATATATATTTGGTTTTCCGTTTGCTCTTGGTTGAATCGGAGGATGAGGGGGTTTCTGATCTTTCAGGCTGATGCCTAAGGCTCTCATGTCATCTGGGCTTCAAGTTGGGCTTGACCAGCAGGGAGCTCTGGTAGCAGATTGGAGAGAGGGAAAAGGGAGAAGTCAGGGTATTTCTCTTTCTCTCTCTCTCTCTCATATCAAGTATCCTCTCAAGCCCTAGCTGCATTTTCTTTATAGCTCAGCTGCTGCCAGGCAAGCCCACCTGGTTTTAGTTTCCTCCAGGTGACTTCTACACCTGGGTCCTGGAACCACTGCCACATCTCTCTGTCCTTTGGCCCAGGAGAGTAAGGGTTTCTTGTGGTTGTTGCTAATGTCTCAATAGCTACACAGGTGCCTGTTTGACTTCTCATCTTCCTTCCTCACTCCTTTCAGATGCTCCAGTGGTTTCTGTGTCCTGATTAGGCTCTGACTACTGCAAGGGCGACAGAGAGACCCTTTGCAAAAGGGAGAAAAGATTGATGTGTTGCTTAGGCCCTTTCCTCATCCACTTCTTCCATTGCTGACTCTCTCTCCATGCCCAGTGTTTCTTGGACCCTTCCTCCTCTGACTTATCTGACTTTTCTTTCTTCCCAGAGAAGAGCTAAAACTTGACCAAACAGAGACTTACAAAAATAACTAAAAATTTGCATTAGAATATCGTCTCTGAAGTGAATCAGATTTTAATGAAGATTAGCACCTTAAGTTTAAAATAATAGAGCACAGGGAAAAAAATTCTGCCATCAGTCAGATGTGGGAAATGCTGTTAAAATGAAATTGTATTTTATCTTGACCCTAAGAATGGCATTAGCTTGGAAGAAACTTACTTAGAGATTAGCCCATTTTTTACCTTAAATTTAAGCTCATTAAGTAAATGATGAAAAATAAAAAGGAAGGCAACATGGAGTAGCAATACAAATTATATAACTAGGAACATGAATGGAAGCATTTATTATGCATGAGACACTGTGCTAATTGAGTGATAGGCATTATTTCACAGTAATCTATTGAGGTAGGCATGATTCCTGAGAAGAGGAAACTGAGGTTCAGAGAGGTTAAATAATGTATCAAGGTCAGAGTTAATGAACTCTGGCATCAGAATTTAGGCCCAAGTCTTTCTTCCCGATGATATTATTTCAGTTTTGCAAAGTACCTGATGAACCACGTAGGTTAAAAACCATTGGTCTGTAAACTGGATTTAGCACAAGAAGGTGTTTTACTTGGCCTCAGAATGTTTACAATTATTTTTCGCCAATATTGGAAGATTGGTAAATTTCACATAAAAATAAAGATGTCTAACTTTTCTTTAAAAAGTGAGAAATATAGCAAAAGTGGACTTGCATCTTGCAACACGTATTGGCTCTTGGCTTCACAAGAGGCAGTGTTTTCAGTGAACAGCAGTCCTCGAGTTTCCTTAGTGTCTTCCTAACATTTTTATTCACACATCTGCTTCACTAGTTTATGTTGTCTGCCTGGCTTTGTATGTGTTTACTGAAATGTTAAAGCTCGGCATTGGTTCTTAAAAGACTGTGGTTCTAGCTCCATTTATGTGACCAGAGAATAGTTGGTAACATGGCTCCTGGGGATGAGTACCATCGTTCAAATCCCAGCTGTGTGATATTTTCTTGAATGAGTTTGGGCACGTGACTTAACCTTCTATGTCTGTTTCCCATTTACTACGTGGGAGATCACTAGTATTTACCTCATAACTTCATTATGAAGGCAGAGAAATTATTATTATAAAGAACAAATAACTGTGCCTACCCCGATGTATACACACATATAAACATCATATGCATATACATGTATATAATATACACACATACATACACGTATTTTTTAATAATATAATTACCTGAAAGTCAGTACGTATTAATAGAAAATCATTCAAGAAGGAATCAGGTAAACTGGAAAATAAATGTTTTGACATTTTGAGGTCTCTGTAACCATATTGATATCAAAAGTATTTTTAGGGGCAAAATGTGGTAATATAGAGGGAATTCTTCTTGTGAGGTGAGTATATAAATGTAGAGTGGTATTTTAGTTTCAATTCTCAGACCATATAGGTGTTGGTTGGGCGATTAAGGAGAAATGTAGATCATACTCCTTACTGCATAAGAGCTGGCAAATTATCAGATTTATAATAGTTCTACATAATTCTAGTATATACTATTCCTTTCCACACTGATGTAAAAATACCTCAATAAACATAAGTCAAATCACATCATATTCTAAATCCTTTCGATATCTATTTTATTTACAATAGGGCTCCATAATTTGCTTTTCACATTGGAAATAATTTTTAAAAACAGGCCTGTTTAATGCTATTTTATACTTAAAATAAGTATGAAGAATGTAAAAATAAAATCTAAGCCTTGGCTTTTGAAAAAATCTTTATTTCTCAACTTCTGTATCTTTAATAAAAATTGTGTCTTCTTAGGGTCCAGCCTCTCCATGGGTTAAAGTTCAAACAATCCCAATCTAAACACTTATTAGCAATTAAAAAGGATTCTAATCTTTATTTTAATCTCAAAAGAGGAAGGAGGTACCATTCATGGTCTGCAGCTTTCTTGCCAAAAGCCTCATCCTCTACTCTGCCACTCATTTTAAACTCTAAATCACTGCAGTCTTTCATCAGGAGTCACTAAGCATCTCCTTAGTCCTGATTTGTGAGGTCTGGCTAGTCATCCAGTCTTACACCGAAACACTAAATTCTTTGTTTCTAGTGAAGTTAGTTGTCCTGGCTGTGTCCAGTCTTCTTTTCTCTGGCTCCTCACCTTTTTCTGTCTAGCAGAGATTGGATTTTACCTTAAAAAGAAGATCAATGATCTTAGCAAAGAGATAGCCAAAGCTGCATGACTTCAGTTTTTCTATCCCAAACAGTGAGGAAGATTGAATACAATCTAGGTTACTTTCAATTGTTAAGCCTGCTGCTTTATTTATTTTTACAGTCAAAAGGGATGAAAACTCAAATTCCTAAGTATATATAGTTAACAAGGCATCATGATCATCATCAAAGTGATCACCACCACGAACATCAGCATCCTCCTTTTCATCATCAACATTGTCATTATTCACTTCTTTTTATTATTTACTATGTGCCAGCTACCATGCTGAGTCTTTTGTAAGCATGACCTCATGCCCATGGGATGATGAGATCCACAATAATCCAGAAACCAATTCCTTTTATTTCATATGGCTTCTACCTCATGGCCCAAGATGGTTGCACCAGCTTCAACAACATGTTGAATTGCATCCAACGGAAAAGAGAGATTGGAAAAGTAGATGGCACACTCCTTTTAAAAATATCATAACTTGGAAATTGTACATTTCTTTTTCTCATATCTAATTAGCTAAACTTCAAGGGATTCATTACATGAGAAAGAGAGAATAGATATGGTGGGGTGCCTAGAAATCACTACTAAAGGGGTCAGGTTGTATTGCTTGTGTCTCTCTCTGTGTGTGACACAGGGCTTGATACATAGTTGTGCTCAGTAAGAGCTTACCAACTGAATGAATAAACCCTGAGATGTAAGAAAGTCATGTGGAACTGTCGACTTTGTAAAGGTTTTATGAAGATGTAGATTCTTTTGTCGGATTCTGAAGACTGTGATTTGGGTGGGTGGAGAGGGGATATAGGTAATTCATGCAAGAGTTTCCTATGAGGAAAGCAGGAGTAGGTGTGTGTTATATGAGAGCATCTGTGAGAAGAACCCAGCTAGATTCCATCAATTGCCTGGAATGGAATAAGGTACTAATAAGATACTCTCCTTGATCTAACTTTAGTTAGGCTCCTCTGAACCCTCTTTTCAACCTTTGGGCATCCAGATCCCTCTTAGCATTAGACAGTTTTAGCAAGAATCCAGCTAAATCAGTTTGGAGAGGATCTTCCCAATCTCAGTATCTGATCATGCTTGGTATCTGATCAAATTTCTCCTCTTCCTCTACTTCCCCAGTGATACCTAATCATCCTGTCCTGTCTTTAGCAAGAATCCTCTTAAGTCTGTTTAATTAGAATCCTCCCCACTCTCACCCATGGTGTTTCCTATTAGTAATTTTCCATCTACCACCTCTGTCCCCCTTTCCAAACCTGCTCCTTGATTATAAATCCCTGTCCTTATTGCGTTCAGAATTAAGCCCAGTTCCATACTGAAGGCTCTTTCCCCTATTGTAGGAGATACTCAATAAAATCTGGGATTTTTTTTTGTCACTTTCATTACTGTCCAGCTCTGATTTTCTTTGAGAGGACTTGGGCAATGTCAAGCCTGGAAGGATCTTTAAATCTAGACAATAGAACTTTGACTTAACTTGCTAGATAAAATAGTGAGCTGTTACAGGTTCTTAATCAAAAGAATGATTGAACTCAAATCATCTCTTAAACTGACACCAGCAGCAATGCATAAAATGGATTGGAATAGAGGAACATCAGATTTAGCTAGAACAGAGAAGACTCTTGGCATTCAAATGAAAACTTGAATGAAGTGGGGATAGAGGGACTAGCAAAGCATTTTAAGATGAAAAACTGATTTTTTTTAACATTAGATATTAAATCTGGGTAAAATTAAGTAGTTGAAAGTGATATACAACTGTCTAGCCTTGGAGTTTTTTGTAATGACTGCTGATTCTAGAAAAGAGAAAGTTGGAACAAAAATACAGATGCCTTTGGGAGAAGATAATGGACTTATTGAAACTGGGGTAAGAATTGAACATCTAATTTGAAGTGTCTGAAATCTAAGTGGAAATGTGAAATAAAAGGCACAGAACAGAGGTCTTGAAATTTGGCTTGCATATGTACATATCAAGTTCTGCAAAGGGGGAGTGGAAACAGTTATTATCCCAAGCAGCGCAAGACAAGACACAAGTTCCTCGTAGAGTTCGAAATCCCCTGTTCAGATAGCAAGTACCTAGACTTCCTGCTGTCTGACATCCAGCTGAAGTTAGCCGAGGCACAGTTCTATGTGAGGCCCTCCTACTGAAAGACAAATCATTCAGTTGAGGTAACTGGATTTACTCTTGCTGTGCTTCTAAACTAGATTTAGAACTCCTGACAGAACACTTGACTATCTGTAGGCTCTGCGTGAGTTTTTGTAGCAAATCTAATGGAACTTCTATATCAACTACCCCGGACTTAACTGGTTTGTTTTAAAAATAAGATGCTAATCAGGATTCCATAATCTGTTACAATAGGCCTGCCTGAATATATCTTGTAGGACTTATATTTTATAATCTTTTTAGGTGCAAAATTGTAATACCAGACTCATTGCTTAAGATACACCCAGAGTAATCCTTTTAAGAATCTAACTGTAATTCCTCTGCTCAAACACACCCTAAGTTTAATTTACATTTTTCTCAAGATGAAACAAGTTCTCACTGACTACAAGACTCTGAGTTAACCTGGTCCCAGCTCCCTCTCTGACTGCATCTTCTACCTCAAACCTTGATACTGGCCATTGCCTTCTTGTGAAATGTTCTTCCCTCAGGTACACCAATGGCTTCCTTTCTCCAGTAGGCTGTCAGGTCTCAGTGAGGTCTTCCCTCACAACTATGAAAACAGCAGCCCCACCAGCCCTATCACTCTTTGCTCCTTCAACCTGTTGTCTTCATCGTTATAGGACTGATTACAAGCTGACATGCTTAGTGTTTATTTGCACATTGTCTCATTCTCTTCTCCAGAGAGAAGTAAGCATTATAGGGATACAGATTTTGACTGCCACACAAACTGAATTCCAGTGCAAAAAAACCCAGCAATTGGTACATAGTAAACATCAATATATGTTTCATAAATGAATAGATATGAAGGAGCTAGTGTTGGAGCAAAATGCAATACTTTGGCCAGATGCTAGTCTACTTGTCTTGTTACACAAATCACTGCTTCATGCTTAAGTTCACAAATGAGCACCATCCTTAAACCTTCTGTGACAACCATCCAGAAGTGGTAGCTTTCTCCTCTGATCCACTATGTCTAATTATAACATTTTTTAAATGTAATTTACAGCTGTGTGGAGTTGGGCTTCTTACTTACTATGTGCCTGAGTTTTGTCTGAAATGTAAATAATACTTTCTCTCTCATGGTGTGTGATAAATGAAGATAAATGAGATAACTCAGGCATGGTGCCTGCCACGTGCTCTGGATGATTCTTCAATAAAAACTGCCTATTATTTTCAACTAAGTTGCAGCTCTTGGGGAGAAGTCATCATGAGTGTGGATGTGAAGAAAGGGAAGACCACCTCTTTCACTCAGCAACAGCATAGCAGAGGTTGATGTATAAGGAGGAATTTCTGACTGTACACGTGGAAATGGATATTGAGAATGATTTTAGTACTGATAGTTGCATAGCCTCCAGTAACTTCAGTGTGGGGATATTCCACATACATAGGAACCAGAGATTTTATTTCAGTCTTGAAACTATTCTGAGCCCAAGAACTGGTTATTGATGATTTAGTTTGCTCTATCCCATCTGAGAGAAGGATGATATGTTACTTTTTAGGCTTAAAAAGGGATTCTAATGTAACTTTATCTGATTCTCAAGTTGAGAACTGTCAGAATTGAACCTCAGCCTTAGCTATAATCATCACCAAGCATTACCTTTTAAACCCTGCCACGGATATGGGGCTATTCAGGATGCAATAAGACACCATATGTCTCTAGAATTAGTTAGAAAAATGAGTTAGAGAAGGGAGGGCTGTCCCTGACTTGGGAGACAGAGATAAAAAACGAGAGCAGGCAATATAGAACCTCTCGAGGAAGAGTGAAGACATGCCACACAAAATCCAGAAATGCTTTCTGCTTGCCACCTGATATAACACTCAGGTCTTGGCACTAAAATATGACAAGACTTTATTGGCCCAAGCCTCTCTAATGTTGTCTTTACAAGATATCTCACTGTTACATAATCCTTATGCTAGGCACTGGCTATAGAAGAAGACCTAACTAATTGTCAATGGGAACAACTGAATCCAATAACCCCTATCCCATTGTGTGGATTAATTGATGTGAGACAATTAATGCCCAGCCTCTTACTCTTAGGCAAAAAAGAACTATTAGCAAAAACATCCTAGTGACCCTAACTCACCACCATTGGCCCAAAGGTAGTACATTTTCAGAGTCCAGGTGTATGGATCAGATGACTGTACTTCCTCTTATTCATGATATGACTGTGGCAGTGACCACAACTAAATGACTGAATAGAGGAGAGCTGCAAGGTTTACTGGGTCTCAGACACACCCAAGGAAACAGAATATATTCCACAGCACTGACAAGGGTATGGTCTTCTCACAGGGCAACCCTTGCTCTTTCAAAGTCAGGAGCCACTTGTCATAGACCTGTCTCTCCCATACTGGGCTACAACAGCGGAAGTAAATACTACAATCTTTTTGATACATTGAAATGTGTCCCTAACAGCTAGCACACAGTTTCATATGTGAGTACAAGGTTAACTTTACTCTGTCTGTGTGTAAACATTCTCACTTCACCATTTCTCAAGTGTAGGTAATAACAAGCAAAAAAAAAAAAAAAAAAAAAAAAAAAAAAAAAACCAGTAAAGAATTATCTGGTACAAGATTTAAGCTAATCAAATAAACATGGCTCCTAGTGTCTTGAAAGTTGTGTCTAAATAGAAAATATTGACAAAGGAAAGCCTATTGTGAGACCTAATGCTTTCTCTTTATTCACTTTAGCATGACATTACTGAGCATTTAATTTGAGGCAGGCACTGTGCAGATGCCAGCAAGAAACTGACTACGTGGAAAAACAGATGTGCTCACAGAGAAGCACAGAACAAAACAGAAGGTAACAAGGTCCATATTGGGATAATCAACAATGAGAAAGGTGAAAGCAAAGAAACGCAAAATGGATGTTCATGGCATCCATCCCCTCTTTTGGTTCCATTCATCACGCTGGTAATTACTTATCCAGTGTTTGTCTCTCCTCTAAAATATGAATTCCAGGAGAGCAGGAGTGTGTGCATTTTTTCACTGTTGCATTGCCAGCTAGCATCTAGTTTTAGGGACAGATTTCACAAAGACTTATAGCCTGGACCTTTCAGGGAAATACAGACCTTGGAAGCTACCCCCAAGATCCTCTTGGTGGCCCTTCCCAGTAAGTCCCCAGGGAACTGTTGGGCTTGTTGACAGGTACTTTTGCCTGATAGGCAGATAGGCACATAGCCAGAGTCCATAAAGCAATTGGGAGAGGGAAAGAAAGTATGAGAAAATCCCACGGGAATGACAAATGGAGCTCCTCAAATCACCTGATGAAATTCTCACCCCGTTTAGGCAGTGGAGATGGAAGTGAGGTACCCTCCCAGGAATTGGAGGCTAGGACTGTTTGCCCGTCCTATAAAGCTGATCCAACTCAGCTTCCTGGTTTGTGCAGCTGTGTTCCTAGTGTCAAGTTCATGAATCCTTTACTGAAAATAATAATAATATTAATAAAAACAACTTGTATTCTTTCCTTTGCTTATTAATATTTTCCTTCAGGATCAGTCACCACTTACTAAACCAATTGGGACACAATTAAGTGTTCAGTAGGAACTTTTTGGATGCATGAATATAGGTTGAATAAATTTTCTGATTAGAGATGTCTTTTTTGGACCTATTAAAAACTTAGAGAATTCAAAAGTGCAATGAAGAGTGTAAAAATATACCCTAACCCCTATAAGCAAATCAAACTTATGCAGCATGTAATTGATGCCATTCTAGGTATTTTTCTGTGTATACATATGAATGTGTATAAAATCCAAATATTTTAGGAGCACATGGAAGATGCTCCTGCTTTTCAAAATATTCTAAGAAACATATGATACTTGAAAAGAAAGGTTGGGTCTTGGTTAGATGTAATAGTTTGCCTTACAATAATCAAAATGTCCCTGTAATTAATTTCTGACTATTTGTTTTGTCAAGGGTTGAAAGAGGTGTATGAAAGTATTATGCAATGATAGTGACTCCCAGTTTTCCCAGTATTCCTAACAACTTTTTGATATCTAGAGTAAAAAATTGATGGTCGTTCCTTAATTTTTGATTGTGACTTATATCAAAACTGTATGATGCAACTTGTGTAATAATACTTGAAACTGTTGGAAATCAGTATTTTCATCCCTACTACATTTGTGTTTGATTTTGGTGAATATTTGTTCCTTTTTAATTTTAACTTTACTGGAAAGTTTAGAAGCATCTCAAACTGTTATTTTCCTTATATCTTATTTCTCATCTGTAAAATGGGAACAAAGGGAGTACTGCCTGAGAGGTTTCTGTGAAGACTAAATGAATCAAAACCTGAAAGTACTTGCAACAGGTTTGGCAGTGAATAAACTCTAGTCATATTACCTTACATGTGGTATTTGCATGTTTCTTATATTTTACCTCAATCTTAGAATCCTTGTCTTTTAGTAGATAATTTTAATAGATAACTTCCTTTATTATTATACTTGATTTGGTTGGCTTTATATATTTAATTTTGTTTAATACTTTAAAATAAATATTAAAAAATACTTCTTTCATTTCTTTCTTCAACTTAATGAACCATGTTTTTTGCATTTGTTTTACAGAGATCTGTAAAATTTTCATCTCATTTTAAACTTTTGGCTTAAACAAATGGTTATTTTTATGTATTTGAAAATACATTTCCAAACTATTTCTCTGATTATCAAAGAGCAAAATAAAAATATTTATTTCTCTGCCTTCTGCATCAGAAAGAATTTATCATACTTTACCTGTTCACTGCTTCTATCATCCACCTATGCTAATATAATATATTCTTTGGGGTATTAATTGTTGCTACCAATGATAGCTTTTATGTTGTCTCTCCTACTCCAATAATGATTTTTGATGTCAACTTTCCTTAGCACTACTTACAATGATGAGATACAATGTTATCTCTTGCCAATTTCTGTGCTAACTGCCATTTGTTTTATAAAATGTCTTTCCTGCTATTAAGCCCTTGATTTTGATTCATCTCGGAGTTAGCTAGAGAATGTCTTCAGCTATTTTTCCCACATGTAGCCACGTGGGTGGCTTCTTTTTTCTGACTTCACATTATTTTAGAATTTCTTTCTTTTGCCTTTATACACCAACAAAAACTTGCAGGGTCTAAAAATTTATGGATCACAAACTTTTCCCTCATCACAGTTTTGTGAATGTTTCTCTAGTACATTCTGGTATTTAATGTTATAGGAAAGTCTGAGGACAGCCCAATTTTGTCTCTTTATATACCCTTCTGTTTCTTCTCTTTTTTGTGTTTTAGAGTGCAGGATTTATTTCTCCTTTATTATTATAATTAAAATCTTTCCACATGACTTGCCTAGATAGCTTATTCTTTTTTTGTCTTACCTCAAATGCTCTGATGTCTTTTATTGACTATTTGAGGACATGTTTTATGTGCTAAAAATTTTTCTTTAAATATATAATTGCTTCTTCCTCTGTTCACTTGTACCTGGTTCTCTCTGGGGGGCTGTACCTAGGTCTGGGGTGGTTTCTTTTTATTTTTTTTCTCCATATCTGTCAACGTCTCTTCCATGATTTCATCCTCAGAAGCCCCCCTTCCAACCCCTTCTAACAAACAATCTAACCCCACTGGTTCAATTCTCTAGTGTGCAACATTTTCCCATTAAACTTTTGTATGGAGATTTTTATCTTAATACTTTAATTTTTTAAACCTTTACATTTTGATTATTTAATTTTTCTCACTTTGCACATTGTTATCTTCTTGTCTTTGTGGATCACCCAATTTTCTTATAATATCATGCTTCCTTTTATATCATTCTGTTGTCTCTTAGCCCTACAACTTATGCTATTTCATGAAAACCATGGATTCGTGCCTTCCATTGATGATGTTGTAATAGCTTTCTATGGCTTGGCCTGCACATGATCCTCTCTCTTTTTTAGGGAATGCTGCAGAACCATTCTTTTTGGGAGCCAAGTCCTTACATCCACCGTGTCCCTTCTCTCATTGTGGTGCAAATCTTCAAGATTGTACTTCCCCCTCTCTGACCTTCCGTGCTCTCTCTGGCTCCATCCCTTATGCTCCACTTATTTCCAAAAGTCCATGATGAATCTGTTAACAGAAAAGAAGCCAAACTCTGTAAAATAATTTAAAGAGGTTTATTCTGAGCCAAATTTGAGGACCATGGCCTAGAGCCACTCCCAAGAAGCCTTGAGCAAGTGGACTCACTGTAGTTGGGTTAGAGTTTGGTTTTAGACATTTCAGGGAGACAGGAATTACACATAAAGTCATAAATCAATACTTGGAAGGCATACTTTGCTTTTGCCCAAAAATGTGGGCACTCTATGAAAAAGACACCTGTGTCTCTGTCTTATTAAGTGAGCTAAAAGCCAGTGAATGAATGAGCAATAAAGTGAATTTTTACTTTCTTTAAGGTGGACAGGGCAACTCTGGCTTATAAAGATTTATCATAAACTACCCTGTGATAGATTTTCTTACTCTGGGACCATTTGTCTTAAAATTTCATGAAAATACTGCTCAGATTCTGAGGGTAGTTTGTCAGTCAAAATGAGTTTTGGGTATCTTTTTGAATCTTTCTGTTTGTGTGTATTCAAATGTCGAAGTTATCTGTAGGCTTTTCAGTGGGAAGTTGGAAAGACTATAGTGGAGGCCACCAGAAAAGTACATTTTGGAAGAAAAATCAATTCTATTGGGGACGGTGGTCATGGAGGTAATCAGAGAGTGGGACAGTTTCATGAGGAGTAGTATTTTAATTTAAGAGACTTGCGTGATTTATAAAATTAAGAGTTTAAGAAGCAGAAAAGGCATTTCAGACCATATGTGATTATCTGAGTCCTGATTAAGTACATGAAAAGACAGGGTAGAAGAAAAATCCCAAGAGATAACTGGAGATATTTGAGGTTTTATAAATCTATGTAATCTTAATCATATTGTAAGCTAGAATTTGCTAAAACAGGATGGGGTCTGAAATGTTTAAACATGCGACCATTTTCTATTTTGATGTGCGTGTATGAAGACTAAATAAAACAGTTTCAAGCTTATCTATATTAGGAGTATACTACAGAGCAATTTGTGGTTTGAGTACCCTCTTAAATAAGGACAAATGCTTCTTTGTTTATGTGGTTTGGTCAAGGGAAACTTTGTAATTAGATGCTATGCCCATATCAGCAATTTGAAAAAGCTCCGATGATTGTATTTGACTTTTAAAGATGTAGAAGCACTCTTTCAATTCTTCTTATTCTCCATTTCTGTTACATTATTCTATTGATGATCACTTGCTTCCAGTTACTTGTAAATGATTGCTTTATTTAAAACTGAACCTAATGCATTTTGGTGATACCAAAATGTTCACTCATTAAAACTGGTGACATTAAGCCGTATTGCTTTCATTGCAATGGTTGCTAAGAAAATCATCAGCTTAAGCAATACCAACTGTATTTCAATAGACAAATTAATCTTTTCTTGAAAGCCTCATCTAATCTTCCTTGTTCAACAGGAAGTTTTCTGCCTTGTAGGCATTTGTGATCTTTTGGCAGTAAAGAAGAAATATGATCTTTATAAGTAGAACTTTAAATGATTTTTTAAAGTGGGAATGCATAAATGTTCTAAAAATAAGATTGACTCTACTTGAATGCAAGTTTCAAAGGGAATGGATTTATAAAGTATTTATTTCTGCTAGAAATGCCATTTGGCAGAAAAATCACTTTCTTATAGCAGGCAGAGAATAGGATTGAGGCAACCATAGCAAAACCTTAATTTATGAAAAATACTGGTTGTATTTTTTCAGACTTCTGACCTTGAACAAAAACCCATTTATCCAGATTTTCCTGTCTATAAAATGTGTTCATTTTTTTCTATCTTATTTGGAAGGTCATTATGAAGATTGATGATGACTTTTCAGGGATAAGTTCTGTGTAACTTCTTTTAACAAGAGTGTATTAATATTTTACTCTTCAATGAAATTAACGCAAACTGATGTATCCCAGCCAGTAATGTTGCCAGCTGTTGCCTCTCACCAGACAGGGAAGTTCAGAGGAAAAATTTTTTTGGGTGTGCCTTCCCAGTGTGCAACAATTTCCTGAGTGCACAGAACAAGTCACTCTGTTCCTAATTATTCTAGGCAACATTCTCTGTTTGCTCTTCTTTTTTCCCAGTAATCCACAGCCAAAGAAACATATTTGAAGTTGTGCCTCAATGTGCATGGGACACTTCCAACTGTACTACACAAACTCCAGTGGCAGATGCTTGGATATCTGCAACAACTCCTCCCCAATTCATAATATCTAGAAAGAAAGCATCAGTACTGTCCCCATAGACCAGTTGTATTTTAGAATGTTATGTCCAGTCTTGACATTTCAGGTGAAGTAAAGTTTGAGGGAGCCACTCAACATGAACTATGATATAATGAGATGCCTCAGAGTCATGTTAAAAGAAGGAAAATATTATCTCTTTGTAAATCTGAAATTTGGACTGGTGTATAGACATTGAAATGCAGAAGGGCAACAGAAAGATGTGAATCTTGTGCATGTGGACCTTCTATCCAAATAAGAAGACAATAAATGAGAAAAATGTTGAGTAAGGTTGAGTCTAGGTTTTGTAGGCAGACACCAGTGTGCATATAATTTTGAGCCCCTCATTGTAAAAGGATCCAAAATTCAGTATGAAAATGAATCCTTATTTTGAAAGAGAAAAAAATACAACAAAATTGGAAAATTTTAAAAACAAACACCACAAATATAACAAAATCCAGAAAAATATACTCCTTTAAAAAAATAACTCCCCAACACAGTGCTAACTATCTTTCCCCAGCCCCCCACTAATTCTTTGCTATACACTCTCTTGCTCCTTCTTTATATGACAAAAATTTTGGAAAATTATCATGATGAAAATTAATAGATAACTCAGGTTCCCTTAATAATGGTTATCATGTTTTTGTGTGTGTGTTTAAGTATATTGAGATGCATAAATATGTAAATTATCACTTAGACCATCAAATCATTTATATTACTGTTTTAGGCTTGTGCTCTTCAATCAGAGTTTCTGATAAATTGTGTTTTGCAGGATTCTTATCACTTGAAATTCACCTCTAATAATGAGGGTTACCAATCAGTAAACCCAGAGTTAATGAACACTATACACGATATGTCAAAAAGAGCTGCTTCTTTGGAGGCAAAGCAGTTCTAACTCTGATTCTGAGAATTTGAAGAAGGGAGAAACAAATCTCAATAGAAATTGCAACAACAGGAACAATAACAACAACAACAGAACATGAGAAGGGAAATGGAGAAGGAGGAATTGTGAGGAAGGAGTGTGAGTCAGGTTTTTAGGCTGTGCTAAGCACTTAATGTACACATCTCATAAAATTATAAGGCCTTGAGATAAATTATACTTTCTTGATTTTATAGATTAGGAAAATGTGGCTCAGAAATGTTAACTAACTTGCTCAGTCTCACACAGTTAGTGAAGCTGGAGCCAGAATTTAAGTCTATGTTTGCCTGATTCAGATTATTCATTCAATAAACATTTGTTACAAGAATGTTGTATATGCTATTTTCTTAGCACTGAGGATGTAAGAATAAGTAAAATATATTCACACTTTCAAATCAGTTGCTGTTTCCCATGGGCAGTACTTAAAGAATGAGTAGTTTTTGTTCATTTCCATTGCCCATTTCTTGATGGGATTGTTTGATTTTTTCT
>VBSM01002608.1:83927643-83938277 GCA_008086735.1 Cheirogaleus medius
CCTAACAATATTTGTACCCCCATTATATGATGAAATAAAAGCAAAAAAAAAGAATCAGGAGCTTATCTCACAAAATAGCTTTTCTACTTATGGTAAATAAATAAGAGCATTTCTTATTGAATGTTTAAACCTTTAAAGAATAAGCTATAATAACATGCAACTCCTTCCTTCAAGAGTTGGAAACTATTTTCCACCCATTGAATATGAATTTGACCATGTGACTTGCTTTAACAAGTACAACATTGGCAAATATGGTTACAGCTTTTGTGAAATCATAGGAAACCTGTGAAATTTTAAAGATAGTAGTAATAATCAAAGCACTACTTTTACTAAAGATTAGAGGTTAGTTCAAATTAGAAAATATGTTTGTGCCCCTAACTTGTTAGAAGTAGGAAGCAGGCTGAACAAGCACTTAGGTAAATCTTATCTAAAAGGAAGAATGACTCAGAGGACACAGTCAAGAACCATGGGAAACACAATGTATGTAACCCAAACAATATTTGTACCCCCATTACAAGATGGAATAAAAAATAAAAAAAAAAAAAAAAAAAAAAAAAAAAAAAAAAAAAAAAAAAAAGAACCATGGGAAACAATAGATTTGGGAATTATTTGAAGGGAGTAGAGTCCATCTCTAATCAAAGGAACTTTGTGTTTTCATGAAATATGACCTGACATCGTGAGTATGGCTAAATTTCAGGATTGCTTTGGACCAATACCTCTATTCTTTCTCTCTTGGAATGGAAGTATCAAATATTATGTCCGTGTTTGGGGAAGATAACTTATCTTTTTAGTTTACATGTCACTGAATCAATGGGAGATGAATCATAGGAGATACATCTATCTTAGACCAAACACAGATCATGAGATACTAGATTTTGAGACTGGTGGCTAATATTTATTGGGATTTTTTTGGAGTCTTTGGAGAAAATTAGTTATTTTGCAAGTAGAAGGAATGTAAATAATTGTACTCATAAGGTACTCTGTGGGAAAGTAAAAAATGAAATGGCTGTAGCATTTTTCATCTTCCCTGTGAAGAAGTAAAATATATTTCTCCGTTTCTGGTGATTTATATTAACCAATGGTATATTAGCAAGCATTATGCAAACGGAGGCCTAAAAGCATTTGTGCATTGGGGTTTTCCTTGTCTTGATGTATTTTGAACACATCACCGTAAGAGAAAGTCTCTGATCAGTCTGTAGGCTGATGACAGTTATATAATTCAGTTATCCCCATTTCTCCAAAAAAACTCCAATCACATGAGTGACGGGTCAAAAAATCAACTCAAAAAAATTCACATCTGTTGAAACTTATTGGCCAGTTGAAAACTGACTGCAAATGCATGAGTGAGCCCAACTGACCACAGAGAGGAGACATCCCACCTGAGCCCTGACCAAATTGCTGACCCAAAGAATCATGAAAAAATAAACAGCTATGGTTTTAAGCTATAATATTTTGAAGGTTTGTTTTAATGTGACAATAGATAACTGATAAATTTTGCCAATGTAAATACATTTACTTACCCAACAAATGTTTATTATGCACCTATTATGTGCTATTTTCTACATTTAACATAGAAACATTTTAATCCAAAAAGATTACTAAATTTGATCCTAAAATTTAAAATATTAACATATGAATCTATAAGATATATCTCTAAGTAAATGGTTTATATATTTTCAGTGAACTGACCGTATAGCTGGAAATTGACTTAAAAAAAGAATTCTCTACTTAATATCCATACCCCCTTCTTCTAGTAAGAACTCACTAATTTTCACTGGGAAAGAACTCAATTGCCCAATGTCATTACATGTGTTTTGTTAGAGCTGATTTTATATCACCTAATCAGAGTATTATACTCCCTGTCCAAAATGTGATTTAGGGATGAGTACATGACCTCATTTAAATCAATCCCTGTTAGCCTTAGGAACTTTTATTGGAATTTTATTGAAAAAGATGTTTGACCCTTCTCACGTAGCTGAGAGAATATAATTGGTTGCTTCTGTCTTGCTACCAACTAAGGAGGTATTGACTTAGCATTGGCTCAGAAGAGAATAATAAATTTAAATGAAAAGAATGAAATGGAGTTCTGATGACAGTATTTGAGATCCTGAATCCATGTTTGCCTGAAGCCTGGAATTTTTAGGTTTGTGAACCAACATATTCTTTGCAGTCAACTTAAGATGGATTTCCAAACTTTGCAACAGAAATAGTTGTGCCAATAAAATAAACTGGCCTGAGAGTATGTGTCACATTCTATGTTTGACAGAACCTCCTTTCCAAAAGAATCTCTCCATCCTAATCTATTTTTATTTCTCTGATTTGGTTTAATATATTAATAGGCCACTGAAAACCCCTTACAGATCCATAAGGGTCTATAAGTATTCACATGGGCAGCCTCCACCTGCTTTACTCCTAATCTTGTTGGCACAAGCTCTTAAATGATATCCACCACCTTCCTAATGCTTGAGATTTGAGAAAATTTAATGTAATGGTAAAATCTATACATTTTTTAAATGTTCACTTTTGATAAAATATATACAAAATTATTAAAATGTATGAATATCTGGGCTGTTATATAAAGAAGAAATGAATTTTATTTAGCTAACTATATTTTAAGATGTTTGTGTTATAACTGCTTAGCATTTACCATAACTAATCCATATTTTCTTAATCAAGCAATTTATTAAGTATAACATATTATTCTACCAGTTAGGTTTAATGTAGGAAACAGAAACTTCTGTAGGCATATCAAGACAAAAGGAATTAGGTACTTAGAAGACTGTTGAAAGGCTAGAGGAATAAGTGTCAGACAGCGTCACTGGACCTGGACTTCTGCTTTCAGGATTGTAGCACTATAGCTGTGATACAGAGAACAGGAAAACATTTGTGGCTGCTGCTAGAATTACTGCTTCTATTACAACTGCTTCAGTAACTGGATGAAGGAATGTAGAATTGAGCAATGGAAAAACTCTTATGTCTGTCGGACCTTAATTGAAGCAAGATTTTCCCTCAGTTCTATCATCCAGAAATCCTACAAGTGTAACTCATTAGTGGGACTCAATTGCATGTAAGATCTTAGCTATAATGTATTCTGGAAAATGTAGTTTTTGATTTTCAGCCCTTATGATAAAGGAGAACAACATAAAAGAAGGTGGGAATTCATGACTTCAGTTAAAGTATTTGAGTCTTAAGGTAGTCTGATGATATATTACCTCTTGTTCAGGGAGACTGGTCCATTTGTTCTACTCAGGCCTTCATCTGATTGGATCGTGCCCACACATATTATGGAAAGCAATTGACTTACTCAAAGTTCATTGATTTAAATGTTAATCTCACCCTTCAAGATGACACATAAAGTTAACCATCACACTTTCTAACCTTAGATATCAGGAAAGTGATGATTCTTCTTGTTGTTGAAAGTAACTATTCAAAATATAGGGCCATACAACCTCTATGAAAAGGAGTATGGAGATACCTCAAAGTACTAAAAGTAGAACTGCCATTTGACCCAGCAATCCCACCACTGGTATTTACCCAAAGGAAAAAAAAAGACATTCTATAAAAGACATCTGCACTCAAATGTTTATAGCAGCACAATTCACAATTGCAAAGATGTGGAAACAACCCAAGTGCCCATCAATGCATGAGTGAATTAATAAAACATGGTATATGTATAACATGGAGTACTACTCAGCCATAAAAAATATGGTGAACTAATACCTCTTGTATTAACCTGGATGGAATTGGATACCATTCCTCTAAGTGAAGTATCATAAGAATGGGAAAACAAACACCACATGTATTCACCATTAAATTGGAACAAATCTATCAACACTAATGTGCACATGTGGAAATAAATTCATCAGAAATCAATCAGGAGGGAGGAGGTGGGTAAATTCACAACTAATGGGTACAATGCACACTATCTGGAGATGGGCACACTTATAACTTTGACTCAAATGTTACAAAAGCAATTTATGTAACCAAAACGTTTGTAACTCCATAATAGTATGAAAAAAAAATACAGGGCCAAATTCATTAGAGTAGCTAGGCCCATATTGTCTAATGCATAGCCACTAGCCAAATGTAGCTATTGAAAAATTATAATGTGGCCAGCCTGAATTGATAAGTGATTTTTAACACTTGTACCAAAAATATAATATTTCATTAAGAATTTTTTTATTACATATAAAGGCACTACACTTTTATTCTAGTCTTTGTCCTAAGAACATTTAATCAGTTGAAAGCTTTACTAGATATTTTTGACTTTATAATCTTTACTTTTATTGTTTGGAGTCAATAAGCAGCTATCATTTCCAACGCTGAAAATTTCAGAATTAATGAACTTTATATTTCCCTTTTAATTTCACTTGCAAGTTGGCCAATTCATTGCTGAGCTTATAATTTTTACAATAACTTGTCAATAGTGGCCAATGGCATTCAATGCATACTACTGATGCCCTATTTTCCAATCCTTCACATAAATCTACAAATACATTGGATATATAGTGGTTTTTTGATGCCAATGTGTTCCCCCAAATTCATATATTTAAACACCATCACTAATGTGATAGAATTAAAAAGCAATGTCTTTGGGTGATTAAGTAATGAGAATGGAGCCCTCATGGGTGAGATTAGGGCCCTTGTAAAAGAGCTTGAGGGAGTAGTTTTGCTCTCTTCTGCTTTTCTGTCATGTGTGGACATATCATTCAAGGTGCCATTTTGGAGAGACTGTGGCCATCACCAGACACCAAACCTGCTGGTACCTTGTCTTGGACTTCCTATACTCTAGAATAGATTTCTATTCTTCATAAATTACCCAGTCTCAGGTATTATGTTATTGCAGCAGGAATGAACTTTGACAGACAAAAATTGGGGTATTGCTACAACAAATACCTGAAAATATGGAAGTAGCTTTGGAATTAGGTAACAGGTAGAGGCTACAACAGTTTGGAAGTGCATGCTACAAAAAGCCTAGATTGCCATAAATGGAGCATTGTGGGTGATTCTGGTATGATATTTTCAGACAACAGTTGACCTTGGGTAACTGAAACCATGGAACACGAAACTGCACATAGATAAAGGAGGACTACTGTACAGTAGCAGTATGCTATTTGTGCTGTAACAAAGAGACCCCAAGTCTCAGTACTGAACACCAAAACTGTCTGCACCAAAACTTACTCATGTAAGTAGACTTTAGGTCCAGAAAACTCTACACTTTTTAATATAAGTCCCCATGAATCACTAATGTGGAGAGAGGAAAATGTCCAAAGTTTTTACCCTGGAAATTACATACAAACAAGTGACACAACTTAGTTTAGTCCACAACCCATTTGCTAGGACCCATTAGCCAGAAGTAGGCCCCAACCAACTGTAAGGAAGGCAAATATAGGGGACTCCATGAAATATTTGGAAGAGGTATGTCAGACTGGTATATCCATTTGCCTAGTGATTCCAATTCTGAGTCTAGATCATAAGGAAATAAGTTGTATTCAAAGATATGTAGATAAGGGTATTCATTACAAGGCTATTAATATTAGTAAAATAATTTTTTTGAAACTCCAACTAGAAACAATGTAACTACGGAAGAAATAAAAATCTAAACAAAACAAAAGTAAACTATATTATGATGCACATTTTTTATACAGTACTGTGTATACAATAAGATTACATTTATAAAGAATGACATAAAAATGTTCCATATATTTTTTTATAATATCATACTGATTAGTAACAGTAATTAATATGCAAGGCATTAAATGAGCACACATTGTGTTCTAGGGGGTGTCCTAAGAACATTACAGATATTGGCTCATTTAAGCCTTAAAAAGCAAAAAAAAAAAAAATCTCATTTTATAATGAGGAAATTAAGTCACAGAGAACCCATAAACTAAGAAATTGTTTACTAAGAAAAGAAATAAATAAAATAAAGAAATAAAGAATGGTGAGGTGGAAAAGAATATCCAACTACATGCACTTAGGGGACTAGGATTTAGGGTCACTATAATTGAGTGAAAATATCAGTTATAGAGATTCTGGAGTTATATAAATGAATTTTATGTGTTTACCTGTGGTTGTTTTTGGAGTCCTTTTTTCCTTCTCATTTTTTTCTTTTCCTAAAAAATATTAATAGAAATATTCTCCTGTGCCAAATTAATGAATTTAATCTTACTTTTAAAATATAATCAATTAATACATGTATTAATACATGTATTATGTTATTAGGTATAAATTAATGCCTGAGACACAAAAAGCAAGATTATAAAATTTATATTTTTAAACATATCTGTGCATTATTAACCAAACCTAACTTCAGTGTCTGTCATTACTACTAAAATATACTACATTTCCTGCAAGCAAAAATAATTGTAGTGTTTTTTTCAAATATTTTTATTGAGGTATATGCAGGTTTAATGATGGTTATTAGCATTATTCTTATTCAAAAGGAGAGAGACTCTTCAAAGGTGTTTTTAACATAAATTTATCTGACAAACAGATCTCAGTTTTTATGGACTCATTTTACGGCCATACATCACATAATAATGCTTTGGTCAATGACAGACTGTATATATGACAGTGGTCCCATGTCCTATAAGATTATAATGGAACTGAAGATTTACTATTGCCTAGTGACTTCCTAGGCATTGTAACTTTGCAGGGTAAGGAATTGCTCACATATTTGTGTTGATGTTGGTGTAAACAAACCTGCTGCTCTACCAGTTATTTAAAAAGTAAAGAAAAAAATTCAATTTTAAAAATAAGAAAAGCTTACAGGATAAAGATATAAAGAAAAACATTTTTGGGCAGCTGTAAAGTGTCTTTATATTTTATGCCAAATATGATTAGAAAAAGTGTCAAAAAGTTAAATATAAGTATATGAAATAAAAATGTTATAGTACACTAAGTTCATTTATTTTTGAATAATATAAGGATAATATTTTTATAAATGTATTGTAGCCTAAGTGTACAGCATTTATAAAGTCTACAGCAGTATACAGCTATCTCTTAGGCCTTCACATTCACTCACTACTCACTGACTCACCAAGAGCATCTTCCAGTCTTGTAATCTCCATTCATGGTAAGTGCCCTATAAAAATATACTCTTTTTGATTTTTATACTGTATTTTTACTGTACCTTTTCTATTTTTAGATCTGTTTAGACAAATACATAACATTGTTTTATAGTTGTCTACTGGATTTAGTACAGTAACATGCTGTACAGGTTTGTAGCCTGAGAGTGATCCAGGGGTCCTCAAACTTTTTAAACAGGGGGCCAGTTCACTGTCCCTCAGACCGTTGGAGGGCTGGACTATAGTTTAAAAAAAAACAACTAGGAACAAATTCTTATTTACACTGCACATATCTTATTTTGAAGTAAAAAAACAAATGGGCAAAAATACCCGCATGTGGCCCACGGGCCGTAGTTTGAGGACGCCTGGCTACACCATACAATCTAGACGTGGAGTAGGCTATATTATCTAGGTTTGTGTAAGCACCTTCTGTGCTGTTCACACAGTGAAGAAATCTGCCTAACAACACAGTTCTCGAAATGTATCTCCATCATTAACCTATGCATGATTGTATATGAATCATCTTGGCACTGGGCATATGGGGATGTTTTAAAAAGTATCTAGAGACCATTATTAGAGAACATAGCAGTGAAGGAATGATTTGGTTGCAAATAAAAAAAAATGAAATTATTAAAAAATAAAAGAGATTTGCAGATTTTATTTAATTGGAAGGAAATGCAGAGGAAAAATGAACTGCAGGGCAGGTTTGGTTTAGTGGCTTAATGACATTATCAAGGATCCATTTACCCACCTCTTTTTCAGCTTTTGGATGTCTAAATCATTGCAAGGCAAGCACCCCCTTGTGATGTCAAGATGAGTGCCACCTCCTCATACTACTTCTTCCTTCATCTTCTCTGGAAAGGAGACAAAGGATCACTTCTAAAGATCTTTCAGAAAATAGAGGAAGCTTTCCCCCCAGAAACTGTAAGGGAATGTCTTCTCCCATTTGTTGTTCTGGAATTAGGTCACTTCCATGCTCCTCAATAAATCCTTATGCTGATTGGCCCATCCTTAAGACATTCACCATGGTAAGAGGGTAGGATTGCTGTGATTGGCTTAGATTTTGCAGGTTCTGCCTCTGGAACTGAGGTTAATTCTTCAAGATGCATGAATGCAACCTAAGGTGAGCGGAATGCAATCATTGTGGCAGAGTCATTTACAACGTCAGCTAAAAACAGGCTGCAGTAATAGCCCTAAGTCCAAAAGTTTCTTTATGATTTACCATCCTCTAGTACTGAAAATCTATATATAATTGGCAGCCTGTTAAAATGCTATACTTTGTTTGCCTACAGGTAAAATATGAACTTAAGTAAGCTGCTTAACATCTAAAAACATCTTAAAAGTGTACCCTGGACTTTTCCTGGAAACTGGAATCCATTTCAGAGACAGGGATTCCATAGCACTCTGGATTTAGATCTATAATGATGTCCTAATTTAGTATATATAAAAGATAAAAACTGTACACCTCTATTGAGCACTTACCATGAGTAGAGCCTAAAGGACTAGAAATTGCTATGGATAAGTCAGTGAAAGAATGGTGACTGAATGTGAAGATTTAGAGCAGGAGTGGGGAAACTTCATGTTGGAAGGCCACATTAATTTAACTCTAATCAAATAATGCCACATTCAAGAAACTTCAACCAGATATACTTAAAGATGTACATTATTTTGTAAAAATCTAACTACTATGTACTTAATGATATAAAAAGTGAAAATTATTTGTTAATTTAAAAGTTAACTAACCTTTTAATGACTTCGTTGTGTCTGTTTTTATTGGAAAGCATTTGAATATTTGGTTGCAGCAAGAAAGTCCACCATTTCAGTTGATCCTCTAGATGGGTATCAGTCATTTGCACCTTAAGGGCTTCTTGATTTGAATTAGGTAGGAGGATGTAGATTCACAGCAATAAGTGGTTGAAAAGCAAGAAAGCATTATTTGGGCATGTCGTCAAAGGCATGGATTTCTACTACATTTTTCCATATTTCAATTGGATTTTTCTTAGAATCAAATAATGACTTTAAAATGTCATCTACTGAGAGCTCTATCAATTCCATCTGTACTTCTTTAGGTGCACTGGTGATATCAACTAGGTGATGCTGAAATGCTAATTTGAGTGTGATGTCATTATTCTCAAAGTCGGTGAACCTTTCATTGTATTCTCCATTTAATAGGTCCATAACATCTGTGCATTCCTCATATGATTTACATATATCATCCTGCTCATTTGTGACTTTTGCTAACTGGGGAAAATGTTCACCTGAAATTTCCTTTTGAAGAAGTGTTTTGAAAAAAGATAGATTTTATTGAAGTGCTTAAATTTTTGCCACCTATCATATATAAATCTAGTTTTACCTCACAAAGAAATATTCAAGTTCTTTTGATTTGATATAATATCACACAGAAATGCTACATTCTTATAGAAATCTTTTTTCAATAATTCACCTTGCCAGTTCCATTCTTCATAAAATTTAACTATCTGTTCTCACAGAGATCAAATTTTTGCTAATACCTATCCCTGCGATAGCCAGTGCACTTTAGAATTGTATGGCAAGTTCACACTGAATACCTCATCATTCAACTTGAGCATATTACACAACTGAAAATGCTCTACTACATTTGTATGGGTAAAGTTAACAATACTTATAACTTGTTGCCAAGTGTCACTTAAAATAGTAGCTTTAGCACAGAGATTTTGCTGATGCAAGATGCAGTGAAAATGAATGAGACCATCTGGATCTGATAATACTTTTTTTAAATCTGTGCAATAAACCCTTCATGTTTTCCTGTCATGGAAGGTTCATGGAAGGTACATACACTAACTACATTTAGCAAATTCAGTCCAACTTCACGACATTCATTTTGAAAGTTGTTGAAGATATCTATCTCCCATGTTCTGTTTCTAAGAGTGCCCAAAACAAGTAACTCTTCATAGCAAAGAATATCTTCTGTTATGACATGAATGAAGTACAAAACCTGTGCCAAATAAGTAGTATCAGTTGATTCATCCAAAGCAATTGAATAACATATATTTTTCTTTTGAAGTATTACATGAAGTTCTGTTAAGTAGAAGGCTAATTCATGCTGCCCATCAGTTATGGCTTTCCTTGAAAGAGGCAATTATCTGTTTTTTGAAGTTATCAGGATCTAAGCATCCTACAACTTTAGTAACACATTCTTTCACAATTTCCACATCACTGAATGGCTTCCCTTTTTTTCCTGAGCAACTTTATAAGTTGCTTCAGTGGCATTATTTCCAGGTCTTATTGCTGCTTGAATGAATTGCCTTTGCTTTTGCTTTTCATCTTTAATTTCTGCAATATAGCTTTTCATGCCTCCCCCTCTAATTTAAAATATCTGTGGTCCTTATGAGTGTTATGTGATGAGCACTGAATTTCTTTAATGCTCATATTATAGTATCACAAAGCAAGCAAATGATCTTATCTTTAGCAGAAACAAGATTCCCAATCTGTATCAGAGGGAAGGGTCTTAAGAAAAAGATATACTTTCTGATTCATAAATTCTTTGCCTAGGCCAATGTCTAGAAGAGTATTTCCAACGTTTTC
>VBSM01002608.1:83938377-84004150 GCA_008086735.1 Cheirogaleus medius
TAGTTTTAATCAGTCAGTACCAATTTGATGGCAAGTACATGTGGAGCCCATTTTGCTTGTCTTGTGTCACCTTACTTTGGATAATAGGCTTAAGCTTAATCCAGGATAGCATAAACAGTGCTAGCTCACTGTTGTTTCTTAGAATTGAGTAATATTCCATTGTGAGCATATACCAAATTTTAATTATCCATTCCTGAATTGACAGGCACTTGGGTTGTTTCCATGATCTTGCAATAGTGAATTGTGCTGTGATAAACATTTGGGTGCAGATGTCTTTATAATAGAATGTCTTATGCTCTTTTGGGTAATTGCCCAATAATGCTATTGCAGGGTTGAATGGTATTTCCATTTCTAGCTGTTTGAGGTATCTCCAAATTCTTTTCCACAAAGGTTGTATTAATTTGAGGTCCCACCAGCAGTGTAAGAGAGTTCCTGTCTCTCCACATCCTTGCCAGCATTTGTTGTTTTGGGATTTCTTGATACAGGCCATTCTCACTGGGGTTAGGTGGTATCTCATTGTGGTTTTGATTTGCATTTCTTTGATGATTAGAGATGTTGAGCATTTTTTTATATGTTTGCAGGCCATTATTCTGTCTTCTTTGGAGAAGTTTCTGTTCATTTCTGTTGCCCATTTCTTGATGGGGTTGTTTGATTTTTTCTTGTTAATTCTTTTAAGTTCTAGGTAGATTCTTGTTGAATGATTTTTATACAAGGAGAACTACAAAACACTAAAAAAAGAAATTGCAGATGATTTAAACAGATGGAAAAATCTACCTTGTTCATGGATTGGTAGAATCAATATTGTTAAAATGTCAATATTACCTAAAGTGATCTACAGAAGTAATGCAATCCCCATCAAAATACCACCAGCATTCTTTACAGATCTAGAAAAAATAATTCTTCATTTTGTATGGAACCAAGAAAAACCTCATATAGCCAAAGCAATTTTAAGTAAAAAGAACAAACTGGGAGGCATCAGTCTTCCGGACATCAAGCTGTACTATAAAGCAATAATAGTTAAATCAGCATGGTATTGGCACAAGAACAGAAGCATCGGTATCTGGAATAGATCTGAGATACCAGAGATGAAACCTTCAGTATAGGGTAACCTAACCTTTGATAAAGCAGACAAAAATATACAATGGGGAAAAGAATCCCTCTTCAATAAATGGTGCTGGGAAAACTGGTTAGCTACATGCAGAAGATTGAATCAGGATCCTTATCTCTCACCTCTCACAAAAATTCACTCAAGATGGATAACAGACTTAAACCTAAGGCATGATACCTTAAGAATCCTAGAAGAAGATGTTGGGAAAACTCTATCAGACATTGGTCTAGGCAAAGAATTTTTGAGGACCCCCAAGGCAATTGCCGCAGCAGCAAAAATAAACAAATGGGATCTGATCAAATTAAAAAGTTTCTGCATAGCCAAGGAAACTATCATTAGAGCAAATAGACAACCCACAGAATGGGAGAAAATATTTGCTCTTTACACTTCTGATAAAGGTCTAATAAAAATTTTCTCTAATTCTCCACAAACTACTTGTTCTCATTCTTCTGATGTGGCCTCGGGAACAAGTGCTGAGTTCTCAGTAACAAATCCTCATTAAAAAAATCTGTTTTCTTCATTCAGTGTTCTCTTGGTCTTCTTCTTTGACATGATGGGCTGTTAAGCAGGTGGAACGAAAAAAATTCTGGGCTGTGCAACTATTCACAAATTCAGCTTCAAACAGAAAGAGAGTACACTGCTGTCAAAAGCTTATAACAGACTGGCATACTCGACCCCCGTAAACTCTCACCAACCAGCCTCTTGCCGTACTGGCATCAGTCAGATGGGGGAAGTTAGAACTAACTTCATGAGCATAGCAGTGGTCAATTTAACCCTTATGGCTTACTAATGTTCTAATTATAATGGTCAATCTGGTAGGATTTCTTCTTTGAAACATTTTATTCTTTGGTATTTTGAATATGTTCATTTTAAAAATAAAATTTAAAAAAGATGAACAAAAATGTATTAATAAATATAAAAGGATTTGTTCTATAAAATTTGGATTCAGTTAAAAGGCTGCACTTAAAGACCTAGAAGGCAACATGTGGCCTTAAGGTTGCAGGTTGCCCAGCCCTGGTTTAGGGCATTACTGTACACTACTGTAGACTTTATAAACACTGTACACTTTGGCTACACTAAATTTATGTAAAAATATTTCTTCAATAATAAATTAATCTTAGATTATTGCAACATTTGTACTTTAGATACTTTTAAATCTTTTTAAATTTTTGACTCTTTTTTTTATTTTATTTTTTTGAGACAGAGTCTCACTCTGTTGCCCGGGCTAGAGTGCCATGGCGTCAGCCTAGCTCACAGCAACCTCAAACTTCTGGGCTCAAGTGATCCTTTTGCCTCAGCCTCCCAAGTAGCTGGGACTACAGGCACATGCCACCATGCCTGGCTAACTTTTTCTATATTTTAGTTGGCCAATTAATTATTTTCTATTTTTAGTAGAGATGAGTTCTCGCTCTTGCTTAGGCTGGTTTGGAACTCCTGAGCTCAAATGATCCGCCCACCTCGGCCTCCCAGAGCGCTAGGATTACAGGCGTGAGCCACCGTGCCCAGCCTTTACTCTTTTTTAATAACACAGCTGAAAAAAATAAATATATTGCCCAGCTGCACAAAATATTTTCTTTCCTTATATCCATATCCTATGAGCTTTTTTCTGTTTCCAATATTTTAAAATTTATTTTTACTTGTTAAACTTTTTCTGTTGAAAACTTAGACACCAATGCACACTTTAGCCTAGGTCTACATGGGGTCAGGATCATCATCAATATCACTGTCTTCCACCCTCACATCTTGTCCCACTGGGAGGTCTTCAGAGGCACTAACGCTTGGAGCTGTCATCAACTATGATATTAATACGAATGCCCTCTTCTGGTATAACTTCCAAAAGACCTGCCTGTGACTGTATTATAGTTAACTATTATTTTTATAAGTAGAAGGAATATACTCTAAAAGAACAATAAATAGTATAGTATTATAAATACATAAACCAGCAACATTTATTATTACTAAATAGTATTATGTATATAATTATATATGCTATACTTTTATATGACTGGCAGCACAATAGGAGCATCTCCACAAACATATGAGTAACGCCTTGCACTAGGACATTACAAAGGCTAACACATCACTGGGTGATGGGAATATTTCAGCTCCATTATAATAGTTTAAAACCACCATAGTATATGCGGACTGTCCTTGATCAAAAACTTGTTATATGGCACATGACTGCTTGAGTTCCTGTCTCATAATACATTTAAAAATATTTTAAGGGGCAGAGTGTCTTATAGCTTGCATTCTTTTGCTAGATCTTCCATAACAAAGCACCACAGACTGGATTGCTTAAACAACAGAAATGTATTACCTTATAGTTCTGGAGGCTAGTAGTCCAAGATCAAAGGTGTCAGCAGAGTTGATTTCTTCTATGGTCTCTCTCCTTGGTTTGTAAATGGATATCTTCTCCTTGTGCGCATGTGCATGCATCTTCCCTTCACATGCATGCATCTAAGTTTTAATCTCCTCTCCTGATAGGTATTGTTGGATTAGGGCCCACACTAATGACCTCGTTTTAACTTAATTACTTCTTTAAAGGCCTTATCTCTAAATAGTCACATTCTAAGGCCCTGGGTAATGGGGATTAGAATTTCAATCTCTGCTTCAATATGAATTTTGAGGGGACACAATGCAGCTCGTAACACAACATAAAAGAAATAAAATCAAAAATAAGAAAAAAAGATTTAAAAAATATTCTATGTGGGGATTTAAGAATATCAGAGAAGTCTGGAACTGTTTTGTGCAGTGATCTATGCCGAAGTATCCTTGGAAAATCCTGCCCTAGCAATGAGATACTGGGCTTTAGGCAATGCAACAAATGTTTCTTTAATTACAAAGAAAAAGATGACAGGGAGAGCATGGTCTATTCCCAGGAGATACTTACAATCACTAATAATGAAGGGAGGGAATGCATGGCAGGGAAATCTACTACACGCATCTATCTTTTAATCTCCTCTTCTGATAGGTATTATTGGATTAGGGCCCACATTAAATTCCTGTGCTTCCCTAGTATTTTCTAGTCAATTTGCTATTGGAGAGACTTGTTCTCACCAATCAGCTAAGTGAGGAAGAAAGACATCTAGGAAAAATATTCTAGGCAGAGGAAACAGCAAGTTCAACGGCCTCAAAGAGAGAGAGTGAGCCTAGCATGTTCAAGGAGCAGAGTAGGCAAAGGAGATAATAATTGGAGTTGAGGTCAGAGAGTTTATAAACATAGACAATGGAGGACCTTGTAAGGCTGCCGTGAGCATTTTTTTTTCTCTGTAAGAATTTTATCTTTTGCTCTGAACAAGGGAAATACTGCAGAGGAGTGTTTAAGGGATAGCTTTGGCAGCTGTGTTGAGAATGATCTTTAGGGAGGCAGATAAGGAAGCTATTGCAATGGTTCAAGTGTGTAATGCAGTGTGTTGGCCTCAGGTGGTAGAGAGGTGGTCAGATTCTGGATGTATTTGGAAGGTAAAACCAAATGGATTTTCTATCAAATTGAGTATGTAGTTTGAGGAAAAGGAAAGAGACAAGTGTGGCTGAAAGTGTTCACCCTGAATGGTTGTGAGAGTGGATTTGTCCCAAACTGAGACGAAGAAACCTGCAGAAGGAGCAGGTTTGGTAGGAGGGGCAACTAGCTAAAACAAAATATACATGTTTGCTTCTTTGTGAAACTTGAAAATTGAGAATGCCTGCTGCTTACTGCTCCACAATGTAGTATTTCCACATCTTGGATAGATACTAATCTTTTAATTTGGAAACAAGAAATTAGAATTTCTGAGACTTTGTAAGAATTCTCAAAATAATATAATTTTGTTTATTTTATAGCATTTATGTGTTTTCAGTAATAATGAAAGACTATAAAAATAAAACAGTGAATCTTTTTTCTGCAGTAGATTTACATTAGGAGTTTTATGAGTTTTTCATGAAATAAAATTGATATCATAATAACTGCATGATTTGTTATTATTGTTATTAACAATATATTTTGACATTTTTTTATTTCAATAACATACAAATGATCTCAACTTATACATACATCAAATAGAAAAATGCTAAATGAGGGAGAACTAACACAAAAATAAATGCCAAATAAAATAATTTTAAATGAGGAGTGGTAGGGGCAATGTATGTAATCCTAACAATATTTGTACCCCCATTATATGATGAAATAATAATAAAAAAATAATAATTTTAAATGGAAAGACAATATAAAATTTAATATTTATAAATTATCATTCTAAAATAAAATTTTGAAACACCCAAGATATTAATTGCCCTATTCAATAAAATCAATCTTTGTTTTGTGACAAATACCCCAGATAATGAAAACTTTATTTACTTTTGAATTGAAATTGGTCATATTTTAAAAAGTGTATTTGAAAGCATCTCCAGCTTGGTTGTAATGATACATACTGTTTCATATGGATTCATTTATTTTTTTAGTAATAAGAAGCTTTTGTCTACTTGCCCCGATTTTTACTTGCTGCTAAAATTAATATTGCTTTGTAATATTAACACTGATTTGAAATCAGCTTCTGATTTCATGACAGAGTATGGTACACCAACATTCACATCTTTTCTTACATTGATCCTGTTAGAGTGTTTATAGGAACTGTACCGTATAGCTAATATTCAAACACTGAAAAAATGCCAGTAACATTAATGGGCAATGTGCAAAACATAATTCATATTTTCTGTCAAGGTTAAGAGGACTGCACAGAATCATACTTTTGAAATTGGCAATCAAAAAATATATTTTGCTTCCTAAACTTGTTGTTTCTTAGAACAACACTCATATGCCACGTATAATGTATACAATACATAAAAACTTATTATTTCTGTTTGCAAGAATGGCTCACCATTAGCAATTGACAGGGCCACAAACATACACTTATAACAAGGCAACACCTAAACATAGTACTAATCGATTTTTCATGACACCTTCTCTCATATATGCTCTGTCCTGGTTCCTGGAAACGGTGACCACAAACTTTGACCCTGCACGTTGGTTTTCCCTGCCCTTCCTTTCAATTCAGTGTTTTCTGCTCAAACAGTAACATTTCTATGTTGTTTTTTAAGCTTTAATTCTCACAGGGAAGTTATAACACTTTACCCTGATTTCTTGACAGATTTTTTCATGAGATTCAGGATTTAGAAAAACATATAAATTTCCCAGGAAATATGATGAAGGAAATTCTTCATGGAAACGCTTTCCAAATGAGAAAAGAGAAGTGTAATTAAATATCAATATGATCAATTTTATCATGTATTATATAAAAGAAAAAGGCAAATTACCTAACTCTAATGAGAGAGATGGTAAGGTTAGATCCATGAAATTTTAAATCAGATCCATGGTTTTCAAAGTAGGGTTTCTATATAAGTAGCATCAGCATCACCTTGGAGCTTGTTAAAAATTCCTAGATTCCTGCACAGATCCACTGAAGCAGAAAACTTTGAAGGTGGGGCCCAGCAACCTGTTTTAACAAAACCTCTGGGTGATGTTGATGAACAAAATAGTTTGAAGACACCATTATTAGATTATCTTTGTTGTAAATGCCCACTCCACAGAAAAAATCATTTTGTCTCTTCAGATTTTATTTATTTATTTATTTATTATTTTATTTTATAAATAATTTAGGTAAATATCTTCTCCCCCAAAGCAGAGGCCTGGGGAGCCAGAGTGAGTCATATCTGATCATTTCTGCTTGTTATTTTGTAAGGCAAATTAAAATCTTTTGGGCTGTTTTCATTCTTGGTGGTCTAAATTTTTCACTAGATACCTGATAATAATCAAGATAAATGAATTCAAATTTTCTTGCAGTATTTATCTGCAATATTTGGTAAAGAATTCCTCTAAAGCAAGACCCATATACTATCATTATTTTTATAATATCACTTTAGCAATCATTGTGTTTTACTAATGCTACTAAGTTTTCAAGTACCTAAGTTGAAATATTAATACAACGAATACTTATTACATGCTTTGGCACAGTGCAAAGTGTTGTAGTATCTCCAGATAAAAGCAAGCCGTAATTGCTTCCCTCAAAAATATTATGGGATGGCATAATAAAAGAGAAACACCTATTACCAACTATAATTCAAAACAGAAAGAGGTAAAACCTATAACAGGGGCATGCATAGCACACAGAAAAATGTGTGTACATATATACACATACTTATGCATGTATATGCATATATACACATATGTGTATATATCTATACATACACATATATGTATATGTCTATATCTTTAGAGGGGTATATTTAGTTGTTTGGAAAATTACACTAATCAGGAGCAGTCATTCCCTAGATTGTTATAGTATATTTTATCTCCTGAAGTTAACAGTGTAAGGGTGCTATTTAGTGAGAAGATCAGATGAATAGCTCTTACACTGGATGTTCACAAGGATATGGTTGGGCCACAGGGTAGCTTAACCTTTAATTTTATCCATTTCAGTGGTTGCCACATATTCCCACAAGTGACACTGATACTTTTCTTGAAAACAACTGACAACGGTATGGCTCAGCTGGCATTAGTCACTGTGAATAGTTGTGGCCCAAGTTGAGGATTAAGGTTACATGGAAAATATAGTTATGATATTGAGTTCTCTGTCAGTACATGTCACAGAGACCACTGCTCTGAGGATAGCAGGAACTTGATAAGCAGGGTCAAACTCATGGGAATAAAGGGAAAAATACCCACTTTCCCAAACTGAATGTACTTCATTATCTTAAGGTCACTTCATCAGAACGTATCAAGCTTGTTACTTAAAATTTTCAAAGAATTTCTTTAGCTGCATTGGGAGGAAGGGTTCAAACTAATATTTTCTTAATGTGAATCTATGTCAATATTTTCTGATTCCAAGTCTTTCTGATAAATGAGTTGGTCTATAAACTTGCTGCATTCATGATTGGTTTTGCTATAATATCCCCAGCACAGAGGAAACTACTTGTCTCAAGATTACGTAAAATACTTGTTGATATATATGCCAACCCTGGAATCAAGACAAAACAGTTACCACCACTAACCAACCAATAAACCAAAAATGTGTAAATAAGCGGTTTGAAGAAGGCTATCCTATCCTTGGATGTTTTTTCTTTGAAATAAATAAAAACATATACATATACACATACATATATATGAATATTAATTGATTTATTATTGATATATTGATGTGTAAAGCATATGCCCTTCTACCATCCCTGAAATGGACTCCTTGATGAAGTCCTGGTCACCTATCAGAATATTTTATTCCCTTTGTTGTGCAGCCTTCTATGTAGACCATATCCCTTGGTATTGCCTTTACATATTTTCTTGACAGTATTTGCTAGTAAAGAAATAAGCATTTGTTATTGCAGATCAAAAGCTCCTGGAGGCAGAGTCACATCAAGTATCCAGGGAATTCTGTGTCTCATACTTCAAGAGTTATTATATATATATGTATTTAAAATAATGCATTATTCTAAATAATAAATAAATAGGGTGGGTGCAGTGGCTCATGCCTGTAATCCCAGTGCTTTGGGAGGCTGAGATGGGAGGATTGCTTGAGGTCAGGAGTTCAAGAACAGCCTGGGAAACATCATGCGACCCCTGTCTCTAAAATAAAAATAAAAATAAATAAATAATGTATTTATTTTTTGCGGGCTGTGCCCTTTGTAAGTGTGCAAGCCTACTTCTTATGTCTTATTTATCATTTTTATCCCCTAGATCAGGGATTGGCAAACCACAGCCTGCTGCCATTTTTGTCTACCCTGCGAGCTAAGAGTAGTTTTAAAATTTTTAAATGATTGAAAAACAACGAAACAAAACAAAGCAAAAATAATAATCCAGGACACATGACAATTTTACAAAACTTAAATTTTGGTGTCCATAAATAAGCTTTTATTTGACCACAGTCATGCTCCTTTGCTTACATACCATCCATGGAAGCTTGTATGGTTGCAGCAGAGACTGTGTGGCCTGTATGTTATAATTTGCTCCTAGGTCTCAGAAGACATTTGACGAAGTCTGGACACATTTTTGGTTGTTGCAACAGGATGAGGTAGATACCACTGGAGTCATATGAGAAGAGACTAGGATGCTGGTAAATATCCTACAATGATCAGTATAGCTCTACACAATCTCACACAAAATGTTAGTAGTGTTGAGGCTAATAAACTCTGTCCTTAAATGTTTACTGTATGGCTCTTTACAGAAAATGTGGGCTAACACCTGCCCTGGATCCTAAGAAGACCAAAATTTTCTCTGATAATTAGAAGATATGCATGATAAAGTGCAGATAACACATTTAAAAATATGAGTAATTACAAATTCAGGCACTTCTGAATTTTATTTATAAATTAAATGTGTGTATATATTTACTAGTTTAGAGAAACCGCCAGATCTGAATCAACAGTTCCAATCCACATTCAATACCTTAAAAAACCCACTCAAAGGGCGATATAGTTAAAATTGTGAGAACAGAGACACAAACACATAAATATAAAATCAATTGTTTATTTTGTGACATGTATGCTAATCAAGTAGGTAGTTATGGTTTTCTGTTTTCAACTTGGTTGTTGTGATTTAATATAGAGGATAAATGAGTCACATCAAGTATCCAGGGAATTCTGTGTCTCATACTTCAAGAGTTATTATATATATATGTATTTAAAATAATGCATTATTCTAAATAATAAATAAATAGGGTGGGTGCAGTGGCTCATGCCTGTAATCCCAGTGCTTTGGGAGGCTGAGATGGGAGGATTGCTTGAGGTCAGGAGTTCAAGAACAGCCTGGGAAACATCATGCGACCCCTGTCTCTAAAATAAAAATAAAAATAAATAAATAATGTATTTATTTTTTGCGGGCTGTGCCCTTTGTAAGTGTGCAAGCCTACTTCTTATTAGTTAAGCCAAACGCTGACATTATATAAAAATAATACAAAAGAAACTTTCAACAGTAATGAGTCTTCAATAGCAAGAGACGGTAATAGGAACCACGACTGGGGATTTCCTCTCTGATTTGTATGAAGTCACCTCTTAAAAATATATACCTATAATGTATGACTTAACATACTGTCAGCTGCATTCTGTTTTTACTTGGCCTTTTAACCCTGCTTTTTGATTTTTAACAAAAGCGCAGGAATTATTTCCTTTTGTGGTAGAAGGTAGGAATGGGAGAAGGTGTTCTTTCCCCTTATCATTAGATCATAAAAATCTCATATTTTTCCTATTTAGAAACCTGACTTTGAGTTAATATATACCATTCTAACATGTCAAAGATGTTAATTTTTAATTCAAAACACTTGTCTTAATATGAATCGTTGAGATCATGTTAGCTTTATTGTGATAGCTGAATAGTACCTTACCAAGTCCCTAATGAAAAGAAACAGTGATATTGCAGCTTTGTCTCATTTGAGGCAACAATAATAAGAAGTGGCCTCGGAAAAATTGATAGCAGATTCTATGTTTTGTGCAGTGTTCCAGAAATAATCTGCTTTCAACATAGTGCAGAGTCAAAGAGAATAAAAGGGACTATGGTGCATACAACTGTTTCTAACTCACTGAGATGTAATGATTAAGATGCTATTTCAGGAATCAGAAAGACCTTGGTTTGAATATCATCTTTGACCCTTATAAGCTGTGTGATCTTGTGAAGTTATTCAACTGCTGTAAGACTCTGTTTTGTCTTTGATAAAAGGAGGATAATAATAGTATGTGCCTCATAAACTTGTTGGGATGGTTAAATGGCATTACAAATTTAGGATGTTCAATGTATGATAGCTTTAATTATTATAACCCAGATGTCATATGGGGTACCCTTGCCCTCCAGAGAGCTCATTTAATTTGTCTCAAACTGCAATCCATGATTTGTGATGTTCCAAAATCTTCCCCAGGATTTCAGCCGATTTTGTGGATCTTGCTTCCCCAGACTTCCCTGTACCTTCGAGCTCTTGTATTCTAATGAGACATCTCAGTTTTCCTTGGCAATACTGTACCTTGATGTTACTCTTGTGTGTTCTCATTTAAGATTTTGCTCACACAATGTACTTAGCTTAAAAAATTGCATTTTGTATTTAATATGGGAGCATTTACATATTGAAACCTTCTGCCCCTGGGTATCATTTTCTCTTCTTTGTCCTCTGATTTTCCCTTCTTCTTTCCCCCTTGCTTTCCATTTTGCTCAAATTCTTCAATCTGTTGCTTCTTCTTTACATTCTTGCCCCCTTCTCCTCCTCCTCCTCCTCCTGCTTGTCTCTGTCTTCATCTCATTCCCCTTCTCCCTGATTTCTCTGCACTCCCCATCCATCCTCAACCCCAGTTTCAAATTCCTCTGCCTCAGTTATGCAGAATAATTTCTCTTTTCTTGAAGGCTTCTAACACAAGCCCTCGATGAGGAGAGAACCATCATTTACTCATTCTCTAACATGCATTGTTTCCTACTAATGTGGCTTTCTCCATGGTATATATGACTTTTTATTATAGTTACACAGTGCCTTGTGTTGTGGTGATCTGTGAATATTCCATTTTCTATCATCCTTTTAAGGGCTGGAACTAGGCCTGGTTCATTTTAGTTTCTTCCACAGTGTTGCAGAGCAACATGGTGCATGATGTTTTAATGTCGTTGTTGTGTTTGAATAACTAATGTCACTTTTAAACATAAAGATGGCTGAAAACAACAACCTATAGAAAAAAGGACATAGATTTTGGCTGTTTGGCTGTGACTGTCCGAGGGTGCCCTTATTTGCTCTGTGGTCTCGGTTGTCTGTATCAGTCAGAGTTCAGACAAGAGAACAAAACAAAATTGAGCATGATGGAAGTGAGGGAATTATTACAGGTATAAGGCATCAAATCAATGTGGGAAGAATTAAGGAAGTGAAAGTCTAGAAGAGGAGGTCACAACATCAGAAAAAATAGCACTAACCACTCTTTGTGAAGCATCGGTACAGGTGGACAAGCCAGAGTTTTCAGGGAAATACACAAAGGCAAGCAAACCTGTCTGTATATTTGGGACCAAAGAAAGGGAACTTGTGGAGGGGTCTATGGATCGCTGTTGCCTTTCGGTAGCTTCTACCTCTGTGGCATAAAGCCAAGTGTTGGGTCTGGGTGGCTAGTGGTCAGTTAGTCAGCAATCTGGAAAATGAGATAGACCTACAGTATAGGAGAGCAAACCAAGCAGCTTCTTTCTACCACTGAGTCTAATTGCAACCATCTTCTACAGGAAACAATGGTTGTTTTACTTTTGCCTTCCAAATCTCATGCAAGTACCAATTTTGACCAACATTAACCTGAAGCCATACAGGGAAAGGTTTTGGAGGACATAGTTCCCAACTTTTTCCAAGGTGATATATCACAGTCCAACATGCTTGTGTTTCCTAACCTCACTGGGCTTCAGTTTCCTCATCAGAAGAATGGAGAACTTAATTTGCCAAGTTGTCATGAGAAATGCTTATACACTAGCCTAACATGTAGTAGGTCCTCAAGTAAAGGCATCAATTACTCTATGTCATAAGTATGACATAGTATTATAACTGCACCTAGAGGACTGCTTCCAGTTTTGTTCCAAAACATAAAGATGTGGAGGAGAGACAATTAAATAGAAGAAAAAAAGAGTCAAGGTCAAAAATGACTTTTTAAGAGCTGCAAGGGGTACTTGCAGATTACAGTGCTAGTACCTAAATTAAGGGCTATTAGAAACAGATCATCTCCATATATTTCACTTAGAACTTCAGACATTATAATTACAATTCAATTACATACTCCATTATATATGTTCCCATTTTCTTAAGTACAAGAGGGGAATGCACTATAGAATTTGAAACTTTCACTATCTCACGCCAGAGTTCTGAACATCTCTTTAGTCAAGATGTGCTTTTCATGTTTACAAAGGTTAATGATTTTTAAGCCATTTGCGAAAGTAATTTTTGAGTCTTGCTCTACTGTCTTTTTGTACATTTTATCAAATTCACACACAGTTATCACTGCAGTTAAGTTGGAAGTCTAAGTAAAGTGGACACACATTCTAAGTGAGAAGGATGGATGAGATTAGAGTGAGCTTTTGACAATTGGATTTGTAGTCCAAGGAGAATTGAACTCCTCGTTCACATAGCCACCAAATATTCATTCTTTATCACGGTGTTTTTCAGAAGAGGACATAGCCAGAAATAAATCCTTCACTTTTATTCATGTCTAGGAGGGGATATTTACAACTAGAAGATTTTTGGCTTTCTCTTCTTTAACTAAAAATCTCTTTCCTATTTCTCCTTCTCTGTTTCCCATCTTCATTGTCCCATCAAATTCTGTTACAGAATCTCCAGGACTATGGATGAACTTCTAAAATACAACTTTCCCTTAGAACCGCGATGTATAAAAAGTTGATCTTTCTTTTTTATTCATGAACATACGTGAAGAAACTTTTTCACACACAATTATGGTTTCATGTGCTCCCTTGTGTATATATCTGAATTTATTGGACCCCTCCAGAAAAATTTCTGTTTCTGTTTACATTATCCCTACCTGTGCCATTCCCATTCCATGCTCAAATTCTTTGTCTCTGTTAATAGACCAGGACTCTGCAAATGTGTAAGAGCCAGATAGTAATATTTTAGGCTTTGTAAACAAAAAAGGAAAAACATGGAAGTTATATAGGTACCTGGAACTATTTAAAAAATTGTCACGTCCATAAAAAATTAGGTAGCAGGCTGTGTTTGGCCTTATGGGTCATAGTTTGTCGACTTCTGGTATAGACTATTGTCTACAGTTTGACTTGTGTCTTGGTGTCCTGACTTACTCTTCTATTGAGCTTCCCTCCACACTTTGCTCCTATAACTTATTTTCAGGCCCTGCTGACTCACCCAAGTCCTCACCCTGGCTTTCTTGAGTATTCCCAGAAAAGATCCCAATCGTCTTCCAAAATGGATAAGGTCTCAGGTATGATATGTTATTTTTAAGCTTATGATTTCAAAGATAGTTATTTTGGTAAACTAAAACTAAAAGAATAGGTTCCTAATGACATGATATATTAAATTTTGAAATAAATTTCCAAGGCTATCTAACAAGATATGAGTAATGTAAAAGAAAATGCAAAACTAACTTTCTCCCAGATATCTTAATAATTAATGAACACTTCTTTTATGAAATTTGATATCACTGATGACTTGTTTTTGATGTCCTGAACCTCTAACATTTTCTCTTCTGGCATTCATTCATCCAGTACATATTTATTTCCATCTACAATGTGCCGGGGACCCTACTGGGCACTATCAAATCAGAAATAACAGACACAATCTCTGCTGTCAAAAGGCAGGAATTCTAAGACAGGGGAAAGACAAGGGGAGAGTTGGCAGATATAATGAAGGGTTGTAAGTGTGACGATAATAATAGGTTCAGTATGAAACCCACAGGAGTAGCACTGAACAGGACAAAATGAAGTCAGGAAGGGCTTCCCATAGAATTTAACGTCTACGCTGAGTCCTAAACCATAAGAATTTAGCCAGATGCAAAACCAAAAGGGAGTGTTCTTTGCAGAGAAAGAACAATGTGAAAAGGCACAGAAGCCTTAGAGATCCCAGTATGAGTAGGGGTTGTATATGATTTAATAAAGCTAGACTGTAGGGAATGAAATGTGCAGAGCTTGGAATTATGCCTGGCACAAAATTGATGCTTGGTCAAGAATTGTTGACAGATTGAGTGCCAGGAGATGAGTCTGGAGAGGTAAGCAGGACCAAGATAACGTATGACAAGCTAAGAAAGTGGAATTTTATCCAAAAGGCACGGCAGAACTTTATAAACGATCTGACTTGATGATATTTGCATCTCAGAAAATTTGCTCTGGCAGCATTGTGGGAATGGACCAGAATGAAGCAAATGCGGAGCTTGAGAGAATAATTTGAGACGCTGTTGCATTCCACTAGAAAGGGAATGTTGAGTAGCTGAGCCGTGGAGGTCACAGTGGGGATGGATAGGAGGGGTAGAATTTGAGAGTCTTCCAGATCATCAATATATCTCTTTGTTGTTATTCTGTTGAGCAAACATAAAAACAATAAAGCCCTATTGTATTTATGTAGCCCTGTACAGTTTGCAAAATATTTTCACAGAGAGAGTTAATCAATCAATCTACTAGTCTTTGAAGACTGGACCAGAGAATTACAATGAAAGAGAAAATAATGAATAATACAGCTCCCCACACCCATGCACACACTACTCACACACATAATCTAAGGCCACGTTTTGTTCCTGATAACTCTAATTCCTATTGATCACCTAATTAATCCCAGAGAGATCTAAAGCTTGAAAATGCAAATATTACATTTTTTGTTGCAGGGTTAATTTGTATTTACCGTCCCCAGTTTGGCAAATGATTTTATGTTTTCACCATGAATATGTATGGCTTGCTTTCAACAACCAGAAACACTTTTTTTTTTTTTTTTTATTCTACTTCATGTTCTGCCTGCAGCAGGATTGACTTGGGGAGCAGCCTGCTAATTAGGACTGGGTAAATTATAAATAGCAAATTTAGAGGCAATTGGTTGAATGAGAAAAAATATGCTATATACAATGTGGGTCCCATCAGACATTTCCAAGCATTCATTTTACTTTTAATACATGAAAGCCATGGGACGTTTTAGTCTACCCTACCATAGTTACAGGATTGCCTCATTTGGAATAAGAGTTATAATTTAATGGGTACTTAAGAACCAAGCAGCATTGAATTAGAAATTCAGTCTCTGACAAAGCAGAATAAAATAGTCTTTCTTTGTTTTTCCTTTTTATTAAATGTGCCCTATTTGTCTCACTGAGACAAATATATTTCATTGTAGCTGCAGATGTCTGGTAGTTATTCCACATAATGCCTTAATTTTATAAGCGAAAATTTTAGACCCTGGCAGGTTACATGATGTGCCAAAGAACCCTCAGCAATTTAGTACAAAGAGACCAAAGACTTCTACCTGAAAGTCCAGAGCTTTGTCCTCTGCAGACCTTGTTGTAGTATTATTACTTCTTGCTAATTCCTGAAACTCCACTGCTATGAACTGATTTACTCGGTCTGAACTTCAGTTAATACTTTTAAAATTCAAATATTCCAGTGCACAGGCACTTAAATCTCTAAGAATTATCAGTTCGTATACCTTTTAAAAGTATGAGTAAACTTATCACGCATGAGAAAGTATTTCGATTAGGGCGTGTTTAGAAAACAGAGTAGGGAGAGAGTCAAAGTGCATTTGTGAATGAGAAAGGTCTACAGAACCAGAGGAAAACTTACTTTTACCTTATTGAATTGGAGTGGCTCTAGTTATAACTCCATATTAGAAGATAAGTGTCAAATTTAACTTTTAGTTGCTAACAGTTTGAAAATTGATGCCAGATTGTATCAGTGACTATGCCATTTCCCCCAAAATATTCATTCATCCCCTCCTTTTGCCTGGAATGCTCTTCCCTGGATGTTCACAGGACTCCCTTACTCACAACCTTCAGGTCTTTGCTTAAATGGCCCCTTCTTCTTGATGCTTTCCCAGATGGACCCGTGTAACATTGTCCATCCCTTCTCTGCTTTCATTTTCTCCATACCACTAACCACCGACTTGCATGCTATACTTGCACACTGGCCCCTAGAATGTAAGCCACTTGAAGGCAATGCCCAGAGTGGTGCCTGGTACGTGCAAGGTACTCGATTGACTTTTATTGAATGAATGAAAGAATGGACTGAGAACATATTATGCATGACTAAGGGAATGAAGAGAGATATTAGTTTAATTTGTGATGGGAGATTTTCAAGGACTAATACTATGGAGAACAGTATAGTCTAGTTTCTGTGGTTTAAACTCAGTATCTGAATTTTTGTTTTAGTTAATGGCCTTGGGAATTAATTTTCTGTGCTGCAATTATATTTCTTGTGAGCAAAGTTGTGTAGTCTTCCACCAAGTGTAAAGATAAAGATAAAGGATTTTTCTGTTTGTTAAAGACTTGAGATTTGAGCAGTGTATGGAGAAAGCTATGACAAAAAACTCTACAATACACAAAAACAGCAAATTTTAACATCCTTCCTGAGTGCTCTAGATAATCACTCATACATGTACTTGATTTGCTTGGGTCTTGTTTGAGTACGATAAGTTGTTGTTGGAATAATATTTGTAGCAATAACAAAGGTCTAGTAATATCTTAATCTATATATTAGCCCAGCTTAGTTTGGATACAAGTCCACAGAAAGGTTGACAGGAAAATCAGATAACATGCATTTAAGCAAATTGCAAGTGAGATAGTGTCATCTGTGTGGCATACTCCACCTAATCTCTCCAACAGTGCTTACAAAAACCGAATGCATGCAAGTAAAAACATATGACCTATGTCTGCCTGGAAAGCCTGGGAAATAAGCAGTGGTCTGTTCTAGTGCAAGAAGAATGAATTTCAATCTCTCTCTCTCTCTCTCTCTCTCTTTCTCTCTCTCTCTCTCTTTCTCTTTCTCTCTCTCTCCACACACACACACACACACACGGGATTTACCTATATGTGTGTATGCATATATATGTACGTAGATATGTGTGTGTGTATATACATCTCATACGTTTATTTTTTAAAGTAATCTTTTTATGTTATTTTCCATTTTCTCTTTTATTCTCTCTAAAGGATTAATGATATGGAAGAAAGCAAGCTGACGCTTTGAGGATCTGGAACTAAATCAGACAAATACCAAAAAAAAAGATCAGGGATTGCTCTGTTTGTTTTGTTTTGTACCCAAACTAAAATATAAAATTCACACGCATAGTTGTGCAGTTGAGTTGTGCTGTTGCCTGCATATAAATCAGTGACACTCCATTCGGCTTTCATACATTGTAATTTTTGTTCCAGTTAAAGGTCACTGGGAAGAAAAGTGGACATAGATTTTGGATAAAAATATATAGAAGTGTTTTTAAGGCATGTTAGATTGTGTGGTTTTTATCATTTAAATTTTAAGAAGATATTCTAATAATTAGAAACCCATTTTAAAATAAAAAAGAGAGATGTTCTCTGAATGGGCCAAAACATCATTCTTTATTGATAAAAACCACAATTTATATTAGATACTTAAGGGTTATAAACTTTATATAATGGTTTTTTTTTTTTTTTTTTTTAGAGACGGGGTCTCGCTCTTGGTCAGGCTGGTTTCGAACTCCTGACCTTGAGCTATCCACCCGCCTCGGCCTCCCAGAGTGCTAGGATTACAGGCGTGAGCCACCGCGCCCGGCCCTTAAACTTTATATAATGGATACTAACACAGTACTGACAAATATAAATGGAATATAAAACAATTAATTGTAGCATGAGGAATCATCATTAGCTTATGGTTGATAAAAAGTCAAATAATTTAGTTAAGAAACTTGAAACAATAGATATGCATTAATTGGGCACCCTAGAAAAAATACACATTTTCTTAAGTGCTACCAAATTTTATAAAACTTAACATTAAAAATAAATTTATAAAGGCCGAAAATTTTAAAAGCTATGTTTTTGATAACACAGTAAAACTGGAAATTAGGTTTAAAAGTTTAAAGAAAAACAATAATCCTTTAGAGTTAAACTATCAATTTCCATCCTAAACAACTATTTGTTTAAAGAAGAAATACAATTATATATTTTAAACATTGATTTTTGCAAATATATTTTTCTATTTTCCATTTAAACTAGAAAACTGATACATGCAACTTTATTCATTCACACATAAATTTAACAAACTTTTTCCCCAATGCTCACTAATACCCATAAACTATTTTAGCACTAGAGATAAAGTGAATAAAACAAAGTCTCTGCCCCCAGAGAACTTTGAGATGACATAGATTTTAAAAAAACAGGTAAATAATAGGTTGAAGCATATGAAATTGCCCTTTTGTGGGTCACAAATGCTCAAATTTCATATGGTCCAACTTAATTTGTAGAATATCAGGTAGATAGAAGAAGAGTAAACATAGTAGTTACCATCTATGTTTATAGATGTTAGACTGGAAATATGTATATATAAGGTATGATGGAGGACACAAAAATTTGTCTTGTAGATAATTAAAATTATGCTGAGTATTATGTACAGAAAAAGGCTTTGTCTCCACATGGCTAATAATGGTTCTACATATTCATGTAATTATACAGATATACATGCCATATATGGAGGAATTGTTTTCTTTCTCTCCTACCTTTTTCTTTTTCTAACAAATATGAATATACTAAAGACATTGTTCTCAAAATTGCTTTTTCAGTAAAAATCTATAAAGGGTTATTTCTCGCTTGAGTGCATATAGATTTAATAAATTCCTTAAATAGATGCTTAATATTCCATAATGGATGCAATATACTTATTAATATATCTTATCTATGATCATTTATTTCTGTGAAAACAATTCCTCACAACGGGATTGTTGGATCAAGGAGTAATTTTATTAGACATCTCGGGATTTATTTTCCAAAACTATGTGTGCCAATTCACCCTTCATTAGTAATGCAAGTAAGAGCCTATTTATCTATACTATTATGAGCACTGAATAGTATCTTTTTAGCTTGTACAAATTTAATGGATTCAAAACTATCTCATTTCACTTTCAATAAAAAGCTAATAGTTTTTCAGTATTTTATAAGATACTTTGTCTTCCTTTCTGTGAATTTCTTGTTATTCTTCGGCTATTTTTACATATATTCTTAAATTTTAATCTAATTATAACTTGCATATAATTTAGAGACACAAATGGCATGTTGCAAAAAATAATAATTGTCTATCTGCCCCTCTCTTTCATTTCCCACTCCCAAGAATAAATTACTTGTAACTCCCTTTGTTGGATTTTTAAAACTCTGTCTCCAAATCTATGAATAAAACTCTTATGTTGTCCCTTTTTGATTTTCTAATTTTAGGTATTAAATCTTTTCTTACCACCATGAAATCTGAGTATTTGATTCTGTTTCATGATCCGCAGCCCTCATTACACACATGAACACTTCCTCTCTCTCATCCTACCAAATTTATATAATTATTTATATAATTTTAGGGTTACTTAATTTATATAATTATTTATATACTAATTTTATTTGGATCAATAATCATTGCTTATAACTCTGTAATAATCTTCACATCTGAGCCATGTAATGCCACGTTGATATTCCTTTCCTACACAATATTTTGTTTTCTGTTTAAATTTGTCTTCTTTCCTCATTGCTTGTTTTTGTATGTGCTTACTACTAATTCAACTACAAATTCTTTGCAAGTGGTATAAAAATCCCCTCAATTTAGATATCATCTCATGTTAGTATCCATTAATTTCATCACTTGGGAGGGAATTTTTAGATCCTCTGAGCTGCTCTAATTTAGACAATTTGTTTATGAGATTGCTTCATAGCTTTTGGCTTGGGATCGCTTCTCTCCATCCTTTTTAGAAGCATTGTCCAACAGGTATATATATGAGTCACATGTATTATTTAACTTTTCTAGTAGCCACATTAAACAAGTAAAAAATACACATGGAATTAATTTTTATAAGATTTTATTTATTCCAGTGTATCAAAATTATCAACATTTCAACATATAATAAGTATAAAAATTGTTTATCAAATATTTTGCACTTTTTTTTCATAATAGCTGTTCGAAGTCTGGTGCGCATTTTACACTTACATTACATCTAAATTCACACTAGCTACGTTGCAAATGCCCAATAACTCCATGTGGAAAGCAGCTCCGAAGTTGACACTTCAGGTAGAATGCAGGTCTGGAGATTCTCTCCATCTTCGTCTTATGTCAGATTTCTCCATCAGCTGGATATCGTATCTATTTCTTGACTTAACCCCTCATTTTTTGAAGCACATCTTCTAGTAGCTTTCTAAGAAAAGCTATAAGGGAGATAAATCTTTTGAGAGCTTGTGTGTTACTTATTCTTTCACTTCCATTATGGCTTCTTAGGTAGAAAATTTTAAATGGAAATGATTTTCTCTTAGAATTTTCAAGGCATTTTTCCTTTGTCACTGTGGAAAAGTCTGAGGCCAATATGATTCTTGATACATTGTATAAACTAATTTTCTCTCAACTCTTGTGGGGTTTTCTTTGTCTTCAGTGGTCTAAAATTCTGTGATGATGTGCTTTGGTTAGTACATTTACTTCATTTTGATAGCCTCTTTGGAGACCATTTTAATTTGGAAACTCATGAACTTCAGTTTAAGGATATTTTCTTGAATTCTTTTCTTGGTGACTTTTCTCTTTCTTCTATTCTCTCTGTCTCTAGGACTCTTATTGTCTAAGTCTTAGACTTTCTGGGATGGACTTCTAATTTTCTTAATGTGTTTTCCTAATTTGAAACCCTTTAAATCATATTTTATATTTACTTCATACATAGAATATCTTCTTCTATTCCTCTGAGGATGTTAATTAATAGGGTCTTTTTTAAAAAAGTTTTCTCCTCCTGATATATATTTTTTTACAACTTGCTTTTTAACCTGTGCGTTTTCTTGGTCCTTGTCTTTCATATTAGATGATCATTAAATATCAGAGGATACTTAGATTTAGGGGTAGGGTAAAGAAAATCTGATAAGAAGCATTGTACCTATGAGGAGGATAATTTTTCTAAGTTCTTTATTGTATTATGTTTTGGTTGGTATTTTCTTGGTGTTGACTCAAAAGAGAATCATTTGATTTCCTAGAAAAGTAGAAGAAGAGGTCTAGGGGTCTGTACATTCAGTATATATACTCACACTTAATTGTTTTGTTTCCTTTTTGATATACTTGTCCTCAGTTATGTTTGGGCTCCCATTTTATAGTCTTTTAAAAAATAAACTTTTCCAGGGAAAAATCCCTCATGTTTTGCCAGAATATGATAATGTCTATCTTCTGATAGCTACAAGTGGGGAATAAGATCTGAGAAACGGGATGTCTAGTAGATTCTTAAATGCTATTTCTATCAGTACTCCAGGTTTTAGCCCTAATTTTACTGCCAGTAAGGTGGTACTGGGTGGTGACAATTTATGAGCTTTTTGTGTGTGTTTCAATAAGGCGAGTTGCTTATTGAAACTCAAGTGCTAACTCAGAAGTCAGCTTTCTTGGTCTGCTAAGCTACATACTTTGCAGCTTGGAAAAACTGGATGGTGTTGACTCCTTCATCTTTTTTTTTTTAATTTACAGATATCTTTTAAAAAAATACTTTGTTGTTGTTGTTTTAATGGGGTGTAATGGGGACAGTAAAGCTAATGAGAGCATTTTAATCTGTCATCTTTACTGGAAGTCTCGAAATTCATTCTTTTGTCATGATTGGGCCTTCTTTAACTTAGAAGTACCATGAGCATTTTAGTTGAGGCATGATGCTATTTGGGTGTGAAGATGATCTATTCTCTTTGGAAAGTGTTCCTTTGTTTTTTTCAGCCAAGGAAGTCAATGCAAAGATTTTAAATCATATAACATAAAGGAGGTCTTGGAGATAAGTCAGTGTAATATCCTCACATTACATATGCAGAAATAGAAGCTGAGAGAATGTAAAAGTCCTCCCACGTTCATTAGTAATATTTAGTTAAGCAAGTATTTCATCTTGTCCAGGTTTTCATATACTCTTTTCCTTCAACTTAGATTTTTAGTTCTCCAGTTTTTCTACCGTACTGCTCTGAGGGCCAGAATATAATTTGTTTGTTTGTATGCTTATTTGTTTATTACCTGTGTCCCCTTTACCTCTAAATAAAAGTTGTATGAGGTCAGGGATTACCTCTTTGCATTGCCTTTTTTACTTATCCCAGCACCAAATGATATTATCTCCAACACAAAATAGTGGTATATTGCTGGAATCAATAAAGACTTTAAATAAAGTGTTGAGTACAATAGCATAACCACTTTTGAGTATCGAATGGCCAGCCACATTTTGTCATATTGATCCTCACCAAGTGTGGAGTTCTTCCTATACTTGATGATCCATATAATGCTCCCATTCCCAACTCTTCTGCAAATAAAACCTAACACAACAGTGATATGATATTGCTTTTACTGCAGCTGCTATTGATGAATAACATTTATTCTTCTTTCAATAAATTATTTAACAATTCCAATGATAACCATTAAAAAGTATGCTTTTGTAAAACAGAATACTTAAAAGCTTAACCTATTATTTTCTTGAGAATCCAGAGTTATTATTACAAACATATAGACTACACCGTGGTATTATTTTCTATACCTTTCTCCACCTTCCCTTAAACATAAGAAGAGAGATACATATATCTTCCACTTTATTACTTCAAGTAAGAAAAACCCTCTTAATTCAGATATTTATTATTATAAGGTTATATGAAATGTCTTTGTATTTTGTGTGTCACCCAGAGATCGTTTTTGTTTTTTTGTCTTGAGACAGAGTCTGACCCCACGTCTCATTGCAACTTCAAACTCCTGGGCTAAGTGATCCTCCTGCCTCGGCCTCTCGAGTAGCTGCGACTATAAGCACGCAACATGATGCCAAGCTAATTTTTCTATTTTTAATAGAGAAAGGGTCTCCCTCTTGCTCAGGCTGATCTTGAACTCTTGAGGTCAAGGGATCCTCCCGCCTCGGCCCCCTGGAGTGCTAGGATTACAGGCGTAATCCACATCCAGCCCAGAAATAGTGTTTTAATCAGTTACCAGACTGCATGTTTTAGGAAAGCGAATATGTAGAGAAGAACAAAGAATGTCCATTCCGTATTTATTAAAATAAAAATGAATTTTAATTTGTGTGTCAAGGACCTTCCATTTACCATTCTAATTGGCAGATGAAATAACACACATAGAAATTTAAATGATTTCCTAAAGAGAAAAATTAAACCACTTTGCCTCCTCTGTTTGGCTTTTGTTTCTTGGAAATTTTAAACATTTTTGGCTAAGTGTTCCTTTTGCTCTTGAGGGTAGAGAACTTTGGAAAGAAAGATCTTAACATGATTTTTCCAAGTTTTCACAGATCAGATTTAGCATTTATGAGATTACTGAAAGCCAACAATTTCTTACATCAGATTCATGGGGCACAAACTACTAAAATATTTAGTTATTGCAACAAAAAGATAAATGAACAGTCAGAGCTGTTATAGGGCTTGGAATAAAAGGAAATGCTGCCATGAGGTGGTCTTGGGAAGCCACAGCGGGGAGAGGGATGGTGAGAGGAAGACAAAATGAGAGATGCCTTATTAGAATGCAGTTTGTTAAAATGTAAAAGAGCATTAGTAACTCTTCTCATTCTTTGGCCTCCTGAGAAAACTGAGTCTGTAAGTTATTTTATTAACATTTAGGAGATCCTTGTTTGAAAATATTATATCCTGCTCCTGAGAGTTTTCTGCACTTTTTTCTACTACATCAACTATCAATAATTTATTTTGTTCCGTAGTGGTTCTAATTCTTCTTTTTTTTTTTTAGTTTATTTTTTTATCTTTAAAAAAATTTTTTTTTCAGCATATTATGGGAGTACAAATGTTAAGGTTACATATATTGCCCTTGCCCCCCCTTCCCCCTCGAGTCAGAGCTTCAAACGTGTCCATCCCCCAGTTGGTGTGCATCACACTCATTATGTATGTATGATATGCTCTGAATAATATCCTTAGAGGTCCAGAGCAGAGGGTTAAGCATGGGCTACAGATTCAAACTATACGGTCTGTCCAGTTGTGTGACCTTGGAAAAGTTACTGAATTTTTCTCAGTCTTGTAAAGATGAGAAAATAAAAACATATTTACGTCAAAGGGTTATGATGCAGATTAAACATGGTACTATGTGTAAAGCACTTACCAGTGTGCCTGACAAGTATACAGGTGTAGAAGGCAGAGAATACCTACTGGCTATCATTATTTCTTAATAAATCTAATGTCCAGATAATTTCTTCCTGGTAATCTACATTAATTTTCTTCTTGGACTCTTCCAGAAAATTCAGGGTTTTTGAAATTTCTTAACAAAAACATGAAGATTTTTCTCATTTTTTTGCTCATGCAATTTTTTCACCTGAATTAACTTCTTCTTCAGTTTCCACCTTGCTAAATTGGCCTTAGCATAAATGTCACCCCTTTAAATATGATGGTCTTTTTTCACAAAATGAATATTTCACTTTCAATTGAATCTACTGTGATATTTCCATATGTCATTTATCATACTTTGCCTTGCAAACGCTTTGTGGTATAAGGGATGTTTCTTAACTATGCTTTGTATATCCTGGGTGTCTGTAGACATAATCTCAATTTCTAGGAGAATTCACTAATTTTGTATTTTCTTTGATGGCAATCTTAAAAATGTATATAAAAGCATATTCTGGGTTGCATATATTACAATCTTGCACTTGAGCATTGACATGCATTTTTATTACCCGTATTTGCGTTTGTGTTTACAGTCACCTTTACAAGAGGTGAAGGGCAGAAGAATTCACTTAGCAAGGTAAGACCACAAATTTCACAATATTTCAAACAGGGAAGAGTCATGGCCGTAAGTGAGTCTCTGCACATGATAAAGTATGATCTTACCAAACACTCTGTACTCTCTCTGCCATATTCACATGGTGAATTGATGTTTGGGGGGCATTTTCCATCTTTTATATACTAATTATCCACACCTCATTGGCAACAAGTATAGCAGTAAATATGCAGAGAATAGAAATGTTTTCTCTTTTTACATTATAGCTTGAGGTGCACTATTATACTGATTAGCCCATCAAAATAAAGAACAATTTTGTTGTTAATAAGAAAATCAAGAGAAGCGATAATGATAGCTTAGCACAGTCAAATTTGGAAGAATCAATTCAAAAACAAGTAAAACATAAAAACATGCAAATATGTTTCTATTATTGAATGCAACATAAGCAAATTAGTATCAACAAATTCACATAATATATATAATGAAAATAATCTATAGCATTAATCTAATATTTTCAAATTTAATTTTATTGGTTTGCAGTTGTTTCATTAATTTTAAATTTATTTTTTCATTCAATAATTATTTATTGTCTTGCTATGTACAAATCAGTCATCTAGTTACTATAAATATAACAGTGAACAGATGAAAATGTTTGCCCTCATGCAGCTTTGTAGTGTAATGAAAGAGGCAGCCTATCACCAATATGAATATATAGACTACACAATATATGAGATTTTGATTAATGATTAGGAGGAAAAGTAAAATAGCAAAGGGCACCAGGAGGGTTGAGGAAGGTTGCAATTTTCAGTAACATGTTCAGAAAAGGCCAAACTGAATAGGTGCAATACCACTGAAGTTCTGAAGGAAGTGTGGAACTTTTCATGTAGACAAACCAGGGGAGGAGCATTCCTGGCAGAGGGAAATAGCATTTACAGATGCCCTAAGGCAAGAACATGCCTGGATGGTTGAGGAGTGATCAGGTCCATGTTGCTGGAGAGATCCAAATACGGACAGAATAAAATGAAATAAAGTTAGAGAGGTAAAAACAGGGGCTTGAGAGAAATTTCGGAGGTGGGCTCGACATGTTTGTTAATGGATCTGAAGGCAGGTTCTCAGCTTTTTCTCAGGGCAAACTGAATACTGCTTCAAGATCTGCCTGTCTTTGGATTCTTCATTTCGGGGAGAGGGCAGGGCCTCTGTGGTTGACTTCCATCAGAAGAATTAGGCGGTACTCTGGTGACAGCAGAGAACCAGTCACCTTCATTCACTATTCCTCTCAGAAGCCAACCTGCAGAGTGCGCACTAAAAAGTCACGTGGATTGCAGTCAGTGTCCCACTCCCCATAGTCACCTAATTAACTCTCCACATCAATGAAATCCTCAATTCACTTTTGATGGGTTGGTCTATATCCTGCTGTGGTTTCTCAGCAGTCCATCAAATTAAAAATGTCAGCATGCTCTTTGGAGGATGGTAGACAATGAAGTCAGCTAAGATCCAAAGACAAATAAAGTAGCTGAACACTCCATAATGAAATAGTGCTATGACACTGAAGAGTTTCATATGAACTATAATACCCTAAGAATCACCGTACTGGAGTGTAACCAAAATTCACTCAACCTGGAATTCTGTCCTATTTGTGGCAATAAGAGAGAATCTGAGAGAGAGAGGGTTGTCATTCATCATAGTAACCTCAAAAGCACAGGGATGTACCATCCAGAAATATCCTCAGATTCCAAGTTTGTGATTCAACATTCATGATCATTATTTTTGGCCATCAGCACATTGTAAGTTTAGTAGGCACTAGGTAAAATATTATATTGTTTACCTTGTGTTTATTTATTTCAAAAGATGTATGCTAGTCTTCTATTCCTATTAGGTGGAAAAAAAACTATGTTCTTTTTGGTATATCATAACATTATTTACAACTAATGCATGTATAAGATATTGTATAAAATATTGAATAAAACATTGTATAAAACTAAGTAAAGTCTCTATATTTACTCATATGCTACTTCATATGGTACAATTTAGTTCAATTGTAATTAACTAATAATTTTTATTTGTTTAACAATTATCTTCCTCACTAAAATTCAATCACCTTGATGGTAGGAACCATAGCTATCATTTTGTATCACTAGCACTTAGTAGATATTCAATAAATATTTACTGAATAAATAAAAGAAAGAAATTGTAATTTATGGAGGACTTCCACTTCCACAAGAGACAGAATAGACATTCTTTGCTCTATTCTTCTTTTTAAAGTACAGATAAAACTTATGACAAAAAACTACAAAAAGTAAAGATAAAACCCCTATAAAATATAAGAAAACTCTGAAAGGTGAAGAAAAGAAAAGAGACCACCTAGTGGTGTTGGTACTGAAAGAGTGGCATGGAGGTGAGTCCCTTGGGTTTTCTTTTTGCCTGGGAGCTGGAGAAGCCAGCAACCCAGAAACACAGGCAGGTAGCTCCCCCGCCCCCCTCCCGGTTGTGTTAGAGAAAGATACCTGAGAAATAGTCATGAGGTTCCCTGCACCTCTAATCCAGGAGAGTGTCAGCAGAGGCCTTGTGGAAAGCCTGGATTCCCATTCAAGTCTAGCAAAAATAGGTAGCCCTCCCCTCCTGGGTTTCAGTGGAAGCTGAGAGGACAGCTTGGAATTCCATCTCCACCTGCCAGTGTGCAGGCAGTGCCTCCTTTCCTGCAGGACTGTATCAGAGGAAACCTGCTAAACACAGGATTTAGATAAGATCCAGAGTCTTACAACATAATACCCAAATGTCCAGGTTTCAGTAAAAAATTATCTGTCATAGAAAAACCCAGAAACATTTAAAAATGTGTAAGAAAAGACAATCAACAGGTACTGACACTGAGATGACACCGATGTTAAAATTATCTGACAATGATTTTAAAGCAGCCATCAAAAAAATAAAATTGTTTCAGTGATCCATTATGGACATGCTTGTAACAAATGTAAAGTTAGAAATGTTCAGCAAAGAAATAAAAGATAGATGGAAAAACCAAATGAAATTTTAGAACTTAAAAATATTATAGCTAATAATTATTAACCTCCCTCTGTTTCTAGGTGACATGATCATCTACATGCCAAATCCTACAAATTCTACAAAAAAAAACTAGAACGTAAAAGTAAAGTTAGCAAGTTCATAAAATACATGACAAATACAAAAAGTCAATTCTATTTATCTTTCTCTCTATATATAGCAATTAACACATGGAAACAAAAATGTAAAATGTAATACCATTTACAACCCTTTTAAAAATTAAATGCTGAGGTTTAAATATAACAAAACATTTGCAGGCCTTGTATGCTTGAAACTATAAAACACTGATAAAAAATCAAAGACCTATGAAAAATGGAGAGGCATGTACATTATTCATGGATTGAAAGACTCACATAGTAAAGATGCCAATTCTCCCCAATGTGATATACACGTCTAGTACAATTCCTATCAAATTCACAGCAAGATTTTTGTGGCTATAGACAAGATTATTCTAGAATTTATATTGAAAGGCAAAGGAATTGGAATAGCTAAACAAGTTTGAAAAAAGATGAAGAAAGTGGGAAATTGCTTTCTCCACTTTTAAGACTTATTTTATATAGACACTGAAGGATCTCAGGAAATTTCACCCCAAAATATGACTCCTTGGTATGGAGAGTATTTTGAATTAAAGGCCATGAGATCAACAGACTTGTAAAAAGTATTGGAAGAGGGCTAGGCATAAAGATCAAATGAACAGAATAGAGAATCCAGAAATAAATCCAAACAGATACACCCTTTTGACTTTTTTCAAAAGTACAAAATCAACATGACAGAGGAAAGACAGCCTTTCCAAAAAATGATGCTAGAGCAAATGGGCATCCTTAGGCAAAATATGAACCATGACCAAAGTTTCACAGTTTATTCAAAAATTAACTCAACATGAATCACAGACTTAACTATAGAATGTAAAATTATAAAACTTGTAGAAAACAAACAACAAGGAAATATTTTGAACCTACAGCCAGGCAAAGTGTTACTACCAAAGCATCCATAAAAGGAAAAATTGACAAATTGGACTTCATCAAAATTAAAACATTTTAACTGCAAAATATTAAGTACATGAAAATACATGCTACAGACTTGGAAAAAGCATTTGCAAGCCATATATCTAACGTAGGACTGCTATCTAGAGTATATAAGATTCTCAAAACTCATAGTAAAAAAAAGTAGTCCAATTAGTGAATGGGCAAAAATCATGAAGAGACATGACACGGAAGTTGGTATCAGATGGCAAATGAGTACATGAAAATATATTACTTATTATTAGCCATTATAGAAATGCAAAATAAAACCCCAATGAGATACTACTACATTCATATCAGAATTGGTAAAATTTGAAAAACAGTGACAATACCAAATGCTAGTGAGTATGTGGAAAAACTGAATCGTTCATACCTTGTTGGTGGGAAGTTAAATTGGTACAGCCACACTGAAAACAAATTGGCAGTTTCTTAAAAATCTAAATTTGCAATTATTACAATACTCCATAATGGCACTCCTAGGCATTTATCCCAGAAAAATGAAAATGTATGTTCATGCAAAAAGCCTGTACAGAACAATTATAGCAACTTTATTTGTAATAGCCATAAACTGAAAAAAACCAGATGTTCTTCAATGAGCAAAAGGCTAAACAAATTGTGGCGCACCGTACCATGGAACTGCTCTTCAGCAATTAAAAGGAATGGACAACTGATACCCAAAATAACCTGGATGAATCTCCAGAGAATTATGCTTAGTAAGAAAATCCAATCCCCAAAAGTGTATGATTCCATTTCTATAACATTCTTGAAATGACAGAAAAACTGATTACTGGCTGTCAGGGGTTAAGGAGAGGCTGGCCCTACATGTTTTACTCTTTTATTGTGACTATAAAAGGAAAATATGAGGGATCCATGTGGTCACGGAAATGTTCTGTATCTTGACTGTATTGATGTTAACATACTGGTTGTGATATTACACCATAGTTTTGGAAGATGTTGCCATCGAGGGAAATTGGGTAAAAGATACCCAGTGTCTTTCTAACATTTCTTAACAACATCATGTGATACAATTTTCTCAGAATAAAAATTTTAATTGAAAAACCACATAGTGCTATATTTAGCACATAATAGGTGCTCAAAACATATTGAATTGATAAAAGTCGTGCCTTAGTGAGGGTTATTCATGTGGTTCTGCTCAGGATGTAATGGAAGAAAGATGATATTTCTCTTCCTTCCATGCAATCTTATAAGCCTCTTCCAGGTTTTCCCTAATTGATTGGCATTTCCTTGCCATATATTAGCACATGTAGATGTTTCACTGTACCTTCTGATCTTTATCATCTGTGCGATTACTTGCAAAATGGAAATATTGGATGTACATCCATGGTTACATCTCAAGACGAAACATACACATATGAAACAGCTTACTGAAAGCGCTCAAAACTGAAAGGGAAATACTTCAATATTGTCAGGGTATACCCAGGAATTAACAAGGTCTTCTACAGAGAGTAGAGATTAGATACATATTTTTGGATGTATTTACTAAAGAATAGCACATTGTAAGTTTTCCATAAAGAAGTAGTGGTGGCAGTAGTGGTGATTTCAGTAGTAATAATAATGGTATAATGGAGAGTATTATTATTACTAAAATAAAAATAAATAAGTAAGCTCAGATCTCAAGAATATACTATGTTACCATTATCATGGCTGGTTACCACACTCATCTTTTTGTCATCTTCTTCTGCTTACGGATTTTGAACTACCAGCATTAGCATTATATCTGTCTCTACTCTGCTCAGAAGTTAAGACTATTATTCACCTATTTGCACCCAAACCATCCATGATCCCAAGATTCTAGGAAAGTGAAAAGTAACTTTTCATTGAAAATATATTCAAAGTCTGTGCCTGAAAGACCCCCTAAAATAATAAATCTCTATGTTCTTTCTGATAAAGACGTGATAGACAATCTGTATCTGCAAGGATCCACTGAGTCACAGGTGAATGCTTTGACCCTAAGTGTTACCAGGGATAAACATGATTTTTTTTAAAAAATTACATTTTCAACTGTTTCATGCTATATGTTAAATTATTGTGTAGGCATCACTAATTAGCAGCTTCAAACTAGTGAGCAATTGAATAGTTCCCATTCATCATCATAGTCCCATGCAGAGCACTTACTCCTGCATTGGCTGGTGGACCTGGAGAGATTGCTCATACTTTTTCCTGGTCCACGGGTCACAGGGCCTGCACTGCACAATCCAATAGAGACTCTGCTTGAATGAAGTACCATCTCATTTCCCCTTTCAACTATTGAGGTGGACCGGAATACCTAAAAGAAAACTGCTATAATTTCCTTAAAGGGTCTATGCACCATCTTTCCAGAGAGGTATTTGATTAGATTTAGCCAGATGGCAAAGAAGCTTTGTCTTCTTAGCTTTCTTTTATAGATTTTGTGGAATTGTGGGAAATATTTAATATTGCACTCTGCTCAATAGTTGAAAATATGCATGCTTCCATGGTTTGATGGTTTGCTTTATAATGTGGAATATGGACTATTATAGTTCCAAGGCACCAAAATTATTTTTCCTGTTTTAATTATTTAATATTTCCATCTGATGAAATTCTCATGTTTAACTTAAGCTAGTGAAAATCAAACTGTTTTTTTCCAGAAAAAGAATATGTATAACTAAAAATTAGTACAAAATTAATGTAGAGTTTTTCATCTAAATTTGGATAGAAGCTTAAATATCATCCATCTAACACTCTTATTTTGCAAAGAACCAAACACTTTCCCTCCAGTGAAGTGGCTCCTTTCAGACCACATCTCAAATTAGAATGACCTGAGTTCTCTTTATTTGAGCACTCAATCCTAACCCAGATTTTGTTCTATTTCAATGCTATAAATCCTTCCTCCTGAGAAAGTTTATTTGGATTCTGCCATCTGGTCATTGATTATTTCAACCTTCTCTATTTTGGTTTTTCTATTTACTATATATTCGTTAACAAGTATAGTCCACTGAATAAATAGCTGCCAAAATTCTCCTTCATTATTTAAAAAAATAAATTTCCTCTTTCTTTCAATTCTGTGTCTTTCTTATACATTTCAAAATTTGAATCTTGATCCTAAAAATTATCAGAAGTTTATTAATCCAATTTGTATTTATAATAATATTGTGTTTCTAGTTCCATGAGTTTTAGCAACCACGTAGGAAACATTTCTGTGATTAGAAAGGTGGGTGGGAGGGGGGAGGAGGGGATGGGTATATACAATCATAATGAGTAAGATGTGCAACGTATGGGGGATGGTCATGCTTGAGGCTCTGCCTCGAGGGGGGAGGGGGGCATGGGCAATATACATAACCGTAATATTTGTACCCCCATAATATGCTGAAATAAAAATAAAAAAAATTAAGAAAAAAAAATAAATAAAAAAGAAGCCATTTGGGATCAAATAGCAAAAAAAAAAAAAAAAAAGAAAGGCTTAATAAAATATAACGCATATAGTAAAGAGAATCTAAACAAGCCATTCAAAACAATATTTTAATACTGTAGTCAGCAAACTGGCCCATTTGTCAAATCTGGCACACCAGTTGTTTTTGTAAATACAGTTGTAATAGGACACGGTTTTGCCTATTTGTTTATACATTACCTAAGGCTGTTTTTATGCTATAGTGGAAGAATTGAGTAGTTGCAACAGATATCAGATGTCCTCAAGCTAAAATATTTATTATCTGACCCTTTACAGAAAAAGTTTTCTGACCTCTGCTTTAGAAGAATCTTTAATAACATTGTTTCATAAATATTTCATATGTATGATATATATAATAGATAAGCATCCATTACATAATATTAAGATAAAATGTAGGTTACACAATTATCCAGGTTTTTTTGTAAATCAAATTTATATGTATGAAAATATCTGATAAGATATACACCAGAATTTTACCAGTTTAGATATATGGCGGAAGTACAGGTAGTATTGTTTTTCATTTTCCTTATATGTTGTGTCAGGGAATTTTTTTTTTATATGGTAAATATGTTAGGAAAGTTTTGACTACAAGTAACAAACAGCATTTTAAAACATGAGAAAATTTATTGTTTATGTACAAGGAGTCCAGGGTTCATTCATAATTTAAAAATGTTATCAGGAGCTAAAACACACTCTATGTATTTATAATCTAATTTTAGGGCAGGATGTATATTCAGGTAAAATTTAAAACAACAACAACAACAACAAAAAACAAACCTTAGAGAATTGTTAAAGAGTATATACCCGTGGGATTCCATTATAATTACAATTGTATGTTTTTTGTTTCTGTTTTTTTTTTTTTATTTCAGGATATTGTGAGGGTACAAACATTTTGGTTACATTTTATATCATTGCCTCTCCCTAGCGGGGGTTAGAGGTCTGCCCTCCCTGCCCCTACAATGCACACCGCGTCCTATAGCTGTGAGTTTACACCCCTAACCCCCTATCCCTGGAGAATATGATTACCATGTGAGCACCATTGTGTTAATCAGTCAGTACCAATTTGATGGCGAGTACAAGTGGAGCCTATTTTTCCGATCTTGTGTTACCTCACTTCAAGTGTGTTGATATGGGTTCTAGGGCCAGAACAACTCACTAAATTCATTTTCCTTCTCTTAGATTTGCTGTATGTATTTGGGGAATTTGTCTCCTTGTGCCTTAGTTAAAACATCTACAAAATGAAACTAATAAAAAATACTTTTATAAAATTGCTTGGAGTGTTGAACATATATATGCAAATACAGTTTTTATAATAGTGTGCAACATACAACAACTACTCAATAAATCTTAAGTATTATAAGTATTAATATTAATGATGTGAGAAAAATAAATGACCCAGCTGGCTTGAAAGTCTGGCTTTGAAGATATATATAATGAGAAACTATGAATGAAGGTCCCATCCACATAGAAGCTTCACTCTTTGGTCTTGCTTATGGCTTAGGTGGATGAGTCAAATACTACTCAGAAAGAACAGAGCTTTTCAGCTTTCTGGCCTCATGGTATATGTTGTCTCCTTTGCTTGTGTTGTTATTTCCTGTAACCATGCTTCACCTAATTCCTACCAATCCTTTGCTCCTCAGAGAGGGCTGAATCTAGTCCCCCATTAACTCACCCTCTTTCACTTATATTAGTTTTGCAGGCATGCCATACAAAGTGCCACAAATTGTGTAGCTGAAACGAGAGAAATTTATTTATTACCTCACAATTCTGAAGGCTAGATGTCCCAGATCAAGGTGTCAGCAGGGTTGGTTTCTTCTGAGGGCTCTCTCCTTAGCTTATAGATGGCAACCCTCTGTGTCTTCACATGGTCTTTGATCTGTGTGTATGTCCTGTTTATCCTACTCTTTTATTTTCTTCTGTTTCCTTTTCTTTTCTCTCTTTTTCGTGAGATGGGGGTCCTACTGTATTGTCAAGGCTGGACTGGAGACTCAAGCAATCCTCTTGCCTCAGCCTCCCAAGTAGCTGAGACTACAGGTGTGTGCCTGCACCTAGCCTAATCTTCTTTTCTTATAAGGATAGTGGTCATATTGGATTAGAGTTCAATCTAATGACCCCTTTGTGACTTAATTACCTTTCTGAAGACCCAACCTCTAAATACACTTACATTATTGAGTACTAGAATTTAGAACTACATCATATGAATTTTGAGGGTGCAAAATTCAGCCTATAGTGCCCTCATACTTTTCTTTATAACACTTATAATATAGAAATATGTGAGTATTTATTTTTGTGTTTATTTGTTAAATATTTTCTTTCATATTAGTAGCAAATTTGCCTATTGCCACAGCCTTAGCACAATGCCTGGTACCTATTGAGACAAAAAGAAATAGTTAACATACAGAAATGATAAACACTCAGCTGATGAATATCCTAAATACTGTGACTTGATTATTATACATTTTATGCATGTAGCAAAATTTCACATGTATCCCATAAATATTTATAAATATAATGTATCAAATCAAAAATGATTCAAAAATAAAAGTTTTTAAATAAATGAAAAAAATAAATGAATATACTTCTTCTATGAAACTTTTTTCTTCCTTTTCAGAGCAATATACACTATTAGTTGTTGAAAGGTCACACAGTTATTTACCACAGGATATGCAGTGTATTTTAAAAGTAGAGAAGTTAGAGATAGTCAAGATGTATAGGGAGTTCTGGCTTATTTCATTTCAGTTTTTCTTAGTATTAAGTTAGTTAGGCCACATGGAATTATCATTTTTGTATGTGAAAAAAATGCTCAAATATAGGCAATTTCATATTACTAAATGTATTTAAAAGAGCTTTTTTCTCCCAAGTCTTCTGTCATTTTGAAAAAAAAAATCTCTCTGAGTCCAAAAATGTTGCACTGTTCAATTTGCAGCCATAAGAACCTTGTTTTGGTTATGGCTTTGTACTCTCCCTAAAGTATTTCTCATGCTAAACTTTGTCTTCCTTAGAAAATTAGTCCCCAGGGCTCAGGTCTCTTGAGAAGACCCTAGCTGGGGGATTTATCCACTGATAACTCTCTACAGTAACTCAAACTCAATTACTCATGCTTTATTCCCAGAAGCTGTGTGGTAGAATATCTAAGAACTCCAAAGTATACTTCTCTACCACCATTAAATTAGTTCCCATGACTGGACACATCCATTCAACTCTTATACTTTAGAATAAATTCTTTCTGTGCATTCTCTGAATTGCCTCTAACCTCTCTAGTCATCAGGTTACTCTTCATTTGCCATTAAAAATAATTTTTGAAAAACGGAGTGTGCCAATACAATTCACACTGTCAAGAAAACCACAGGCCTAGGGAAAGAGAAAGGTTTTCAAAGACTTCTATACTCCCTCATCAAAAACAGACAGGGCATCTGCCCCCACATAACCCACCATTCCTATAGCCTACAAACAAATAGCAACTGAGAAAACTACCACACTAAGAAATATATATAACCAAAGCATCTGCCTAGAATCTAGACTGCCATTACAGTACCCACAATCAAAGCCTAAGGTTTTATCCAACATATGCTACACACATACCTTTATGAGAATGTGTGTGTGGAGCCCTATCTAAGCAAAAGAAAATCCCAAAATAAGAGGTGACAACAGCTCCAGATGAGAGGGAATCATCACAAGAACTCGGGAAGTATGTTAAAGCTCAATGAAATCCAAGAGAAAATGTAAAACCAACTCAAAGAATCCAGAAAAACAATTCAGGAAATACATGAAAAATTTACTAAACAGATAGACATATTAGAAAAAAACAAATAGAACTTCTAGAAGTGAAAAATTATATAAGAAAATGCAAAACATGCTAGAAAGTTTTAAGAATAGACTAGACCAGAAAGAAGAATGTATTTCTAAGCTTGAAGACAACTTCTTTGAATTAACTCAGTTAGTTAAAAAATAAAAAACAAAGGATTAAGAGAAATAAACAAAGCATACAAGAAATATGTAATTATGTAAAACAGCCAAAAATGAGAATAATAGGCATCCCTGAGTGTGAAGAAGAAAACACACAAGGGCTAGAAAACCTATTTGAAGGAATAATTGAGGAAAATTTCCCTGGTCTTATTAGAGATTTAGACATCCAGGTACAAGAAGCTCAATGGACAACTGGGAGATTCATCACAAAGAAGCAATCACCAAGACATATAGTCATTAAACTGGCCAAAGTGAATACAAAGGAGGAACTGTGAGCCCTGAGGTGAAAACATCAATTAACTTACAAAGGAAAACTCATCAGGCTAGCCACAGACTTCTCAACAGAGATCTTACAAGCCAGAAGGGATTAAAGTCCCATCTTCAGTCTTAAACAGAACAACTGACAGCCTAGAATTTTGTATCCTGCAAAACTAAGTTTCATATATGAAGGAGAAATGAAGACTTTTCCAGAATAGCAAACACTGAGGGAATTGTCAACACCAGACCTGCCCTGTAGGAAATACTCAGAACCTCATTAAACATTGATCAGCACAACAGGCACCCACCAATGTAAAACCACCCAAAAGCTAAAGCTCAGAGCTCATATAAAACAATAGCACAAGAGGTAAAACAAAGCAATAAAGTATACCCAACAAAATGAACAGAACAGCATACCACATATCAATTCTATCAATCAATGTAAACAGCCTGAATGCCCCACTTGAGAGGCATAGGCTAGCTGAATGGATAAACAAATACAAGCCAACTATCTGCCCTCTCCATGAAACTCATCTAACCTATAAGAACTCAAGGTGAAGGTATGGAAAAAAATATTCCATAGAAATGGATCCAAAAGAAAGCAGGTGTAGCCATCCTCATATCAGATAAAACTGCCTTTAAATCAACAGTGGTAAAAAAACACAAAGATGGTCATTATATAATGATAAAGGGAATAATTCAACAAGAAGACATAACCATCCTAAATATTTATGCACCTAACAAAGGAGCAGCCAGATTCTTAAAGCAAATTCTACTAGATCTAAACAAAGAGATGAATGGCAGCCTCGTAATTGCTGTGGACTTCAACAATCTACTGACAGAACTGGACAGATCGTCCAAACAAAAAATAAATAAGGAAACACTAGACTTCAACAGGACTCTATAACAAATGGGCCTAACAGACAGTTACAGAACATTTTACCCCAAAACTACTGAATATAGATTCTTCTCATCAGCACATGAAATATTCTCCAAGATTGATCATATCTTAGCTTAAGAAACATGTCTCAAAAAATTTAGAAAAATAGAAATCATATCATATACCTTCTCAGACCACAGTGGAATAAAACTAGAATCAATTCCAAGAGAAACAATTTACACAAAATCATGGAAATTAAACAACCTGCTGCTAAATGATTATTGGGTCAATATTGAAATTAAGATGAAAATCGAAAGATTCTTTGAACAGAATGACAGCGGAGACACAAGCTATCAAAATCTATGGGATTCAGCAAAATCAGTACTAAGGAGAAAATTCATACCCTTAAATTTTTACATCATAAGACTTTGCTGAATTCATTTATCAATTCCAGGAGTCCCTTGGTTGAATCTTCAGGGATATTTTCTAGATATAATATTATATTATCAGCAAAGAGTGAAAATTTGACCTCTTCTGCCCCCATTTGGATAGCCCTGATTCCTTGTTCTTGTCAGATTGCTCTGGCAAGGACTTCCAGCACTATGTTGAATAGAAGTCCAAAACTGTTAGAAATAAATGTCAATTATTTATCAGCTACTCAGTTTATAGTATTTAGCAGCCTGAGTGGACTAAGACAGAAAGCATGTTGTTATTAATTGATTAAACTTCTCAGCCAGATTCACCGGTGGCAGCATGATGGAAACTTTACCTGGTTTATGCCATTCTTCTCTTTGTGGAAGATGTCAAAACTAGTTATGCTACTAAATGTTCATGGAAATTCTCCACTCTTTTCACTTTGTTAATTGGATACTAATTTCCTTTTTATAGTAATGGGAGTTCATGATAATAAACTTATCATATTCTGTAGATTTTGTCCCTGAATCTAATGGAACTAGGTTAGAATAATCTTTCTTAGTTTTCAAACTACTGGATATGGAAGAATGTACTATTAGTACTTTCCAATAGTGTGATGATATTGAAGTACAGCTTGTAATTTGGGTGTTTGAATTTAAAGTGATAAATATTCCACTGCAAATTGATTCTAGAGCACTTTTTGAATTTCTTATTCTTCTCTTTCTAGCTCCTTTGAGGCATTTGAAAAGTTATACATTGATGTTGGAGTAAGTAGAACTGTATGTATATACTAGTTTGTTTATTTACTATTTGTGTGACAGTGAGCCAGATGCTCAATCCCTCTCATTATTATCATCATCCTCTGTAAAATAAAGATAATAATACTCACCAAATAAAGATGTTGTGAGGATTAAACAAAATAATGTATGAACAATACATGGGGCAAAGTAGGAGTTTATTAGATGCTGGTGTCTTCTCTTTGGTTTCTCCTACAATAAGCAGTAACCCAGGAATACTCCTGTCCCATTACTTCTACGATGGTAGCCAATTTCAATAGAATGATGCATTATACCAGGGAAAATTTTAGAGTTATATTTATCATTGCTTATGCTTCATAAATAGGAAAATGAGGTATCATGTGAGTTTGATTCTCCTCCCCATTATATGGCCATCGAAAAGCATTTGTGGACAATTTATTAGACATTTTAGTAACCTATCTAGGTAATCACAGTGATCTTATGATTATTGATTTCCTTTTCTCTGTATTAAACCTCCTATATCTTCCAATCTCCTTGCTGGATTGCTCTTTTACAAAGTAATATTTTGCCACGAGAAGCATGTAAAATATTTAACTCCTTACCCATTTCTCTTTTGTCAAAGGTCAGACTTTAATGTGATGGATTACTTCAGGGCCTGGAGCATATTTTTACAGTGACAGTGTAGCTGTCTAAACCTTTGCAGTAACAGAGAAATTATGAACTTTTGTTAGCTAAAGAATGACGGGGGAACAAAAGGATGGTTGAGCCTATAGCAAGTGTTTTCTTATAAGTTATCATGAACTCGTCATTACCTCATTTGCAGGGATATAAAAATACAAAATTAATTTCCTAAAGGAGAAGGGAGCTTTATGTTGCTTTTTATAAGTTGTCATCATGGACAGATCTATGGGGTTAATGTTGGGAGGCAATGAAAGATAATGTTAGAAAGACAATGTGAGAAAGTTAGGTTGCGATTGGCTTGGTAATGCTAGTCAAAGCACAGAGGGCAATTTACTAAGGATATTTTCCAAGCTGGGTCATGGTCAAGATAAATATTGCTGAGAGAGTCAGTATTGGGATGATTAGATCTATACTCCAGGAGTTTATATTTTGTAGGCAAGCAAGAGAAGGAAATCATTTGCTGCATAGCAGCATGAGGAACAACTTGGGAGTCTATAGGCTTGCATTCTAGGGTCAACTTTGCTTTAAGTCCATTTAACTTCTTGCATTTAATCTCCTCTAACTGTAGACTAAGGATTGCTGGTATTTAAGTTTTAGAAGTTCGGTGTAATTCTGATCAAGTTCCAGGTTTAGGGCCATCTAGAAAGGTACAGATGATTAAAGTTCAAATTGACTGAAAATGTTTCCATGATTAAATCTGGGGATGGTCTTCAGCCACTTGACGTCTTCCACTCCTGAATAATGGCTTCTAGTTCACTGTGCAATAATTTCCTTTTTCTTTCATTTTGAATGTGGCTGTGGTCTCTGCACCTTTTGCTAAGTATGAAAATTATGGGGTTCTAGGTGACCAATATGAAGAATGGACAAACTTGACCTGGAGAAAACAGTCAACATTTGATAGTTAGTAACCCTGCTAAATGACTTTTTTTTGACAGTTTGATAAATGCATAATTTTCAGGGAATAAAGAAATAAGAAACATTTGGACTTTGTGGAAATGAAGTAGATGTGTATTCCTATGCCAATTTTTCTGCCTTTATATTACTCAAATTTCTGAGGCATAGCTGCAAAACTGCTTTTGGGGAGTAAGATCAGATGTGTGTCTGTGTGAGTGTGTATGTGTGTGGTGTGGGTGTATTGCATGGGCGTGGGAGATCTCTTATAAAACCACTTCAAATGCTTTTAGATAGGATTAACAATTGGTTCATTTGGTTTCATAGCAATTACAGAATTATTAGCTAGACCATTAGTTTATAAATTGCTTGATTACATATCATATTCCTGAGTGAGAAGGATTAGTTATAAAAGCAAATTCTTTGTGGGCTTTTGCTTGGGAAATTAATTCATAAAATATCTTGTATTTTTTCTTCTTGTACTATTTACTTATCCAGCTGATTTGCCAGTAAATTTTAAAATGATCTACTGCAGGAAAATCCTTCCTACTAAGTTCTGTAAGAAAAATATCCTGCAAATTATGACTTGCTGTTGAAATTTTTTTTTCCGTTTGAGCCATAACATGGCTTGTTATAATAAAGCATGTGTGATAGATTTTAGGATGACACTTTATTTTTTAGAGTGGAGCTCTTTTAAAAATATCTTTGGTATTAGATTGTCTGTAGCTATAAATGTAATATTTCAATAGACTTTTTTTCTCTAAAGAGTGCAAAGTTCTTATAAAATGAATAAATTGATTTACCCACACTATAGCAGGTAAAGGTGAAATGGAAAAGGAGACATAATCAGCTTTTATTTCTGGTTGCTTGAATTAGCCATTGGAAATCTGTTATGTAAGGGGAAAAGTGGACTCCTCACATTTATATGTTGGCTTCTATCCAATGATATGGAAGAACTTGACACATTCGTCAAATGAATGACCATTTTCTTATTCTTATTTGGGACAACTGTCTGTGTGGTCTTGGTTATTCTAGAATTATCTTCAGTCACACTAAAAGGTACAGTAAGTGGATATGTTAGGGGGATGAAATTAGAAAGGCATTTCAGATTGGCAGAATATAATTACTTACTTGAAATTTACCCAGGACACTTGCTGTTGACACATTCAGATGGTGCAAAGGATCTTTAATTACCCAAAGCAACTAGCTTGTGGATTCACATCTCAGCAGAAAGAAAGCAATTCCTGGAGCAAGACTTTGTAAACACCATGCAGTTCTGAAGCATTCTTTCTGATCAAAGGAAACCAGGGTTACTTCTTATTAGAGAGGTCCACTGCAATCATGTTCAGTTATTTCTTAGGGCAAAAGTCCTCAGATATTTTGTGAAGAGTAGCTAATTTTCCTTTCGTGGAGGCAGCGTGTAATAAAGTAAAGACAATGAGCTTTGAAATAAGACTGTGATTGCTGAAATCCCAGCTCTACCACTTACAACTCTGACCTTGGGCAAGTTATTTAATTTTCCCATATCTGATACCTCAAATGGGAAATGATACGAATATTACCAAGTAATTAGGAGGTTTAAATAAGCTAACCCATGTAAAATCTAGCTCTGTGCTTGTCACACAATCTGACGCAACAAATGTCAGTTCATCTCTGCAAAGCATGGTGGCTTGTGAAGGCTACCTTCTGAATGAAGTATCTCCACATGGACAAAGGGAAGAGCGTTGCTGATAAAGGTGTTCCCTATCAGGTGAGTTTAACAGGAAATCATGGAAATAAGTCAGGGCCTCACTATGTTGTCCCAAGTACAGGAATATTTCCTGTTTTGCTCCTTCTTACCTTCCTGGCTTTGGGTAAATGGCTTAAACTCACCAATAATTAGTTGTTTCATCAGGCAGTGAAAGCTAATGATATTTTTCCTGTCTACCTCCCAGGGGTGTGTGAAACAAACAGGTGTGTGAAAATGTTTTCTGGACTAGAGAGAGTGCAACCATGAAGGCTATGTTTTCAATCCCTGGAAGAGAGGGAATGAATCCATTCCTTTATATAAACGAATATATGGTTATGATTGCTTACTATAGGTCAGTTATTGAGCAAGGAACTTATGAGCAAAACGGATATGACATACTTCTTATTCTTATGGAGCTAAAAGTTACCTTTCTAATCCCTCTGAGATTGGCACAATGTAGATATTCATCAATTGTTTTTCTAAATCGAATTGAATTGAAACCTATCTGATGAGAGTCTGAGCTTACCTGATTAGAACACCTGTCAGACATTTTCTGGGACAAAGTGGGCTAAATAAACTTCATGACTCATCAAGTACTTCATATAGTTTATATGTTCAGGTGTGAATATTCTTTAATGGGGTTTGGATCCCAATAAAATTCATTTTGTTGTTTTTTCCTCATAATTTAATTTACTTTAGGTACCTTTGGGTTGGTTTGTTTGCTAGGAGGATTAATCTTCTCAATTTGTTGTTAGTCTTTGGCACATTTTTATACTCATATATTTATTAAAATCCTTTAGGAAAACATCATTTTTGTTACTGGAAATGGGAATAAAATGAGAGATGAACACAAAAATAAGAGTTGTCTTATAAAAACCTGGATCTAATGTGTATGGTAAGTATCCACTTTAGATGGGCCATAGAGTGTGTGAACCCAGAATCATTTAAGTTGGTTACTAAACTTCCCTGTATCTCATGCGATAAGAAAGCAACAGACAAATTTATGTTACAATGGGATGACTACTATCACTATTATTCTCCAATGTCCATTTCAAAAACTGTTTCTAAAAGAAAAAAGCTGATACAAACACTCTGACCTTTGCCGTTGTGTTAATGGGCCTTTTAACCAGAGGACAGGCCCTGAATATTAGACTAAAAAGATCTTAAGTAGGTGTTTCAGTGAAAAATAAAGAACACACAGGAAGATATCATTCTTTTAGCTTCCCTACCTCCTATGCCAAAGTATGTCCAGCTGGTTGTGCAATAACAGCAACTTATACCACCGTTCCCCTGTTGCTTCTGGAGTCTAACCCATTGGATGTGATTGCAGAGACAATCGAATCATGTGCTTGGACTGACCAGGGCCAGGGGCCATTGTGAGCCACGGCTTTCCAGTTCTACAGAACTATGGAATTTATCCACACAAAGCACCGGAGAAGACACTGAGGTCAGGGATAGAAAAGGATTTAAGTGCACCTTTAGAGTATCGGGCTTGGAGTGCCTTTCCTGGGTTCCCCTGGGGAAACTGGACAATGGGTTCCTGCTATGGCAAGGGCAGGAGTTGGAAGGATGTTGGAGACACTGATAGTCTGTGAAGTCCATCACAGCTGGAACTCTGTATTATCTGTGATAAATAGCATCACCATGGTGACAGGTTATCTTTTTAGTTAAAAGTAAGATATCTCCTTTTTAAGTGACAGGTAATTAGAATTGTTATCTTTGCTTCAGAGAAAAACCATAAAAGGAAAAGATATCCTCAACAATCTGAAAGGGACAAAATAAGAAATATACTAAAGTCAAGACCCAATCTCATAACAGCTGTGTAGCAGTTAGAAAGAGGCTTATGCTGTTGCAGAGAGAGTCTTCTAGACACCAGGATGCACAGTGTGTACTGGAACAGCTGAGGTCATATGCCAACATGACCTGCTCATTTGTTTAGTCCTCAAAAATGTAGATTATTATGCACCAGGAGCAATTTAGGATGCACTGCTGTAGGTTAGCCACTGGGGCCTTCTCTTTGACTTTTTAATAAAACTGTTCTGGCACCTTGATTGCATCAGGATTGGAGCACCCTTTTTGGGTTGCCCTGGAGAAGCTGGGCAGTGGATTCCTGCTACAACTGGGTACCCAGCTCTAGGTGGAGAGTTCTATTTGAACACGGAAATCTTCAGCCCAAGATGCAAACAGCAATGGCTGCTATAAATTCTGATGGAAGGATTCTTTGTAAGTGGAAATCTATGCTTTTAAAAGGTTACCTGCATTCGATAATGTTAAACATTGCCTATAAAAAAAAATATTTTCTATTCCCCCAAAGGATGTTATCTGTATGTTTTCAACTTTATAATGCAGGAATCAGACAACTATATATGTTCAATCCTAACATTCTTTTGACTACTAGCAGTGAGGACATAAATTCTATACAGCTTATGATTGTGTACTTAAGCAAGGCCAGTGTATTATGGTTCCTATCTTCCTATAGTATTGACCAATGGAGTCCAGAGAGAACTCATCAATAGAGGTTTTGCTTGTCTTTTCTTTCTCTTCAGTTTTCTAGTGTTCCTAAAAGAAAGTGGATTGAGGACCAATTCATTTTGCTGAAAACTCTGCAATGTGTAGCTTTAGAAAACTCCAAATTGGTGATTTTTACTTGTGTCTACTTTTTAAGTAAAGCAGTTACATATGAAAATTTTATTTCTATTGTTCCTACACCCAATCTCTCAAGATGTCTGAAGCTTTTCTTGCTTACCATAATATAAATTATCATGAATACTGAAACAAAATATTAAAGTAATAATCCATACCAACTATTAGTTCTATAGATTCTTGGCCCACAGCTTTCAAACTATGGCTTTGCAAATTAAGCAAATGTCTTTAAAAATCCTTATTTTTTACTGTTCAAATTTGCTTCTTACTTCTCCTGTAAATGCCAAATGATGCTAAGTTACCATTATATGGACCCCAAAAGGATATGCATAAACTGTAACAAAAGTATATTTTTCTGTTTTATCTTCTCCCACACTATAAAATCGTCAACCGTTCTGGCCAACCTTTGAGTTTTCTCTAGCAAGAACTGGGAGTCTCCAGTGATTGTCTCTTGTTCTCACTCCATACCATTATTTTCAAATCCTAGGTAATACCTAGGGGACATCTTAAAGATTCAGATTTCCAGGACCCCAACGCAAATTTACTAAATATCTAAGAGTGTGGCTGGGAGTTTTGTTTTTAAAAGCTCCCTAGAAAATTTCGATGCCATTCATTCCCATAACGGCAATTGCCTGGATTTCTCACCACTCAAGTTTATCGTTTTCTAGGAGTATGAACTTAGCGGCTTCAGGGCATTTGCCATTTATTCTCTTTGCCTCTTCCTCTCAGCAGTAACCCAATGACATCTGCTCTTCCCAAAGCTCGATGTCTCCCATGCCTCCTCTTCCTTCCACCATTATGTTGGCCTCTCATAGCTCGGGCCAGCATGTTCGTCCCCTGTCCCGAGGAGATCCAGCAATCCCTCTAGGAAAATTCCCTGCCTTCTTTACGTTATTCCTGTGGATACTTGGTAACTTGTAGAAATTTGGTGAACTATTTCCTCCTCTTCGTATCCTTCGCCGTCTACTTTTTCTTCATCTGGTTACGATCCCTGGTAGAAAAGAGTGAAAGTAGAGAAGAAATTTCACAGTCTACACTTCAAGTTTATTCCTCTCTTTACACTGAGTTTTCCTGTCTTACCCCCCTCAGACTGAAAGCTAGCTACTGCAGGAATTTGGGGGGGTTGAAATAAAACAAAGTGCCCTTTCTGTGTATCCAGCACATGCCTGGACACAATGCTTGCTGAAGGGAGGTTGGGCAGAATTTCACCCTCTACCCTCTGTTTGGTGAGATGCTTGCGTAGATTGCACAGCTAGTATGACCCTAAACTGAGGACCAGACTGCCTGTTGCCCAGCGTTTCCCAGGAGGCTCCTGTGTTCTTTGTACAAAACCAACCATAGGAAGGTTTATCCCTCTGACCCTGCAGAGCACGGTAAGGACATCTGAATGCTGGGTCACACAGCCAGGACTCCCACTGAGATCTTCCCAGGGAATAAATGATCAGTTCCAAAACATGAATATTAAATACAGTTCATGTTTGCATGTTTACGATCATAGAAGTTACAAAAATATTTAAAGAGTTTCTCTCTTTTAGACGTTTATCAGTTGACTCACCCTGCTTATCTTCCCTAGAGATAAAATGTCCATGAAGAATTCCTCTTTCACTTTTGCTATTTCAATTACATTTTCTTTTTTCCCTCGTATATTTCACTTAACATAGTTAATGTTTTTCCAGGAAAGGCTTTTATGCAGTTATATTCTGTGTTCTACTTAATACATTTTTTGTTACTTGATAGCTCTGTTAACCCTGAAATTTTCCGTGTATATGGAGTTCGTGGGTAGAGAAACTTGATGTCTTAATATTTTGCCTGTCTTTTTAACATTTTGGTATAATACTAGTAAAATTTATAAATTATTAATATTTAACACTTTGTGTAAGATTCTGATCTAAGTGTGTGTGTGTGAGAGCATAGGTATACGTGTGTATATGTACATGTATGCATGTATTTATATGTGTACATATATGTAATTTTATTATTTTTATTATTCTTACAATAACTCTGCAAGTTCTGAGTTATATACACATTTTAAAAATGAGGAAAATGAGTCTCAGAGAAGTTAGAAAATTTCTGCCAGTCAGCAAAATAGAAAAACATACTCTAATTTGTTTTCTCCTTCTCCTAAGTCTTTAGGACTTTTATAAGATAGATTTTATAAGATGACTACTAGGTTCTACGACCACAACCAGCAGACCAGACAATTTTCTTGATGGTAATTTAGCAGTGGCAGTAATTTTTTGTGTGAATCACTTTACTCTCTTTAGTATATGTTAGTAAGAGAGAAGTGCCATCTTCACAAAACATTGTAAGGATTAATACATTCTCTCCTGAGTTCTGGTGAAGAGAAGGTCTATTCAAAATAAGGCAAAACCACAGGCAGAACTGAACTTGGGACTTTGTTCTCTATCTGTACTGCAATTTTAGACTCTGTTGGCAGCAAGACTCTTCATTTGAATGGTGCAGCCAGGGATTTCTGTTTATGACATTCCAGAAACCTGCTTAGAGTACTTGTGTGTACAAAAGCTCTGGGAAAGTTTCAGTATAATTTCCCATGTTTGAAAAAAAAAAAAAGAAAAGAAAAGAAAAAGAAAACATGTCTTCATGAGAGCTACCCTATAATTAAAGCCGGATGAGAATTTCATTCATGCATTGAACAAATATTTATTAAGGGTCTGCTATGTGCCAGGCCCTCTGTTAGACACTGTGGAGAGGACACACAGACAAGGTCCTCCATGGCTTATCTTCTGTCTAGGGGGAGAAATGCAAGAAACTTGGGGAAACCTGGGGGCAGGGGAGAACGAGGTGGGGGCAGGAGAAGGGTGGCTGTGTGAATGGGAGCCATGCGACAAGCCAGGGGAAAAGTATCCAGACAGGATGCAGTGAATGGGCAAAGGCTCCAAAGGAAAATAGGGCTAATGATTTCAAGGATTGAGTGCTGTCAGTATGGCTGAAACCGAGTGAGCAAATGTCTGCATAGCAGGGCTTAGACTCTTCTCTGTCTGATATGGCCGGCCAGGAGGAGAGGGAACACTTTCTCATTTGTAAATGAGAACCATTTTATAGATATTTCCTGTAATTATCCACCAGTGTTGCTGTGGAGCATGATTGATTCCAACAAGCTGCTTCTGTGCGGGTGCTTTTCACTCTCTCTCCCTTTCTCTTCCTAACAGCTGTCTCTGGAACAAGAGAATGGCAGGTGAGCGCCTTGGATTAGGGATTATGTCTGAGCATTTTGTAGGCATTCTATGTCCAGTAGGTTATGTATGGAACCTGAAGAAGTCACCCTGGTTTTCATGGGCACCTAGATTGGGTTCTAACTGCCCCAATTGTGTTAATATTCTTCTTAGGCAATGAGCACTCTTGTTCCATCATGGCCATGAAGCTGTTCTTGTTCTTGTCTTTCTGAAAAAGTGTCTATCTGCTGCCAGGTCAGAATCCCACGGTAGCTGTCAGTGGAACCCTAGCACAAGGTAAATGAAGTGTGTGCCAAATTTCATGTTGTTTCTGAGTCAATCAAGGCTAGAAAAAGCATCCAATTACTTGGCTAAATAACTAATTCGATTAACACCCAGGGTGGATGGGTGCAGCTGTTTTTTTTTTTTTTTAAAGGATTTCTCCACTATTTCTTAGTATGGCAATACTTTTTATAACAACAGACACCCAACGGGAATGTTTATCCTCTGACCTAAGTTCAGTTTACAAAAACAGCCTAGTGTGATCACTCAAAACCATTTTTATTGGTAAAATGATCATTTTGCAATTCCCAGAATCTCATAGTCTTGATTTCTAAGCTTGAATTGAAAATGCAGCTTGATGCCTTTTAAAATCCCAGAGCAAAGACAGAATGGGAAAGATCCAATTACAATCTCTTTTCTCTCAAAATATAAAGCAATTTATTTTGAAAGAAAGCAATGCTTTAGTTAATAAATATTTTTATTCATAAAAATGTTGCCTATGTAGTTTCAACTTAACTTTTTTAGTTGGGCTATGGTGGGAGAGTTTTCAAACTGCACCTAGAGTGGATTTGATTCAAAGGGTTTTCAACATTTTAACATATTCGAATTCAATAGTATCCAAATAAACTGCTTCTATCAATCTGTCCATTGATTGAGCTATAATATTTTAAACATAATCTGCAGCATGTGTGTTTTGCATGCCCAGATTTATTCTCTGGTGCAGTTGGCCTGTGCCCTGGGAAACTGACCTGTCTGGACTTCAGGAAAGGATTCTGTGGTCCTCTGGATTCCAGCTGGCTTTGTCAATAGGAGGGACTGTAGCAGGTAACAGGCAGGAAGAAAACATCAGTGATTGTCCTCCTGTTGTGGCCTCCGCCCTCTTTCTAAGGCTATATCTGCTGCCTGATAGGCTCAACCCTCTCTCTTCTTGCCCATTTGGGTCTAGGGCTGGCAATGCTGTTTTATTTTTCCTTTTTGATTCTTCACCTTTCCCAACCTCTGGAAAGTAGTTCATCTATTAAACTCTCCTCATACCTGTATGAGTGAACATACAGTATCCCAGTCCAATTTTGCATTTTTGAATTGGATTGAGACACAAATTCTGTTTTTATTCCTTATTTATTGGACATTTTATTCCAAATTGTCTATGATAATTAAAAAGAGAAAAATGTCTTATAATTGAGATTTTAAAAAACACTGAAAATTTCCCATTACACCCCTCCTAACTCCCATGTGCCACTTAGTAAATAAAAGCTATAGTCAGACCATCTGGAGTCACCTGCACAGGAGTGTGGCTTACAGCTGTTTTTGAGGTTGCATAATGTTCTTGAGATTGAAAGACAAAGTGCAGCCCAAGGCCATGTTGGGATTCTTTGGTTTATGTGTATTGTGTGTATGTGTGGGGAGAGAGGGGGGTCAGAATGTGAGGAGGTGTGGAGATGGAGGAAAGAGCTTCAGGGCATTGTGTTCTTCAGAGGCAAAATTATCCAGGATTCTAAATCAGACATTCATTGAATCATAATATGGTGACTTTTAAATTGAAGCCCCAAGATGTGGGGCTGAAGACAGATGAGAGAGGTGAAATGATATGCAGTTCTCTTAGGAAACCCCTGTAGTTTGGCGTCATCTAGAATTATCCTCCCTGTGGTTTAAATCTTTCTGAAATTGGGCAACTTTTATGCAGAAGTTCTTGGATTTTGGGAAAACAAACCCAGCTGAAATTTATATTATATATAGTATACAGAATGTATGAGAGTCCGATCATCGAGGTGGTTTCATGTAACCACTAAATTGTATGAAAAGTTGCCCCTTCCAGCCCAAAGAAAACAGTCATCCTAAATACTAAGATTTAAAAAAATCCAAACAACAAAACAACTTTCATAGTAGCCAAGTTAAATTCATTCTTAGCAAATGTTCCCACAGAATAAACATAACATTTTCTTAAGCCCTGGCCAGTTAAACAAATGTGACTTTAAAGAAAGGAGTGTTAAATGTTTCTCCTCTGACCATGTTGTCCAAAAGTAGTGTGGGTGGAATATTTTTGAAAGGCATTTGGGATGTTTTTCTTTTTTCCCCCTTTCAACTAATTTTCCCCCAAATTTTGTTTCCTTGGATACTTTAAAATCAAACCCAAATTGTCTTTTACATCATGAATGATGATAGACACCTAGATAATTCTGGGATCATGCATTTGGGGTTTAAGTGCTTTAGTCAAACAATGAAGTTGAAACAAAACACTTTATTCTTTATCATTTTTATTGGCATGGGAGCTTAGTTCTCATGAAGACAGACATCTTTCCTGTTCACAGTCTAAAGCTTTTAGCTTATTCTCAGAAGAGATAATAAGGCAGAATTAGCACAAACTTAAAGTGTTCTGGATTAGGCTTGGATATAAAGAGAAAAATGATCCTTGTGATTTTTGGTCTCATAATTACTAGGGAACCACAAGGGTGCTGTTTTGAAACTGCTTGTATTTATAAGAAACTAGTCAGATGGCAATGGTTTCATTGCTAATAGCCATAATACAAATGCAAATGGGAAGCTGTGTAGTCAATTGTCTAAGAGATAAGCCATGGTGGCAATTTGCCTCTTACATTAAAATCCCAGTTCTGTCCCTTACCAGGCCTGTGACTTTGGGCTAGGTACATAATCTCTCTGTGCTTAAGTTTCTTTCGTGCATAAAATGAGAATAAAGATACCGTGTTTCCCCCAAAATAAGACCTACCCATAAAATAAGCCCCAGCAGGATTTCTAAGCATTTGCGCAATATAAACCCTACCTGGAAAATAAGACCTAGTGATGGGCGTGGCTACGCAGTGTATCTGCACAACCCATGCATTTCCTCTTGGAGCAGTAAAGAAGAAGAGCAGCCCTTCTCATCTGCCCCATCGTGACAGCTACTATCCCAGAGGAATAGGATTGAATTCGGGGTTTGGAGAGTTATGATGATGTTCCAGAAGAAGACGACTTAACTATATTTGAATAAATGTAGATCATTGTTCCGCACTTAAAAAAAGTAACACATCCCCTGAAAATAAGCCCTAGGGTGTCTTCTTGAGGAAAAATAAATATAAGACCCTGTCTTATTTTCGGGGAAATACGGTAGTATCTATTTTATTAGACTGTGGTGAATATAACATGAGTTCACATTTCAAAAGTATTTAATGTATATATGTAACAAGTGCCATAAAGTGTTGGTTCTTGTTTTTAATAGATGAAAAAGACTTGGGTTCTTTTTGCCATTCTAGACTTAGTGATTTTCCTGGTCTGCTGCTTTAACTATCACCTCCATAAGAAAAAATATTGTTTAATGTTTTTAGTTACTGAGGGCCAAACATTGTTTTAACCATTTTTCTTTTATTAGCTCATTTAATCCCTGCAGTGAATTTAGGAGGCAGGTATGGAAAGAAAACAGGGTCTTAACTGTTGGAGTTTGGTGACTTCACTAAAAAATTCCATATATCTTCACTGAGTGTATTTTCATAAATAGTGTAGCAATCAAATAAACCACTTAAGATTATTTGATTTGCATCATCTAATTAAAACACTGCAGGCATTTGCTATTATTGATAACCATTCTCTTCACCTTCACCTTCCAAAGTAAACATTGAGGTTTGAGGTTTGGAGTACGAGTGTGAAACTCTCATTAAGAATTAACATTTTTTACTCACTACTATAATGTTACTAGCTTCTCCTTCTGCACCTTGATAACTAGAAATTATCCTTCAATTAAAAAAAATTGAGTTCATTCCAGCTATTGCAATCACTTTATCATTTGAAATCTTATATCTTCCAACTCTTCTTTTCGCTGGCTACAAAGTAGCCTCATTATATTTTGAAGTGCTATGATGATACACTCTGAGAATTGGAGAATGTTCTAGGGAATCTAAGTTTTTAGAAAGTAAAATCATTATCAATTAGTATTCATTGAGAGCCCACAGATTGTGAGGAACTCTAGCAGGTACTCAGGGTATATGGATGATGAAATTCTAAATTTTTCAATTTCCATTCTTCCCTCTCCAATTACATGCATTAAACTTTGGTAATTTTGTTTTTTAGTGGTGATTTCTAATATATTTAAAAGACTTTGGCAGCCTATTAAAAATAAGAAGAGGTACATGCTTAGATAAAATATTGACTTGAAATATTTTAATATGTATTAGTCCTGTCATAAGCTGCCAGTTCCTCATTTTTTTCCTTAAGTTTATGCATTGATTTACTAGAAATGAAAACATCCACATTAGTATGATTCTATATTTGCACATCTGGCATATTCCAATTTGATGAAAGTAAATATGTAAATATATATCATGCTTAAATGTAACATTTTAGCATTTTTTTCATACAGAAATCTAATTCAAATATACTAGAAAAAAAATCCCCATTTTGATTAATTTGTGGTAATATCAACCTCCAAATAAACACCGGGTGCTCTGCACTAGCATATTTTTTTTAAGCTTTCAGAATTTGCTTTTATGGTACCTATTATTTCCAGATGACAGGACATGGTGCTGAAAAGTATGGGAAAATATGGTTAGACTAATGGGTTTCCTGCCGACGAAATCATTCTGAATCATTTAATGCGGCTTCTATATTATCTCACTGTTGATTAAAGCAGAGGCAAATTACAGTACTGGAATCTCTGTAAGAGAAATTATCTAATGAACTGGTTCCCGAAGAGGTGGGGAAATGTGATACGACTGTGTACTTGAGATACATCATTTTCAAGCAATGCCTTCATGAGATACAGTCATGAGCAGTGAACTTGTATTCCCGATGGAGGTGTCACTCTGATCACGGCACATGTATGTCAAGATGATATCTGAGCTGAAGATTGTTTTTCAACTTTCTTAATTTACGAACCTCCAAAGCTCCTCTCAGATGAAACTCCGGAACCTGAATACCTTGGCTGTTTTTCTGCATACAGGAAATTAAAAATGGCTTCTTATAAAAGAAGGATGTCAGAGGAGAACAGGAAAAAAAAAAAGAAGGAAATGTGTCAGAGATGATTAATTATTGGAGTTAAAAATATTTCCATTATAAATGGTAGTGGAGCAGTGATTTAAAAATGCATTTTAAATGATGACGGCTTTATGATTTGGATGTCATTTGTTCAACACAGAGATCCTAATGTTGATTGATGGGCTTATAGATGTCTTCCTTGGGATTTGGCAGACAAAACTGATGTCAATGCGTTAGATCAAATGCTTCCACATCTTTTAGTTCTATTATAACACTCAAAGCATCATTCACAATGATCTGAAAGACTCATATGCCGGGTTGTGACAAATGAAACCCACTTATCTCATCCAGATTATATGACTATTTTCTAAACCCTTTCTTAATATCTTGCCTTTTGAAGCTATGCCATGATAATTTCAGACATTTTTCTGTTTTTATGTATTGATATTTTCCCCCACATATTTTGGCATTTGATTTATCTTCCTTGAATTGTCACCAGTTTAGCACTGGCAATTTTTATGGTGCCTCATGCATTTTACACAATAAAGAGAAAACCTATTTATGCTCAAGTCTGCAACGATTGCATGTTACTGTTATGGAAAAATTCGGAAAAGGCATTTGGAAAAAAAAATTAAGCATAAGGAATAAAGCATATAAAATATGAAGAATAGAATTTATGTAATTTAATTCCAAAATAATGCTGAGGTCAAAGAGCCAATCTTAAGTTTGAGAACACTATCACTGATTTTTCTTTTTAAATAAAATAGGAGACAGCAAGGAAATAATATCAGCAAAAAATAACACCAATAATATGGATTGCTATTTCTAGTTTTGATCCTTCTGACATCAATCCAATCCAGGCTAAATGTAGACATAATTTGATTTTGCTGTGTGAAAAGTAGATTCTTGCACTTCTTGAATAGTAGTACGATATGGATTAGTATTATAGGAAGCTGAATTTGAGAATATTTCTGTAATAATTCATTTACCATATCTGAGTAGTCTTAAAAAATTGACATAACTTTCATAAATGTAATACTTATCATGCTTGTGGAGTTCATTGCCTCCCAGACTTGAGTTCTTTAAAAGGAAAGATTATGTCTTATTCTTTTGTACAGCTCCACTTCTCAGCAAAGCACCTGGCATAGAGAAGACATTTGATAAATATCTGACAAATTTATCTAAATGGGAGGCAGATTATGGTACAGATGTTCTACCTCAATATAAACCAGTAATTTTTTCATTTGGTTATTCATTTATTTGTTCATTTAAATGTATATTAAGTGTCTACTGTGACAATCTGTCTAAAATATATTTGAGTGACTATATGTCTTAGGCTAAAGATACACAATAAAGTATGATTTTTTAATAAACTGTGGGAAGAGGCTTCTACTATGACTTAAAAAACTAGAATTCAAGACATTCTGTTTGAGAGACACACAATGAGCACAATCTTCTGTAATGCTTATGTGTCACTGTTAAAACTAAACTATAGCACAACTACTAACTAGAACAGGGGTCAACAAACTGCACCCTGTGAGTCAAACATTGCCTGCTGCCCATTTTATAAATATTTATTGGAACACAGCCACATTCATTCATTTACATATTGTAAACAGCTACTTTCCTGAGGCAGTGTTGAATCTTTGAGACAAAGATCAGTGGCTTACAAAGCCTAAAATACCAGGTCTTTTACAAAAATGCTTGCCAACCAATGAACTAGAATCTACGTAACAGTAATCTTTATAAAGGAGTTGGCTATACTTCAGCATGACTGCTTAAACAAGATGGAATAACTTAAACAATGTACTTAATCTCTCTAAACGTTGACATCCTCATTTGGAAAATGGGAATTTTTGTGAGGACCTAGTTGTTTATTCTAAGTAAAGCACTGGGAAAACTGTGGTCCTCTGATCTCATTCTCAATCTAATACCTCTATGGAGTTAGAATACTTTTGAGTAACGGAGGCTAATAGAATTAGTATATCTGACCAAATGGCAAGCGATATTTAGATTGATTCTCCTTAAGTAGGCACTTGTCTAAAGATCTTTACAGGCTTGCTCTTGAATTTGAACACTAACATGTAAATATTCCATAAACAGGAAACATTTCAGAGAGTGGAAACTCTTTTGTCAGCATTATTGTCAGTGGCATTAATAATAATAATCACTACTGTTTGAGGTCTTGAAATGTACAAGTCATGGTGCTAAGTGCTTCAAAATATTATGGCATTTTATTCTCAGGATAGCATTATTTATTTGGATTTCAAATAAGTACCCTAAGGTTGTAGTCCCTAACCACTGGGCCTCAGACTGTTAGCAACAGGGCCGCACAGCAGGAGGTGAGCAGTAGTTAAGTGAGTGAAACTTCATCTGTGTTTACAGCTGCTCTCCATCGCTGGCATCACAGCCTGAGCTCCACCTCCCGTCAGATCAGTGCAGGCTTTAGATTCTTATAGAAGCCAGAGCCCTACTGTAAACTGCACATGTGAGGGATATAGGTTGCTCCTTATGAGAATATAATGCCTGATGATCTGAGGTGGAGCTGAGGCAGTGATGCTAGGACTGGGGAGCATCTGAAAATACAGATTATCATTAGCAGGGAGGTTTGACTGCACAATAAATGTAATGTGTTTGAATCATCTTGAAATCATCCCCACCTTGCCCTCCATGGAAAAATTGTCTTCCAGGAAACCCATCCTTGGTGCCAAAAATGTTGGGGACCCCTGCCCTAAGGCATAGAAAAATGAATGACTTGTTCAAGATTGTTTAACCAGGAAGAAATGAAGATAGAATTTGAAATCATATTAATCTGACTAGCAAGCTTTCTAGCCAACACCCTCTCATGACTACTGGTGTTGTCCCTGGCACTGATATTTCCTTGTCTCCCTGTTACTGGTATCCCCACTCTTGTGACTGCACTTTACCCTTAGGCTTTAGGACAAGAGCAGGGCATAGTTTGAAAATCTATGATCTCACTGGTTTTACCAGGAAATAAAAAGGAATCCTAATTTTTTATAGAATTTATACAAAACAAGAATTAGTTTCACAGCATACCCAGCAAAGCCATTTTTTTTTATTAAACTGATAATCAAGTTGAAATGCAGTTAAGCTGTGATAATACACCCTGTGATAACCAAAATTCAGAAATGACATGACTGACCATTGGTTCTTTGAACCCTAAAACCCCAGCCTGATAATTGAGAAGACCCACCTGGTTATTTCATTAACCTTGCTATAACATGACCCTGCTTAAATTTTTTATCTCTATTTGTAGAGTTTTGGCTGAGTTTTTCCATGCTATGTAAAGCAGTACCTCCTTCATTTGACTAGTGTGCAGTCTCATCACTCAAATTGCTCAGACAAGTATGTAAGATCCACCAACAATTATGGCATAGTTTGACATGCTGGGTGAGGCAGGTATGGAGATTTTTGTGACAGATATAAATCATTGAATTCAAAGTATTATGGGAGCACAGTGGGTAGAATCACTGTCTCCTCTATGGACTGCTTCCCAATGAGAAGTTAGGCTAGTAACATTTCTCTACTTGTCTCAAGTTTTCCTTTCTTTGAGAACTTCTGCAACTGATATTAACATCCTCAGGTTTAATGTGGCTTTTGCTTAGAGGAATATTTATACAGTATAAGAATGCAAATATTTCTAGTTACGCACCTATTATGAGCTGAATTGTATTCCCCAAAATTCATATGTTGAAGCCTTAACCTCTATAGTGGCTGTATTTGGAGATAGGTCCTCTAAGGAGATAACGAAGGCTAAAGGGGATCATATGGATGGGGATTTAATCAGACAGGGCTTGTGTCCTAATAAGAAGAGGAAGAAACACAAGAGCTCTCTTTCTTCATGCTCCATAGAGAAAATGCCATGAGAGGACTCAGCAAGAAGGTGGCTCTCTGTCAGCCAGAAATAGAGCCCTCACTAGGAGCAAAATCAGCTGACACATTGATTGGGGATTTCTAGCATGCAGAACTGTGAGAAAATAAATTTCTGTTGTTTAAGCCACCCAGTTATGGTATTTTGATATGGCAGCCCAAGCTGATTAATATAGCACCAATTGTAAACAGGAAACTAAGTTCTAGCAATTCCATTTCCAATGTCATTCAAATCATAACTTTTTTAAATGTAGGAAATGTTGTTATGTAAGATGTTACTATTGAAGGATCCCTTTGTATTAATTTATAAGTTCCCAAGAGAAATATTGTAACAAATTTTTATAGAAGCTACATATAAATAAATTTTTCTTCATACTGTCCTTTTAAGTTTCCACGCTTGTAAAGGTGTCTTATATCTGATTTCTTAATATAGACATTTTTTGGCTACTAAAGACCTGATGTTTCAAAGAGCCCAAATATTTAAATTTGAATAAATTTAAATGAATAAAATTCTATACTCTTCTTTTTAATGAAAGAAGAGAATTGCAATGGACACGTTAACATTTCCTTTTCTTCTTCTTTTTTTTAGTTTTTTTTGTTGTTATATTTAATTTCAAAGGAAAACTTCTGCTGCTGGGAGAAGTGTTTGGAAAATATTTGAGAACCATCAATTGGAGGGATTGCTGCTGCAAAATCTTTACATCATGTTCCCACTGTTGACTGGTATAATCCAAGATTTCTCCTGGTTTTTCCACTATTCTAATAAAGTTATCATATCCAGTTTGGGCTCCCTTAGTAGAATGGATTGTCCTTATGAAGCAGTTGAAGCAGTCAGCTATTTTGGTCATTACTGTTTCTTTTGAAATATTATAGTTAATATTTTGGGAGCCAGAGAGTGTAGCCTTAGCAACTGAAACAGCGCTGGACTCAACAGTAAGTCAATAGTGAATGTGGTCAGGGGACATGGAATTTGGTAACTTCAGGAGAGGATGATTTGGAGCTGAGGTTTAGTTCGAGATTGAGTTTCCACTTTGTAAATTCCTGGTGGAGATTTTTAGGTCCATATAACATAAGGCTTATTTGTGTAACTCAGGGTCATCTGAGTTTGATCCTGCCAGGCTGCTCCCTTTGGATTTAAACAGAATGAAATTTAAGTGTTGAATTCATTGTTTACATATATACTTTCCCTTAAACTTTTGTGGTCTCTATATTTAAGGAAAATAGAGATCTCTTTGTTTAAGGAAAATAGCTTATATTTTAAATATTTTTCATGGCATATAAATATAGCCTATTTTTATTTTTCACATATTTTGGCAATATCTCTATGTATTGTATGTCAGACCTCATAAGGACGTGAGAAGATTTAAAGATATTATTATAAATCTTCAGTACACATAAAGAGCAGAGATCATTGATATTTGTGAGGAACAACACTGGAATACTTCAAAAATGAGATTATCAAAAAAGTTATATATTTTTCTAGGATCTTCACAACATTGCCTTGGTTTGACTTTAGATTCAACTCAGGTCACCTGCACCAGGTGCTCCACTTATAACTGAAACTTGCTGCCTCAGAGGGATGCAATGCATCGCAGTGCTGTCATGCCTTTTCTAGTGCCATTCCTTCTGCTAGTAATGCCAGCCCAACTCAATTCATCTCATCTGCCATTTTTCATTTTTTCATTTGACCAATTCCCATTTGCCCTTTTAAACATTCCTCAAGTTATCAGTGTAGGTTTTTCTGGCCCTTCCACGCAGAATTAATTGGCCTGCCACAACTCCAAGTACATCTTTTATTATGAATTATTTACCTGCCCATGTCTTCCATTAGTGCATGTGTTCTTCACAGGACAGGACTGTACTTTTATTCTTCCTGTGTTTCATCTCATGTGCTTTGTGCTGAGCCTGGCATATAGGAAACAATGCATAAATATTTGGTCACTAGGACTATAGTCCTACATTTGCTAATTATGCAGTCTAGCTTTGAATGTTTGTAAAAGATAAACACACACACACACACATACACACATTCTATTCAGTAAGGTTGTTTTAGGGATAATTAAATTAAAAAAATTCATTCTCTGACTATGTTGGTGCAAATGGTGAGATCTATTTCATCATCGTGAAAATAAAGGCATGTCTTTTTAATGTTGAGATCTTTATCCCAACTAGTAGGGACAAGAATCCACTCTTATTTCTTGGATCTTTTCTGTGGCTCTCAATTGTTAGTGGTATCCAAGGATCAAATTTTTCTGAAGTCTGTCTCATTTTCTGGAAGCCAGAATTCAGACACATGCAGGATTAAAACGTCACAATGGCCTTAGAAAATGGCCAGATAGAAAGTAGGAGGGCTGATTTCTTTTCTTTTTCATTGTAATAAAATATAAATAACATAAAATTTACTATTTTGAAAGTGTATAATTCAGTGCTGTCAAATACATTCACATTGTTGTGCAAACATCACCACTACCCACCTACAGAACCTTTTCATCATCCCAAATTGAAATTCTGTACCCTTTAAATACTAACTCCTCCTTCTCTCATTTCCTTTCCCCCTCTTGACATCACTTTTCTGCTTTCTGACTCTATGAATTTCACTTTTCTTTTGACTTTTCTAGGTACCTCAGATAGGCAGAATCAGACAACATTGATCCTTTTGTGTCTGACTTTACTTAGCTTAAGATCTTCAATGTTCATCCAGGTGATAACACCCATCAAAATGTCCTCCCTTTTTAAGGCTGAATAATATTCCACTGTATGTAATATCACATTTTCTTTATCTATTCATCCATTGATGGACATTTGGGTCATTTCTACCTTTTTGGCTATTGTAATAATGCTGGTGTAAATGTTGATGTACAACCATATTTCTTCAAGTCCCTGTTTTCAATTCCTTTGAATATATGCCCAAAGCAGAATTGTTGGATCATATGGTAATGCTATATTTACATTTTTGAGGAACTTCTATGCTTTTGTTCATAGTAACTGTACCATTATACATTCCCACAAGCATGCGCAAGGGCTCCAATATGTCCACATCTTTGTCCACTTGTTATTTTCTGTTTGTTTGTTTTAGATGTTATACTAACTAACCAAATAGGAGTAGGAGTGCTCATTATTTTGCTGCTACTGCCACTTCTAAAATTTACTTTGTGTCAAAAATATGCCTTGCATTGAGGAAGCAAAGAATACCAGTTAGGTAACTTATGATGTTTAAATAGCTTATTTTAAAATAATGTACTAAAACAATAAAATAAAGCAGAATTATCTGCCTAACCAGGTGACTCTTGCTTTGACCAAAAATGCTTATGTGGAAGTAACATGTGTCACTTCCTAGTAAAGAATTGCTGAATGATTTTCCATGGGTTCTTTCCCCTATCACAGGTGGTGTACCATAAAATACAGTCCATCAGCCTGATTCGTTATTAAAGACCACAAGAGCAGATCCCTAATGGGACGTCTAATGTGAGTAAGAAACAAATATTTGTTGTTTTAGGCTACTAAGATTTAGGATTTATTACCACAGCCTAACCTAGCTTATTCTGACTGATAATGATTCAATAATCATTTGTGAAATCAATATTGTTATAAATCAGATGTGCAAAAGCTATCATCCAAAGAAGAGAAGACTGACAAGAACATTTGCCAATCCAGATAGTTTCCATTTTTAATCTAGTGAAAGGTTATTTTTTAAAATGTGTAATATTAGATTTTGTAGTTCAGAGATTCAGGCATCCTCAAACTACGGCCCGTGGGCCACATGCGGCCCGGCGAGGACATTTATCCAGCCTGCCGGGTGTTTTTGCCGCCGCTGCCTGTCCTGCTTAGCAGTCGACTCATCCTGGGCCCACAGTGCGCACTCTCCAACAGTCTGAGGGACAGTGAACTGGCCCCCTGTTTAAAAAGTTTGAGGACCCCTGACTAGATCAATATTCTACTAAGAAAAAACTACACTTTGCTATAGCCCTGCTGGCCATGGAAACCTTACCTGAATACTTATTATGCTATATGAGGTAGCATGTTTCACTGTAGAGGGTTGATCTTTAGAAAATAAATGTGCTATTTTACTCAGTGAGCATGAAAGGTAGTTGGGAGGACATGGATGGATTCTGTTACCTTGAAAGTTCTCTCAAAATGGAGAACGCAGTTCTCAGAGGAATAGATACTACTTACTGACACTTAAAGAATTTTTCCAATAAGCCATCCATCCACATGATGTGCAAACTTCCTTCTTTGATGAAAATCAGTGCATCAGCAGTCATGTGTCACATAACCATGTTTTGGTAAATGGCAGATTTCATATTTAATGGTGATTCCATAGATTATAATGCAGCTAAAAAATTTCCTGGTGACGTTGTAGTCATTGTAATGTCATAGTGATGTTGGTGTAAAAAAAACCTACGGCACTGCTTGTCATATGAAAGTACAGCACAGACAATTATGTATAGTACATATCACCTGATAATGAAAATAAATGACTGCTACTAGTTTATCTATTTACTATACTATATATTTTATCATTATTTTAGAGTGTACCCCTTCTAGTTATATTTTAAAAAAGTTAATTTTAAAATAGCCTCAGGAGGTATTCCAGAAGACATTGATACCACAAGAAATGATAGTGCTGAGTATGTTATTGCCCCTGAAGACCTTTCACTGGGACAAGATATGGAGGCAGAAGACAGTGTTAGTGATGACCATGATCCTGTGTAGGCCTAGGTTAATATGTGTGTTTGTGTTTTAATTTTTAAAAATAAGTTTAAAAAGTAAAAATAAATTTAAAATATTAGAAGCAGAAAAAAGCTTATAGAATAAGGATATAAAGAAAAAATATTTTTGTACAGCTGTACAATGTTTGTGTTTTAAGCTAAGTGTTATTACGAAAGAGTCAAAAAGTTAAAAACGTTTAGAAGTTTATAAAGTAAAAAAGTTATAGTAATCTAAGGTTAATTTATAATATTATTAAAGAAAGAAACTATCTTAATAAATTTAATATAGCCTAAGTGTATAGTGTCTATAAAGACTATAATAGTATATGGTTATGTTCTAGGCCTTCACATTCACTCACCACTCACTCACTGACTCACCCAGAGCAACTCCCAGTCCTGCAAGCTTTATTAATAGTAAGCACCCTATGCAGGTGTGCCATTTTTTACCTTTTTATACTGTATTATTACTGTACCTTTTCTAGTTTTAGACATGTTTAAGTACAAAAATACCATTGTGTTTCAATTGCCTACAGTATTCAGTACAGTAGCATGCTGTACAGGTTTATGGCCTTATAGCCCAGGAGCAATAGGCCATATCATATATCCTGGGTGCATAGCAAGCTTTACCTTCTAGGTTTGTCTTGATACACTCCACGAGGTTTGCTCAGTGACAAAATTGCCTAATGACACATTTCTCAGAACATATTGTGGTTGTTAAATGATCCATGACTGTATGGGACTAACTCCTTAACCTGTTTCTATCTCTCTTCCATTCCAACTCTGCTCTGACTGCTTCAGTGTCTCCGGAGCATGGTTTCATGTAGAGGAAGTTAGTGATGCTGGAGTTCAAAATGGATTTTCTGTGAAGACATCATATGTCTGTGAAGACATCATGGGCATGAGGGGTAACAGGAGATGTTTGATTAATGAAGGATCATTCTCAAATCTGTGCTTCAGGAGCCTATAACTGGCATCAGAATAGGAGAGAATGGAATGGAGAGACACTGGAGACATGGTTTGAGGGTTACTGGAATTATGCCGTTGAGAAATGATATTTATCAGTCATGAAGGGAAATCTTAGAAAAGCAAAGTAACAATTCAGGAAGAGCCAGACTCTACTTCAGAGATTGTCTGGTCTCTAATCCCTAAGAGAAGGGGGAAAAAAATAAGCTAGATTGAAGGAATCCAGCTTATAGGAAAGTTACCTAAAAGCAAGTGTCTGGGTATAGAAGTTACTGGAACAGGATTACTATGTGAGAAGGGACACAAGGAAAAAGGCAGGGACTCAAGATGTTAGATTTATGACCATGAAACCTCCAACATTTACTCAGAATGTATACCATATAAGTATTCTGCTAAGTATATTAGTGATTGAATGGATGAGTAAATGAGTAAATAAATGAACAACTGAACGTCTTAACTCTTGATGTTTCCCTTGAGGAAAGAAACTTGAATAGAGCATGTATTTTTGTTTTGTGTTTTAACTTTATGACAGGGCATAAATATTGTTGTCAAGTTGAACAATTCTCTTTGATAGAATAAAAGCTGTCAATGTTCACTTTCTCTGTTGGCTTGGGCCCTCTGATATATAAATGCTGAGACATGATTAGATATGCAAGAGATTTATCAAAAACAGTTATCACTAAATAATAGTGATAAATAGTGATAGAGATTTAGGGAAACTCTCTGAATGATAAAGGAAGAAGGAACAAGAATTAGAAGGTAAAGTCTTCACACTACAATGCTGTTCTCATACCTGAGAAAGGAGAGGAAATGAAAAGAAGTTTGGGTAAGAAGAGTGTAAGATTGCTGTAAAGTTTTGAGAAAGTTTCTGTAAGTCTCATGGGGGGTCCCTGAGTTGATGTGGCCGATCTTCCCACTTGAGGAACAAATGGGCCAGCACAAGGACCCTCAGCCTCAGTTATTGATTGGGAATAGCTTGGAGGAAGTGAGGCCTCACAGTTAATGATGTGGTGGGCTTAAAAGCAGCTATAGCTGGAAACTGCCATTCAGTGATGCTCCTCAGAGCAGGTTCTTTTGTAGGGAGCTCTGAAAACACACCTCTATGCCTGCTGTACTTTTTTATCCTGGAAATTTTACAGATTAGCTTTGAAATCTCAACTTCCCACTATGCTTCTGTTGGATATTTCTGCTGAATGGAATAGTCCAGAATTTCTGGACTGTCTGTGAGAACAATAGTCACATAGTGATTATGTGGATCAAGGACGTTTGTCGGACTCTCACACTTGTGCAAAGCAGGCTGGGAAGAAAACCCCAAAGATATGTTTATTATGGGTTGCAGTTTTGTGAGAGACAGTGGATGAGACTGTCTACCTAATAAATGCCTGGGCCTATGGTTATTTGCTTTTCAGTAGATTTTAAAAATCCAAAATGACACAAAAAATAATATTCCAATTTAAATAGTTTCTTAATCTTGGAGATAACAAATCAGTGTTTAAGTACCCATCTAAGACTATGCAGTCTGTATCGTGGGAACTACTCTGCCTTCATTTATATTTGGTGACATGTGGAACACAAAAATGTAAAGTGCATTTTGAACATATTTAAGACACAGCACTTACAAGAAAGGCTTAACTCAAAAACAATTTTTCAGCTTCTTTGATTTAGATAGATACATATTTCATGGAATTTGGGAGTGGGAAACAAGCTGAGAGATCTGTAGACTATTAGGGACCATTTGGAGGTGATTTTCTCCCTCTAAAATGTTCTAACTGAAACCTAAAGCTGTTGACTCCTCTTTCTTGTTCCCTTTATACTCTTCCATATTTCTGGGTTTTGGAACATATAATTTAGACTGGGCTGTCCCATTTTGGAAAGGTTGATTTGGAAAGTTATAATGTATAGATAAGGCAAAAAAAAAAAAAAAAAGAGAGAGAGAATTAGTGCTACTGAAACTAGCAGACAGCTTCCTGGGCTTCCAAATCAAAGATTTTTTTTTCTCACCATGCATTCTTAAAATCAAAATTACTAGAGCAAAAGCATATGTCACATCAAGGATGGGTGAAGGAATAATTGCATAAAATTAAACATGGAGTCTGTGTCTGAACTTGGCTAGTAGTGAATTCACACGGAGGCCAAGAGCACAAATGTTTCCTCAAAACAGTATGTTAAGGAGAATTAGATTAGAAAATGAGCATAATCTAGCCATTTCCACAAAGGAAACGGCACAACAAGGTTTATAATTAATTGTGTTTTTCAACAATGGGTCTATAAAAGTATATTTAGCTCATGACCTGTAAATTCATCAACTTTTATGGGTCCCACATTTCCAAGAAACATCGGTGATGCTTTGGTAGTCATAGACATTATTCTCTTCATTTTCTTTCTACATAGTTGTACCATACTTCATCTAGAACTGAGTTATCAACTCAAATAATAAAAATATGTACATGAGCATATAGAACCAGTTTAGTGAAAAAGATTCTGTGCAAGGGGTTATATGGAAGTATCATCTGCTCACAAGGCCATATACTTTTACGCAATAGTTTCTCCTTAATCAAAGACAGCCATCCTGTGGATTTTGCTTAAACTTTGTTGGGTAACATAATGTATTCAATGAAATGTCAACTTCTTTTTTTCTTTTTTTTTTTTTTT
>VBSM01002608.1:84017962-84084429 GCA_008086735.1 Cheirogaleus medius
TAAGAGTGTTCCTGTCTCTCCACATCCTCGCCAGCATTTGTTGTTTTGGGATATGGCAAGCATTGTTGGGGGGAGAAGGGAATACCTCTAACCCTTCTTAGGGAGAGGTAAAGAAATACAATGTAACCAAAATGTCAAAAAAAACCCAACTTGTATTGGGTGGTGGGTAGGTGGGGGGGAGGGGAAGAGTGTATACTTACATAATGGGTGTGACTATATTTAACCCTAACAATATCTGTACCCCCATAATATAATGAAATAGAAAAAGAAAAAAATTGTTAATACACTGGAAATATTATTAAGTAGATTTTTATGAGTAAATGGTAAAAATGTTGTAAATGTTGAAGCATGGTCTTAAGCAAAGGGAAACTATTTTCTTACTTTTATGAACAATTGCTAAACAGGTAAAGACAGAGCTACTGTTATCGAAAGAGGGTAGACACCGTGGAACTATATCCTCTCAAAATTCTCCTTAGGCAATTCATCTGCCCTGACAATTCCCAGGGCCACTAGATGCTACCAAACACAACTTGAAAACTGCTATACTGGTGGAAAGAAGAGCAAGGCTTCTAAATATAAAAAAAGTCTGGTTTGAAATACATGCTGAACTACTTTCTTATTTATATTTATGAGCATTAATTATTTTTATCTGCATAGTGGAGAAAAACTGTCTCACCTTGCCAGGTTGATGGGAGAACTCAAAATAATCTTTATGCGGTACAATATTGTTTTGAGATATTTATTTCTATTTCCCTCTCTATATTGTTTCATTCTGTGCTCTTACACAGGCATTTTTTCTTTTAAGTCTTTGCCTCTGTAATGCTGAGAGGGCAGAAAGCTGAAGCTGTTTGAAGTCAAGGGTGCTTCCTCTCTTTTACAAAATACCTAAGCCCTCTGAAAATTAAATAATGTCTGCTATCCTGGAAGTAGGAAATAGAATAATTATGCATACCAGAGAAATTAAGGAGAAGACATTCCCAGCAAGCTGGGAGGGGTAAAGGGTTAGTTGGAATGACCCCATAGGGATATAGCAGTTACAAGCAGTTCACCTAGATATGAGGAAAAGATTTCATAATAGAACCAAGAATATCTTTGAGCAGAAAGACCTCCTAGATCCTTTGGATATGCATATGAATCTGAGATCTTGGCTAAGCATGTGGTAGAAAATAGTTCCTATAATGACTGTTACTGAGATTTTAGTCAGCAACACATGCTAGGCTCAAATCATATTTAACTTGAATGAGAGAAAATAAAGTAGTGGAATATTTCCAGTTTACCCAAGTTTACAAATGGAGATTCATGTTTACTACATGCTTAAAACTCCTAGATCAAAGTCAGATTCATTAATGGTGTTCAAAAATGCTTATAATTTTAATTCAGTTTATAAAATGTGGACACTAACAAAAATGATTTAGTAATAATATCTAATACATACCTAGAGAAAATGTTACATTTAATAAATCTAGTAGAATTAATAAAATGGAGAGAGAAACATGTCTAACTACCTGTCTTTATTTTTTTCAGTCATGGCAAATACTTACATTAAATATAAAGTTTTGCACACTTGCATCCTATACATCCTTTTAAATTCATAGACATATAGACGATATTCAGTTTGGTTTTTTGTTTATTTATTTTAAAAACCTTGACTGATCATGTGCAATGTACCAGGCACCATTCTAGTCATCACAGCCACAATGTTGAAAAAAATAAATAATTTGCTGCCTTCTTGGACCCTAAGTAGCGTCCTATATAGTCATTAGTCATATAGGAACAGTGGATTATAAAAAAATTGTGTTCAGCTACTATTAACAGGGGCTTAACCAAATTCACAAGGAATTCATATAAAAGCAATCAGGATTTAAGTAGAGCAGAGCAGACTTGCACGGCACCTTCATGTCATCTGCTTTTCCATTGTAGCCTGTGGTATCTATCTGCAAAGTTGTTTCATAGTCCGTGCTGTTAGAGCTTCAGCTATGATGTCTATTTTAAACATGGAAAAAGTGTAGGACAACAAGTACTAACTTCCATAGAGTGTTATTTCTCTTTTTTAGCAGTCTTCCCAGATATTTAGCACAACATTTTTCTTTATGTTCCATTAGCCAAGACTTGGTGATGATCATAATCAGCCACGAAATATACCGGGAAATGCAGTTCTTTACTTAGGACTACTGCTGGGCTTATTAAACAAAGACACAATTCCTAAGGAAGATGGGTAGAATGGCTATTGGTTGGCTCCCAGTAATCCTTGACATTGTGAGACAGATGTTTAGCACAAATGAATATATTAATAGAATAAAAGTCAAGTAATAAATAGTGCTTAAAAATAAATGAAGCCGGGACAGGGCACAGAGAGTGATTGAACTACCTTTTTTCAGATGGATTTTCAAGGAAGATGTTACTGAAGTGGTGGCATTTGATCAGAATCCTAAAGGAAGTGCAGAAGTCCAGTATGAAATTGTGCAGAGCATTCCAGTTAAGGGAAAAGGCAGATGCAAAGTTCCTGAGACAGGAGCATGCTCAGACTCTTCAAGGCACAAAGAAGATCCTTGTGGCTAGAGCAAGAGTGTGCTATACATAAGGAACAACAGTCACATAGGAAATAACAGTACCAGTTTTTAAAAAGATGGGCAATGACCCCACATCTTAAAGTAGCACTTTCTGGTCAAAATTTTAACGGAAAACTTGGTTTAAACCAGGAGGTCCTGGGAGTTTTCATACTACTCACTTATTTTCTTCTATGACAGTTAACTTTCTCAGCCCAAATTATTGACATAGTTGGAGATGGGGATGGATATGGGAAGGATGAGAAATTTCACCATTAAAGCCAACAAATATTCTGTGTGTGTATGTTGTGGTTGGTAAGGATAGAGGTAGCTAGAAAGGGGATAAGATAGAAAAGCCATAAGAATTTTAAATTTTATCTCCTCATCTTCAGGATAACAATAAGAATTAAAAAGTATTGAGTCATGATTATGTACCAAGAAGTAACTGCTTTTTAATGAATTATTTAATCTTTGCAAGTCCTCTAAATTGATTACTGTTACTAATATTTTCCAGATGAGAAAACTGAGGCACATAGGTTAATTAATTACCTAAGCTTACATATCTCATAACTGGCCTAGGGATAAATACCCCGGCAATCCCTTCCTGAAGCTCAATGATTATCACCATGCTGTACTTCTTTGTTGGTATTCCATGGACTGTGTTTATTTTGAGCACAGCTATTAGAGCCACTTCTCACTTGGTTTAGGTATGGCTTGAGTATGGACCTTGAGTATCTTGTATTTATATTTTTATCTATGCATTGGGTTTATAATGTGAGGTTCTTTCAAAGAACGTGGGATGCCATTCAGAGACATAAACATAGAGAGGTAACATTTTATATCTGACCTTAAGTTATGAAATATGGGGAGTGAGGGGAAAAGGCATTGGGGTAAAGGAAATCTGGAATGAGTGACCAAAGAATCAGTCCCCTGCCCTTTCTTTTCAGCTTTTTAGTGTAGCATGTTAAAAATAATCATGAGCATTCCAAATGTTACCATTTTCAATATCTGTTCAAGTGACACAGATTGAATTAAACTATTGGTCTTATTCTTGGTAGCTTTATATCCTTAGGCTAGTGTAATAGATTGCATTGTGTTCTATAAAAGAGGTTATCAAAATGTTACTTTATTTGGAAATAGGATCTTTGCAAAGGTAATGAAGTTAAAATGAGGTAATTAGTGTGATTCCTAATCCAATATGACAGGTGTCTTTATAAAACGGTGAATTTTGGACACAGACACAGACATGCACAGAGAGAAAAAATGGGAGAATACACAGGGAGAAGACAGCCATGTGACTGGAGCAATGAGTCCGCAAGCCAAGAGAGCAGGGATTGCTGGCAAATCACATCACTAGAAGGGACAAGGAAGGATTCCCCCCCAGAGCTGTCAGAGAATGGGCCTGCAGACAACATGGTTTCTAGCTTTTAGAATTGAGAAACAGTAAATTTCTATTGTTTCAAGCCACCCAGTTTTGGATACTTGATTCTGGCAGCAATAGGAAACCAGTATGGCGACTTACTTAACTTCCACCTATCTGTCTCTTTACTCAAGGATCAAAGATTATGAATACCCTTGCACTACCTGGCAATGGCTATGGCTCAATAATTTAACAATTGCAATTATTCTGAGGGTGAAGAGAGGAAATGGGGCATAAAGATCTCTGCTTTCTAGCCACTGACCTGTTATGAAGATTAGAGTATTGGTCCACATTAAGCACATAGTGCAGCACAGCAGCATAGCATGTCTTCACATAGATTAGTTTTCTTTAATCAACTCAGTTTCTCTCAAACATTATGGCCTTTGTCTTTAAGTCCCCACTCTCGACTGCTGTTGGAGGTGACATTCTGATGCTAAGTCAACCTTAATATTTTGGATATTTACTCTTTGCTATCCATGAGGAAAACAAAGACAAGTTTATTGGCCTGGAGAGGATTATTTGGAGAATAAGTCTTTTGTAAATTCGTTGACAATATTCAAATTTCCAAATTTTTTAGCTTTTCTTGAAAAAATACAGAAGACCTGGAAGCAATAGCTGGCATTTACGCACTGCAAAAATCAACAGAAGCCTAATAGTGAAGCTCTCCTTCCATGAGCCATACATTGTCTTGTATGCCAGCTTTGCATGTGGTCTGCTTTTTAAATGTATGTCCTGTTCTACACTTGGATGTATTTGAAGGGTCATTCCTTGTTCTTCGACTTACCTTAACAGAAGTACTATAGTAGGCTTTCTATAAATAACTGTTGACTTGTTTAGAATCAAAGGGTCTTCATATAGGTTTTCCCAGAAGCAGACTCACAGACAAGGATTAAAAGTCAAACAGTTTTTTTTTTTAATGTGAAAGAAAAAAAAAGATGTGAAGAAAATACTCATCAACAAATTAGAAAGTGATTCAAAGAAACCAAGAAAGGGTGCTTTTAGTCAGCCTCCATAATAGGTAACTAGAGATTGATTCTTCCAGGAATTCTGGAAACAGTGGAAAAGACATACATCAGAATTATCCCAGCTGAGGGGTGAGAGAACTGAAAGATTTATGCACCAGCTCTCACCAGGGAGACCCCGGGGCGTGTAACTCTGTAGGATATTCATCCTGCAACGCACATGGGCAGAGCAGCTCTTTGACATTTTAGGAAAATCCCACAGTATAGGGATGCAAATCTCACTTTTGGAAACCAGGCAGGGTTCTACGATTATTGTCAGGACACTGACAGAGACCCACACAAGTGAGCTGAACTGGTGGGAAGAAGAAAAGAAGGAGAAACCGTGCATCTCTGTTTGCTGCAGTTGTAAGTGATTTGAAACTCATAAACACACAATTCATACTTGACCCAGTTCCTCATGCTTTCCATCTCCCTGCATCCCCAACCACACAGTGGCGGGAAAACCTGTTCTCCTGTTCTATCTGGAAAGACTCCTAGATCTGGAGGCTGCTCCTTTTGAGTCTTTGTTCTCTCTCTAGGCTTCCGAAAGTTCATTTTAACTTGATGCCCCACAGTTGGCAATAGTCATAGCGGACCAGCCCATAGGATGACAGGGGCCTTGAATACCAGTAATATGGCCCTGCCCAGAGCTCACTTGGAAATACAAGCAAATCCTGACCTTACTGATGTAAATGCACTTTCAATTTGCAAATAAAACTTATTAACTCTCTTGAAAATTGTTTGAAACTGAAAAGCAAAATCATTCAAGAGCATTAAAATGTATTTCACTGGTAATTTTTGTGTCTCATTCTGTTTGAAATTGGTTCCTTTCAAAAAAAATAATAGCAACTTCAAAATAGATATTTCTACTTTTGTAGAAGGAAGAGAAATGATCAAATTGAGCTCCTCCAGAAACCCAGACAAAGTGGAAACGTTCATTTTCCTTCCCTTTCAAGTGGGAACATAGTTAACGTCTGGCAACTTTCCTGCCTCTCTGTGTGCCTTTGTTTCTGTGCAGCTATCTGAAGTCACTCTGGGATTGTGAGCCTTCTGAGCTTCTAAAAGGAAGATCTGGGTTCAGTTTTTTGTTAAAAAAAAAAAAAAGAAAGAAAAATACTTATTATTTTTTTCTTTTCTAAACAGTATTGATTTCCCTTAGGAACTAACAAGTATATCTTTAGCCAAGCCTGATTTGGAATTCAGGCAGTATTGAAATTCACTTTCAATGAGTTTCAACCGCAACTATTTTTTTCTTCCTTTATTTGTATGTTGTACTTTACTGGGATTGTTTAAAACTAACTTATAGTTGCTCTTAGAAGGCAAACTTTAACGTTCAAGATTTTTTTTTTCTTTTTGTTTGTCTTTGAATGAATTTTCTTTTAGTCTAGAGAAATCAGGCTAATTCAATGACATGTTTACTTTTCTGGAAGAAAAGTACTATTTTATTATCTTAAATATGTATTTCTTTATTGTTTTAGATTTAAAATATGTTTTACTGGTATTTTTTCTTCTAGTTTTATGTAGGAGTTTCAAATGATATACAGAGAAACCGAATGCTTTGATACATACAAGTGGAAAGACATTGCCCCAACAATGTAAAATTAAACTTTCAATTATTTTGAAGTTTAATCACCATTTGAACAGAATATCAAAGCTAATATTATTTTAAAATCAGGTAGTGTGATACCCTACCTTTTTTCTTTTTGCTCAAGATTGCTTTGACTATTCAAGTTTTTTTGTGATTCCATATAAATTTTAGAATTGCTTTTTTGTATTTCTGAAAAAATGTCATTAAAATGTTGATAGGGATTACATTGAATTTATAGATTGCTTTGGATATTATGGACATTTTAACAGTAGTAATTCTAATCCATGAACATAAGATATCTTTCCATTTACTTACATCTTCTATTTCTTTCATTAATAATTTATGGTTTTCAGTGTACAGATCTTTCATCTCATTGCTTAAATTTATTCCCAAGTATTTTATTTCTTAAGCTGTTTAAATATAATTTTAAAATTTCTTTTTCATAGTTTCTTGTTAGTGTATAGATGCACTGCAAATTTTTGTACATTGAATTTTTATCCTGCAACTTTACTGAGTTGATTAATTCTAACAGCTTTTTGGTGGAATCTTTAGGGTTTTCTATATATAAGATCATGTTGTCTACAGAGACAATTTAACTTTTTCCTGTCCAATGTGGATGTCTTTTATTTCTTTTTATCATGTTCTTGGAAACGAGAACATTATCAGAAGTGTACTTTCTTCAAAGTACATAGTTTATGTATACATTCACACTAGATGGGCCCTAAGCAGTACAAAAGGCTGAAGCTGCTTACTAATAGAGCTTAGAACATAAGCACTACAAATTGACTTGAAAGTGATAAGATCTGTTTTGTTTGACATTTATATTTTACATGCATATCTGCCACCTTGTTCCAAAGAATGCAGATCTCAGAAATTGAAGAAGAAAAATCATCTCTTTGACCCCTGTTCCCTTTCAAAACAAAGTAAACCAACCAACCAATAAAAATTAACTCTTCAGTCTAATTTGGCTACTTTCATAAACAAAAAATTGCTGGGACTGGTGGATTACAGCAGGGTTAAAACTGAGTGTATTAATTTTGTTTTCAGTAGGTGGAATCTCCAGTTTCATTTTCATTACTGTTTCATAAAAGGTTAGGGCTCAGAGATAAACACAACTTGCATCTGAATACTTTATTCATTTATAATTATATAATCTTAGAGTAAAAATGAATATAGAAATAATATAGCCTGTATTTCTTAATCATTTGAGGTCAAAGGCCTTTTGAAATTGTTATTAAATAAATCTATGGGTCTTTTCCTTGGAAAAGTGCACAAAATCCATAAAAACTTTAAATTGTTTATGGACTTCAAAAATTTCATCTCCACACTCTCTAGAAATCCACAGGCTTCGTTTTAGCAACCTCTTCTGTAGTTTAACTTTATATAAATAAGATGTTATCATCTGTTTTTAAAAGATACATCTTTAATTAACTTGCTAATCTTGAGATTAGACATTAATTTTTAGATAAACATCATATTCCTTATTCTGATCTAACGTAAAGCACAGTGAGATGATTATTTGAAACTGCTTGGTAAATTTATAAATGTTATTAATTCTTTCATTTGCCAAATATTTATGGAGCATGGGCTATGTACCAAGTATTATTCAATGGCTAACAGTACCAAGAGGAAGAAAATAGAATATAGGAAAAGGACATGTGCCTGGACCAGACAAGGGTCTACATTGGGTTTTCCTTACTAGTTAGTTCCTTTGAATATATATAACATTTATCAAAAATGATACACATTCCAAGACTTGGAAAAATTAAATAGCAAGTGAAAATATGGGAAAGAATGAATGAAAAAAGAATGACTAGTGTGTGATTTATGTATGTTTGGTGCTTGATTAATATTTATTTCATTCTTTCTTTCCACCCTTTCTTTTCCTAAAGTAATCCAATTACTAATGAGACAGTCACACTGAGAGATAAAGAATTACAGTGTACTTAGTGCTGCAAGATTAGAACGGACACAGATAAACACAAAGAAGAGAGTGCCTAGCTCTGCCTTGGGGAAATGTTGAGCTTCTCATTAAGAAGAAGCTATTTAAGCTAAGACACAACCCCAAGAAGTGAGATTACTCAAGTTGAAGAAATAAATGAAGAGACATTTGAGACATGAGAACTAATGTTACAGTTTGCAAAATTATAGAGTTCAGTGAAAGTCTAAATGTTTGTGCAGCTGGAGAGCAAAGAGTAAGGATTTGAGGAAAGCACATGAAGGTAGGAGATATGAGGTTAAAAATAAAAGTTTGTCCAGATATGAAGGTCACATATTTCACACTAAGGGGTTTTTGTTTTGGCCTTTAGGAACACGAGGTCTAGTAAAAACCTTTAAATAAAAGTCAAAATTAGGCTTGAGCTACACAGACTTGAGAATATAACCTTAGCTTCACTTTGTTAATTTATAAAATGGGAATAATAATGGTATACGGTATATAAGGTTATTTTATGGTGCTTAACTATGATACAGCAAGTGAGCCTTGTTGGTGTAATGCCTGGCATGTAGTCAGCCTTTGATGGATATCAATCATGATATTAAAAGTAAATCTCACAAAATTCAGCATTACCTCTTCTATTTGGCACTTTACTCTATGAGCTTCTTGCCTTAGTCATCCAGAACCATTACATTGTTTCAGGAAAAATTAGAATTTTTATAACACAAAGGCTTTTAATATACACTTTTAAAGTTCACTAAGACAACAGTTTAGAAAATATTACTTTTTATTTACAAGAGGAAGATTTTGTTAGGAAAAGGAAGACTACTGAGAGTCAATAAAAGAAGGCTTTGAAGAAAGTAGAATGTAAAGCATATTCCTTCAGGAAGAGTTGGTATGATGAGGAAGGAAGACTGGTTTCTTACGCCCTGGAGGCCTGATGAACTTCATGTGAGCTGTAGAGGAAGTAGAGAAGAATTGGATGGGGGTGTGTCTTTAAGAAGCCCCATTGGGCCTGGGACAGGGAACCGCACCAGAGGGGCTGCTGAAAGTGAATTTGGTAGCCACAGGACTGCCTGGTATCCTCTGTTGCCAGTGCCAAAGAGCCTCGTGAAAGACAAGCTGATGTCTTCAAGTTTCTCTGCTCATGAAGCAAGCATTGAATGTCGCCTGTGGTGCATAGACATCTGATCGGCCTTCCCACCACTCTCGGTGCAGGCCCTTCCAGCAATAGCTGAGTGTTGCCTGGACATTTTCCTACACAAGGCTCTTCTCCCTGTGATTTTCCTGAATCCTATCTGAACCGCACCACACACATATTTCCCTTTCTGATGGTCCAAGTACATTTGTAAGCCACAGCCACTGATGCTAGGATTATTGACATGAGAATAATTTTGATGGTTTGGAAGGAAAAGTCCTCCCCATCCAGAGTTGCCTGAAACCCATCCCCATTTTGCCATTAATGTAATTTCAAGAACCACTTTAGTATTAGCATATTCAAAGATAGAAACAAGTTAGTAGACTGGAAAGGCTCTGGGTGAGAGAATAAAGTAAGGCAGATATTTTAGTGGTAGAATTGCTAGCAGGGATTTTGTCTTTCTTAGTCACGGTTTTATCTTCAGTGCCAAGTAGACTGAATGGTATATTGGGTTTGGAGGGAAATGATGTCTTGTTTACTCACCAGATTTGAATTAGATAGGAGTCAGGCAGGTAAAAATTAAATATCATCTTTGCTCTCGACAACATGTATTGGAAGGTGTAGCCTAAGTCTTAGTCAAATGAACTCATTAATGCCCCTTTGCCCTCCTACCAAAATCTTAAAATATTAATAGCTCATCTAAAGAAAGACGTGTATTTTCCTAGGATGTCTGGCTCTCTCTGGTCCCATGGGACGAATAGCAGTAAAAAAAAAATTGCCAATTTCTGGTGCTCAAAGATATTTTAAAGATGAATTATGATAATCAGGGGACATGTTCCAATGGCTTCATGGTCCAGTGATGCAGCAAATAACTCACTGTTCACTGGTAAGAAGTAAAGGATGAGCAGAAGACCAGCGTGTTTCTCTAGTGGGGATCCCTCCCAACAGGGAGGAGTGGGGAATAGGTGTTCTCTAGAGCAGTGGTCACCAACCTTTTTGGCACCAGGGACCAGTTTCATGGAAGACAATTTTTCCACGGACTGTGGGGGGATGGTTTTGGGATGATTCAAGCGCATTACATTTATTATGCAGTCAAATCTCTCTGCTAATGATAATGTGTATTTTTCAGCCGCACTCCAGCTCACACCGCCTCTGCTCCAACTCAGATCATCAGGCATTAGATTCTCACAAAGAGCTCACAACCTAGATCCCTCACATGTGCAGTTTACAGTAGGGTTTGTACTCTTATGAGAATCTAATGCCACTGCTAATCTGAAAGGAGGCAGAGCTTATGTGGTGATGAGAGGGATGGGGAGTGGCTGTAAATACAGATGAAGCTTCTCTTACTCACCTGCTGCTCACCTCCTACTGTGCAGCCTGGTTCCTAACAGGCCACCGACCAGTACCAGTCCATGTCCCAGGGGTTGGGGACTGTAGCTGTAGATATTTCAACATGGCAAACAATCAAACTTTCCTGAAATCATTTTAATGGATTTCAGTTTCAGCTGTGTACATGAGCATTAAATTTAATGCCATTAAATTGCTTCCTATGAACATTATGTCCCTTACAAATCAGTTTTTATATATCAGTGGCAGAAGGGGGAGATCCTATCATCCCATTCTTTCCTACACCCTTGATTTCTTGCTTTTTCCTTAACTTAGCTTATTTCCTTGCAAATGTTGCTAATAGTAACTGAAAAATAAAAGATTTGGAATTTCTACTTCCTTTAGTCTCTTTTATAATGGTGGCTTATCTGGACAGAATATGAGACCCACTATTTATATTATTATTGGTAATTCTCAATGAGACTTTAATTGCTTTAATTTCTGTTCTGAATGTGGAGTCTGGGATCTTTGCCAGAAATTCTTTCTTTGAAAATAATAATAAAATACATCCAGGTTTTGATTTTGCAAACATGTCCCTTGCTTAATTGTTCATTGCATGAAATGTTACTGAATTATATGTTTTATTTTCAGTTTTATCTTGAATTCTAATGGCAGGGTCCTTATTGAAAAGATTTTGCGATGACTAGAAATAATCCAATAAGAATGTAATGAAGCATTTTCAAAACTTGCCAAATATATAAAGATAAATATTTCCTTTTAAATTGTATCTATTTTTTTTTTTTGGTCCCTACTGCTTGATAAATTGCCTCATGAATGACAAGGTAGGCTTCAGGATGAAGCTTCCAACATACTTTCTATTTTATTTTCTTTTTGACAGATGATAAGCTCTTGTGCTATTTAATATTTAGTTCTATTTATTTTAAATAAAAACTTCATCTTAAAAGTTCATTTTAAAAGCAGTGAAAATATGTAAGTTGGAGTTGTCAACACTCAATAAATTGTATAAACTCTATAAATTGTATAAACTGATTTCAAAAGAGGTAACTTCCCAGTTATATCTCACTTTCTGGAGCCAAAGTGTTTCTAAAAACCTCTCTCAATTGGATTTTATGGAATCAAAAGCTAGTTTTTATTGACTTGGGGCTACTCTTTTGGGAGATGTTTTAAAGCAAGGATGGAAGAGAATTCATAATCAGAATAGGGGAATGGTTTAAAACCACATGTTTAATGCAGAATAAATGCATATGCACACACACACACGCACACACATATATATCATATAATTCACCCACTGCAGGTGTGCAATTCAATGGTTTTTAGTAAAATTTATAAATTATGCAACCATCATGGTAAATCAGTTTTATAACATTTCCATCACCCCAATAAGATCCCTCATGTCCACTATCTGTTAAACCCTGTCCCCCACCTCTCCCACTGCTACCATCTCCCACAGCCATTAGTCTGGTTATGTCCCTACAGATTTGCCTTTTCTGGATGTTTCACATAAAAGGAATCATGCAATATATGATCTCCATGTTTGGCTGCTTCCACTCAGCATGTTTTGGATGTAGCTTTCTTCCTTCTGTTGCTAAATTGTATTCCATTGCTTGGATGGACCACTTTGCCTAATCCATTCATCAGTTTAGGGATATTTAGCTATTTCTAACTTTTGGTTCTGCTAAGATCATTTCCATCATTTCCATGAAGTTCTCTGTGTGTATATATGTTTCCATTCCTCCTGGAGAGCTATCTATGCATGGAAAGCCTGGGTCCTATGGCAAATGTATATTTAACTTTCTAAAAATCTCAGAAACCATTTTACTTAGTGGCAACACCAATGTAGATCACCACTGGCAATACATCAGGGGTTCCATTTCTCAAATTCATTTGTTATTTTCAGGTTTTCTTTATTATTGCTATTCTGTTTGATGTGAAATCATACCTCATTGGTATTAATTTACATTTCCCTAATGAATAGTGGTGTTGAACTTCTTTCTTTGTACATATTGGCCATTCGTATATCTTCTTATTGAAATATCTATGCCAATATTTTGCCTATTTTATCTCTTTGCTTGTTTTCTTTTGATTGAGGTATAAGCATTTTCTATAGATTCAAGATATATGCCTTTTATCATATAAGTGCTTTACAAAATATTTTATTCTAGTCTGTTACTAATGTTTTCATTTGTTTAATATCTTTTGAAGCACCGATGTCATAAATTTTGAGCTGATCTAATTTATCATTTTTGATTTCTTATATGGACTGTGCTTACGGTGTCATAGCTAAGTAGTCATTGCCTAACCCAAGGTCCAAAAGATTACTTACAGTGCTATTTCCCAAAAGCTTCATTGTTTTAACTTGTTTATATAAGTCTGTAATAAATTTTGAGTTAATTTTTATGTAGTGAAAGGTAAGAATCTAAGTTCACATTATTGTGGATGAATTATTGTCATAGAACCATCTCTAAAATACCTATCCTTTTTCCTAATTGCCTTGGCACCTTTGTCCAAAATAAATTAACTGTGAATGTAAGGCTTTATTTCTGGACTTTCAATTCTTTTCATTGACCTGCATATCTATTCTTATTCTGGTACCACCCTGTCTTGATGACTGTAGCTTTACAGTCAATTGGAAATTGGAAAGTGAAAGTCTCCCAACTTTATTCCATTTTTTCAAAATTTTTTTGACTGTTTTAGGTCTTTTGCAATCTTGTATAGTTAGGGATCTCCAGAGAAACAGAACGGATAAGATATATGTGTATGTGTATATAAGAGAAGATGTCTTATGAGAATATGTTTTATGAGAATTGGCTCACCAGATTATGGAGGCCAAGAAATCCCACGCTATGCTACCTGCAAGGTGGAGAATCAGGAAAGCTGGTGATGTATTCAGTCCAAATTTGAAGGCTTGAGAAATGGGAGAATAGGAAGGGAGTACTGGTGTAAGTCCTAGAGTTTGCTCTGATGTCTGAGAATGGGAAAAGACATATGTCCCATCTCAAGAAGAAAAAGAGAGGAATCACCAATCCCATGACATTTTGTTGTTTGGCTCTCAATGGATTGGATTATGCCCATCCACATGGGTTAGGTCAGATGTTCTTTAATTAGTCTACAGATTCAAATGATAAATCTCTTTCAGAAACACCCTCATAGATAAATCCAGAAATAATGTTTTACCAGCTATCTGGGCATTTCTCAGCCCAGTTAAGTTGACACATAATATTAACCATCACAAATCACATGAAATTTTAGGACCAACTCTTAATTTAGCAAATTTAGCAATTTAGCAAAAAGGTCTACTGGGAGTTAGATAGAGTTTATGTTGAACCTATAGATCGGTTGAAAATAATTGCCATATTCACAATCCTGAATCTTCTAATCCATAAATATGGAATAATTCTTTGATTATTTATATATTTTATTAACTTCCCTCAACAATACTTTTGTCATTTCCACTATAAAATTCTTGCATTTCTTTTGTTAAACTTATCTAAATATTTTATGCTTTTTATTGCTATTGTGAAAGGAATTATAGAATAAATATATTTTTGATAAAAATGCTCAAAAATTTCAGAATTTAAAATAATATTTAACTAAATGAAGAAGTCTATATATAGCAAATAACTTGCAATTTTCTATAGATGAGCCTTTTAAGTAGGTTAAATAGTTAATTAGTTATAGTATAAAAATAACTAATATTTCTATGGCCCAGCAATTAATGAATATTTTCATCTGTAGGACAGAAGAATTGATGAAAACTTGAGAAAATGGTTTTATATTTAAAAAATAAATTGAGAAAGTAATGTATTTTCCTTTTGGAGATTTGTTATGTAGATTAGAATATTAAAAGCTCAGAAACCCATTCTGGTTTATAGGCATATATTTATAGAACATTTATTAACATCTTAAGGAACTCTTAATGAAGTCTAGAACAGAAATTTGGAAAACTCTGGAATGGCAACTTATAGTTTATGTAGCTCTCTCACAAGCATTATATTGCATAAGTACTTGTGAGAGCAGACACGACTATTTTTATGAAAGAGCAATTAATCCAGGCCAAATATCTAGTGAGTATTAGAGCCAGGACTTACCTGCAGGTCTTCTGCTTAAATGCCATTTGCATTTTATCCATGTGATCCAAGGAAATGGTGGTTCTCTGATTAAAGTATCAATCCTGTGAACAGTCATGCCATCATAGACACATACAATTTAAGGTTTTGGAAGTTCTTTGAGTAATCAAGAGCCTCCTATAAGTACCTTAAGATTCTACTATATAACAGCCTGTATTGTCTTGTGAGAGATCTAAGAATAGGGAAGACAGAGCCAAGTAATAGGATAAAGGTATGGAGAAGGTGGAGTTCAAAAGAGGAGCTGGGCCTACAGTCGCTGAAAAGCAACAGATAAGAAGAGAAAAACAAAAAACCTTCACAGACTGTTCAAATTTGCTTTTGCTGGGCTCCCATTTTGCCTGATCACATAGTGTTTTTCTTGTACTTTGTAGAAAATCTTGCTATTAAGAAATGCACAGGTTGATACGAGCTAAATGAATGAAGCTGATAGAGTAATTAATTGGAAATACAGTTGTAAATGAATAGATAGGAAAGTAGAACACACAAGAGCCAAAAAAGTCACAGGGGAGAAGTCACTAATTGAAATACATATAGCTTGGATCACCAGAGTATTTTTGAAAATGGGACATCAGATACTTCTTGGTCTCTTTGTTTATTTACCTTAAATTGGTTCTCAGATCAAACTTAAACAAAAAATGCTAACATTTTAAACTAGAGAATTTGTAAACATTGAAATATGCATTCATTTACAAATATTGATAAAATTTCAATGGATTTAGCTCATGCATGATAAAATTAGAAATTACCAAGGAGATATTCATCTTTTAAAAATAATAACTACTTTAATGACTTTACTACTTCAATGAATATTTATCAGTTAGGCACTGTTCTAGGAGTGTGGAGACATCAGTGAACAAAACAAATACCCCCTACCCCCCTGTGCAGCATAAAATTTTACAGTAAGCAAATAATAAACTAAAGAATAGCTATGATAAAAAATCAACTATATACTATACTATGCTCACAGAGCTACACAGTGACAAGGCAATATGTGCTAGAGGAAAAAACAGAAAGTAGAACAGGGTGTTGGGGATAAGGAGTGCCCAGGGGTGGGAGGTGTTATGGAAGGCGTGACTATAAATAATGGTCAGAATGACAGATAATTGATACAGATATGTCTATTTACATCTATACTTTACCCATATCTGATTCCTTGCAAAGACTTTTTCCTAAGATGGAAAGTGGACAGGTTTAAGTTATTTGTAATTTTAAAAAGAAGTTGCCATGATAGTTTATATAGGTAGTTGAAAAAAACACAAATATTTTTCTTTTACCTTGAGTATGCCTACTGGATGACTTTTTTTTTCTTTCTTTCTCTTCTTTTCTTTCTTTTTTTTTCCCTTCTTTTCCTTCTTTTTTTTTACATTTCAGATGTTGAAGGCAATAGTACTGTGTATATTTTAAGCTTTCTTTTTTATTTAACCAATGAAAATTCAAAAGATGTTTGGGTTTATGAATACAATGGATTAATTTATGGGACAATACTGTAAAATGGGGCATTATTTTTTATTTCTTTTAAATATCAAAGTGTTCCTCAAGAGAAATCTTAAGACAATAAGATAATGGGTATTGAGAATATCAAGTTAAAATGTTAGAGTTCATGAACCCCGTTTCTTACTTTATGGGCTCTGAATCAAACATCACAGTCAGGGAAAATAAAGTGGGCAAGGAGAAATAAGAGAAGCAGTTACTTTTCTTATCCTTCCTGATTTTTCCATTCTGGAAAATGCACTTAATTCTACAACATATGAAATTCAAATTATAGTACTGAAATATAGTAGCTTTTCTTTAATATAAGAGCTAAAGTAATAGAATGACTAAGTTGGGTGTCAGAAACTCAGCCTCATTATGTTGGTTCTTGGGAATTTACATACCAACACTCTCCCTTACAAGGTGCTGATTTTCATGAGTCAATATAGTCAAATGAAATAAGTATAAAACAAAATAAAAATTGAATTACCTTCCCAAATAATATCCATCTCATCTAGGATTTCTTCATCTATCCATTCACTCATCTATCTTTTCACTGAAAATTTATCTTTGGAGAAGTCAATCTGTTCCAGGCACAGTGGCAAGTGCTGGGATTAAAATATGACCAGGACATAATCCTATGAGATAGATGTGAGTTATGGACTGAATGTTTGTGTCTCCCCCAAATGTATATGTTGAAGCCATTACCTGCAATGTGACTGTATTCGGAGAAAGGGCTTATGAAGAGGAGAAAAAGGTTAAATTAAGTCATAAGAGCGGGGCCCTACTCCAATAGAACTGGTATGATATTTTGTTTACCGAAGCTTGAGCTGACTAATACAATGTGCCTACTAGATACCACTATGCATTGTAGTGAGTATCATAATAGAAGCTTATAGGAGCTCAGGAGAGGAAGTGATTCTTGAATGCAAAGGCTTCAGAGAGAAGACTTTTGAACTGGTGCTCAAAAGATGAATGGGGATTTGCTAGGCAGTGATAGTAGCAGCACAATTAGGGAAGTTCCTGATATTTGCTGAATGCTTGTTTCTTACCACAGAGACCTTCCTTCTGAGCCTCTCACTCAGCCCATCCTTGCGCTAAAGAAGTAGTCTTGATGACTGTTCTCAATTGCTTTCCATGGGTGTTACTGCTCTTCTGCAGTGATGTTCCGGGGCTTTCTGCAGTTCTCTACTTCTCTAACCTTGCTGTAAGGTGCCTGTGTTCTCTCTATGGATCTGGAGGTTTCTGTGGAAGTAGGTCTTAGAAAATGGGGTTTGGAGCCCCTTTTAACATTTCTGGTAGGAGGTCAGTGAAAAAAAAAAACAACAACACTATATGTATTAAATACAGGCATTAAGGAAAATCCTGGTGCCATCAGCATCCCTGGGAACAATAGTTAAGAGACATCACCTCATCATTTCCTGTCCAATGGTAAGTCGCAGTCTGTCTGTCTGTGTTTCCATCTCATCTTGTGCTTATTTTTCCTATCACTTATACTAATGCAATATATTAATTCATTTCTACCTCACCCACTGTACTGTGGATTTCACTGTGTAGCTGATATTTTACTCCTTCCTTTTCTGCTACTGACATTTATTCACTCACTCACTCAATCATTCATTCACCTAACATAGCTGTATTTAACGCATAATGTGAAATACCAGTCACGCTGCCAGGCACTGGTGGTGCAACGGTGAGCCAGACCACAGGGCAATTATGCATTAGAAGTAACGGAGACAGACAATAAACAAATAAACAAAGAAATATTCGATTTCACTGCTAAGTGCTCTGAAGGAAATATACTACATTGTATAGGAGAGAGAAACTATGGGCAGTGATGGGGAAAGTTAAAGCCTGAAGATAAGAAGGAGCCAATATTTTGAAGATGAATAAGGAGGGAGAACAGAGGAGAGGCTCTGGGTAACAGGGATGCAAGTGCAAAGGCCCTGGGGCAGTAAAGACTTTGATCTTATTGAAGAAAAGAAAGGATATCGGCATGACTAATACATTAGTATGTGAATTTGACAGGGAAAATATGGTTGGGCCTTATAGATCATGTATAGAAATTTGGATTTGCTACAAAAGAAAGACATTAAAGGATTCTTAACCAAAAGATAAAGTTTGTAGGTATATATTCAATTGCAAGATATGATTTACACTTTTAAAACAATTACTCTGTTGTCTGTGTGAAAACCAGATTGCAAGTAGGCATTTTCAGAAGTAAGGATGCCGATGCAAAAGCAACTGCTATGATCCAGGTGAAGGTGACTCAGACCAAGTTAGTAACCACGAAGACAGAAGAGAAAAGAACACATTTGAGATATGTTTTCAGAGACAGAAATAAATAATTTGATTATGGATTGAATGCCAGGCATCAGGGAAAGGGAGGATTTCAGAATGACTCTTAGGTTTATTGTCTTTGAGCAACTAGACAGATACCAGTGTCATTTAACAAGGTAGGAAAGATAGGGAAAGGGACAAGTTTAAAGAGGAAAAAATAGAGTTCTTTTTTGAACTATATTAAGTTTTAAATGATTATTAGTTATTCTGGTAGAGAAATCAAGGATACCCTGCGATATAGGAGGATGAAGCTCAGGGGAGCTTTCTAAGTGGGGCACAGGCTCGAGGTGATATTAAAAGCCATGGGACTTGATGTGATTAAATGGAAGAGAATGAAGACAAGGGAGCAGAGAGGCCCAGGAGTGGAGTCTGCTGCCTGCTGTAGACAGAAGGAAAGAGATGACACAGCAGGAGACGTGGAGGAGGAAAAGGAACAGTGTGAACACGTCCAAGAGGGCGTGGCCAGCCGGGGTAAATGCTGTTGAGAGGCTGCTTGAGATGAGCTGACAAAGTGACCATAACACTTGGCCAAGGGATGTTGGTGGCCTTTCAAGAACGGTTCCATGGGAACGGTGGTGACAGAAGCCAGACTGGAGAGGGTTGGAGGGAAAACCTCCGGATTCACAGTTTCCTCGTATGGTTAACCAAAACCTCTACATTGTACCTAACTAAGTCTGGCCTGTGCTTTTCTGAACATCCTTACTCCATTTATCCATAGAATTTGGTCTTTAAGGGGATATAATGCTGAATTCTGAGCCCCCCGTAACCTGAAATGCAGTTAGAATTTGCTGGGGGGATAAAAAAAAAAGAAAATCAGGCCCAGTGATACTGGTCTTCAGGCTATATTTTGTTGTTGTGGGATAATTTTGGTATGCATCATCCTCTCGACAGAAGAAAGATTGTAAGTTGCCACTCCCTTTATAATCTCACTACCATTTCATTAATAGCACATCGTTAGGGTGAAAAGAAAATAGATTCGAAAACACAAAAGGCATTTCTCATCATGATTTTGTTCTTTGTTTCTTTCACCCAATCTGAAACATATATTTCTATTACCCAATCTTGGTACTTTCTGGAGCCAGAAAGAGTGAGAAAGTGCATTTTAAAGCTTCTCCTCAAATAACCTGTCTCATGGGCTGTTTGTACAGTGTGTGTAATTATCTTCGAGTGTGAACGAGGAGAATAAAACAACTTTCGAATCATTGTCTAAAATAGATTTTTTCCTTCTATACACGAACATGTTTTATTTTCCTTTTATCTTCTTTTGTTTATTTTCCTCTAGCCTTAGTTTATTCCAAGTCCGTGCGTAGCTAGCTGCACTGAGGCTTGGTTTGGAATAAGAATGAAGATTCAACCACAGAGTATTTTTTATGGGGACTTGTGGAAAGTTTTTTTTTTTTTTTAATGTTTTCCTTTCCATCTTGGGGACGCCTAAAAATAACTTGCAGGTGGGCAACTCAATTCAGAGCCAAATTCTACCTCTGTTCTTTATTACATTATTTGTTTCATTTTTAGAAAGTTTTACAGCTGATATTGAAGTTTTTGCTTACTTTTTTTTTTCTGGATCTGCAGTTTTCCAGACTTATTTTATAGGCCTGTATAAAGTCCATAATCTTGTTTTTATTATAATTTTAGTTTTGGTAAATGAACAATGGAGTGGAATTTGGACATGGGGCCAAATGCTATTTTTTTTTTCTTCTGTACTGAAATGGTCCCCGGTTGTTACTTGATCCTGGTGTTGAACATTAAAGGTTCAGGTCTCTTTCAGTAAATGTGAACAGCAGAAAACCTCTCTGCTGAAAGGACATGTGAGTAAAGCACTCAATCCTACTAGACATTGCAATATTGAATTATCTGTGGACAGTTTTCTTCTTTTAATTGAACTACTCAGAAGCTGCAGCAAATATCTGCATTCACAAATTCACAGTGTCTTGCTATCATGTTGGTAGACTACTTATCGCTAAATTCCAGTTCTTGAGGTGATCCTATGAGTGTTTGTGGTGCTTGCAATCATCATGCCTTGTAAATACCTGTTTAAACAAATGCATTTATTATATTTTTTCTAATTGAATGTTGCTGTGTACCTCAGAATGAGCCCTTTAATACTAAATAATTAGGACCATAAACTCTCCAATCGACTATTATCATGCAGTACATGTAGAAGCATTACTGCTAGCTCATTATGATTAATCTAGGGGAAGCAATGTGGTTGTAATTAATTTCCACTCAATTCTGTTTCCTATAACAGGGATGCACACATCTGTTTGCACTTAGCGAAGACTTACTACCCTCAGCATTATCACCATCTAAATCACAAAAATTACTGATATTGTGCTTAAAATTAAAGAATACTTGCAGTAAACCTGAGGGGCATGGAAAAACACTGGATTCGAATGGATAGAATTGAGGTATTAGGGCACAGAAATAAGTCCTCTTCTAAGTAATTTCAAAATTTTTGGAATCAGGTCTTTTGTATTTAAATCTAGGAGTTTGAATGAAATGATGTCTCTATTCCCTTCTTCATCCAAAATATTATAAGATAATCAAAATGGTCTTTTTGTCTTCTTCTTTAAAACTTTGATTAACGTTACGCATAAGACATCATCTCATGTAAGATAAAATAAATCACATGATACCAATAAACACGTATCTCTTTTGACCTTTCTTTCCTTATCCCCATCTTAGCCTCTGAAGAAACAATATATTCATTTTAATGTGTTTCTTTCTAGATCCTTTTCTATGAATTGTATGTGAATACATCCTTTTTAAAATGATAAAACTGTATTTTTCTTTTTTTCTTTTTTCTTTTTTTTTTTTTTTAGAGACAGGGCCTTGTTCTGTCACCCAGGCTGGAGTGTAGTGGCATGATTATAGCTCAGCCTCTAATTCCTGGCTTCAAGTGATCCTCCTGCCTCAGCCTCCTAAATTGCTGGGATTACATGCCTGAGCTACCACACTTGGCCATAACACTATATTTTAAACTGTTGCATTGCATCTGTCTTCTGATTATACCATGGCATATGTAGCCATTATACCTATGGAAAGTTATTCATATTATTTCCTATCATTTTAAAGAATTATGATGAAAGTCCTTTTTACACATATGTGCAATTAATTTTAGAGGGAAAAACTAAGAGGTGAAATGGCTGCATTAGAGTCAAGCACATTTTAACAATTTAATAGGTATTGTCAAAAATGTCTCCAAAAAACTCCAGTATATACAACACAATTTTTTGTATGTGACTATTTAAAATCTTGCCAATCTGATGGCCAAAAGTGTGCTACCTTATTATTTTTGTTTGCTTTTCTGTGATTACTAGTGAAAATGAACTGCTTCTTGTGGTTATTGTTGTCTTGCATTTCTATTTATATTCTTTGCTTAGCTTTTTATTTTAAAATATTAATCTATATAAAGTTTTAGTATATTCTGGATACTAATCCCATATTTTCATAATTCAGGCAAACTTTTGCTTTTTCGTGTTTTTACTTCCTTTCTCCCTTTGTTTATAATGCTTTTTACATTTTGTTTTTGTTTTGTCAAATAGGGCTTTCTACTTTAAAATAAGTACCAAAATAGATGTGGGTGCTTTTCATATAAGAAAGATAGCCTATTGTAAAGACATCAGCAGTCAATAAATTTATAAACGACCTATTCTGTGCAAGGCATTACATCAGAAATAATAAATGAAGGATAATAATTAATATGAAAAGCATAATCTTTGAAGTTTCGTAATACATCACATTTTGATATACCTTCCTGTGCTTATGTATTCTTAAATGTTTGATTAGGAGGTGGGAAAAGGCTTTGAAATAGTTATATATATACATATATATATATAGTTGAAATATATATAGTTTGAAATAGTTATATATATGTAATAGTACTTTTTATCATAAAGTAGCGATCGCTCATCTCAGTAATATGGTTTCATTAGTTTGACCCCAAATCATAGGATCTTCTGGGAGAGGAAGATATCTTTACCAATGCGTCATCTAAAATGCTGCTCATTGCAATAATTTCCTTTGCAGATATACCTCCAATGACTGAGAACCCTCTGCTTTTCTAAGTTGTGCCGCTTCCTCCATCCCCTTCCTCCTTCCTCCTCTTCTTTTTTCCTTTGATTTCTTTTCTTTTGATAGCTGTCATAGAAGAACAGACTTTTCCTTCTGTACCTCCTGAAATCTGTCTCCTTCTAACTTTCACGCTTTGCTTCTTCTTGTCTTTATTATATGTGCATATATTTATGATGAAACAGATATATGCTAGGGATAGTAACTAGTTGGGTATATCCACAAGGAATATATACACATGCTATATGTGTGTGTGTTTATATAGCTACTGTGTGTGAGGGGTGCAGGGAAATGTTACCAAGGCTCTCTCTCCTTTAGGCCCCTCCACCCTGTGTATGCATGAACCTGCTGGCCTGCCATCCTCTGTAGTACCATAGTGTTTTTGATAGGAATCTCTTCCACTGGGAAGTTATGCTGCTCCTTGTCTGACTAACCTCTTGTTCTGCGGTTCCTGGCTACCTCTGAGCTTAACCTCTTCCCTGGCCCAACTATATTAGATTCTCCTCCTCTGTGTGTCTCATGCTTATTCTTGTGAAGGTAGGTACTGCGCTGCTTTGGAATTGCTTGCTGGTGTGCACATAAGCTTCTCATTAGACTATAAGCATCCTGAGATCAGGTCTTTCCTGTTTCTGTTGGCATGGGACCTTGCACTTTGCTAAGCAGACTCGTATTTATTGAAAGTGCAATGAATGAAAGAAAGCATAAACAAACTCTTCTTCATCCCTAGTCTCATTTTCAAGCCCCCTTAAAACTGCTCTCACCCTACCTCCCCAGCCCATGCTCCCTATTCTGCCAAAACTCAGTCTGCTTTTCTACTACTTCTCTGCCTTTTCTAGTGGAAACCCATCTCATCCTGGCTCTCCAAGTCTGACTCAATGAGACGAAACAGTGAATAAACACAGCACCTTCCTAGTTGAGAGGGGGGCACTATGACTCCCCCATGATATTTTGGCCTCTGTTATATTTATTAAAAATTGCTGTGTCTATATATCATTTCACTGTATGATATGCTAGGTACAAAATGGCTTGTGGTTAATATTTTATGAGCTGGGATTTTGCATTGTGTTATTTATTCGTATGGTTTTCATTTTATTTGTTTTTCAAATTGCTCACAGTGAAAATGTACTTTTATATAGAAGAAAATAAGCAAATTACTTGAAACATGAATTATTAGATTTGGCAATGAGGAGGTCTTTAGTTTCCTTCCAGGAGAATTTTAGGGAAATAGTGAAGGAAGAAATTAGACTGCAAAGAGGTAAGATTTCTAAGCTTACTATTTAACAATTTTGAACTTTTAAAACTTCTTTCCCTACTGAGTGAACGTCAATTTAAATTTAAAAGTTGCAATATATTGATACTTTTACAGTAATCCCAATGAATAATTGACTATTAAATGAGGTTTGTTAATTGTCCCACGAATGGCTACAGCTCTTATTCCTTATTTCTCTGTGACAATGAGAAGACAATGCAAGTATCCACCATTCCAGGTGCAGCCTCAGTAGTTATCAAAGCCATGAGACTGAGTCTTTTTGGTTGTGGAAGGAATGGCTATATTAAAATATTCTGCACTTTATCTTGGATCATTTCAGTTTAGGAGAAATTGAGTATTTTCTCTTTCCTGACTATGAAGAATATTTAGGGAATACATGTTCAAGGGCCTCACTCTAGAACCCCCTGGATACAACAGAGTAGCATGGTAGAGATGGCATATGCTTTGGAGTCAGAAAAGCACTGGAGTTGGTATGTCAGCTGCACCATTTGCTTGGTGTGTTATTGAGCATGTGAATCTAATCTCTTAAAGTCTTAGATCTTCATCATAATAACTGAGTTCTTATGAGAGTTAATGGCACAATTAATATTTGATATTTGTGAAGGTTAGTTATTTTTCTTCCCTTCCTCCTGTTTCCTCCTCTGCTCCTGGCTTTCTTTTGTGTTAAATAAATGCTTCTTATTCTCCTATGAAGGGTGATGTTTCATTAGAGGAGTCTAATGAAAGCTATGGTCTCTCTCTCTCCAGGAAAATACACACATGCACGAAAGTTGTCGCATGATTTCAAACCATTCATGAACTCCCATGAAACACTTCCATGATCCCAGTTTTAAGAAACATTGCTTTACATTTTTAATTTCAGCCCAGTTCCATTTTTCCTCTTATAGACTCTCCCATGGGATTAAAATCTCAGAGCCTTTCTAAGAGCTGTTTTAGACTGAGGACTGTGACTTATATCACCATCCTCCAGCACACACCACTGGGCAGGTGCCATAGAGTTAAAATGACTTCTTGGAGACTGAGATCAGCATTGTCTTTCTACACTTCTTGTTAATTTTTCTGGGACCCACTTGTTCAGAGTAATCTTTATTTACCTACAGGAAGCAAAGGAGGATCAAATTCTTGATGATCAGATTCTCTGAAGCCTCAAAGCCTGACTTAAGAGCCTTCTTTGGGGTTGTTATGCCTTTACTCAGAGGAAAGTTAGAGTAACTTCACCAAATCCCCAAATTAAACTTATTTTGTTTCCATTCAGTATGCTGCAACCTTCAGAATCAAATAAACAGATAAACAGAAAGAAGCAGAAAGCTTTTTGTTTTGTTTTGTTTGGGCCTTACAGGCTCCTCTGGCTGCCTGAATCCTCCTTGCTTTGCGTGGAGTGCAGAAGACTTACCCCCTGGAGCAGCCTTCAATCAATGATGGATAGAAGTGTCACCACCCCAGCTCTCTCACCCTTTGGTGAGATAACTCAGGCATTGACATTGCTGCACATTGACTCCCAGAATTTTCTCAGTTGAATTATATTCTCGTTGTTCTCAGTGGTAACAGGCTTCATAAAGCACATTTTATTGACTTTTTTCCTTTCCTGTCTTGCATCTCACCTCTTAGTGTTTCCTTCATTCCCAAATAGATTACTTGCACTTGGATCCTCTGTGAGAGTCAGCTTCTGGAAGAACCAAAACTACAGCATTATCCGTGGCATGCTTTTGACTTTCATATTTTGTAGGAGGTTTGACATCCCTGGTCACTATCCACTCAATGCTTGTAGTAGCCCCCAGGCATTGCCACAACCAAAGTACTTGCTCACTCCTCCAAAGCCCCCCATTTTCAAGGGAACAACAATACTACTTTCAGCTCATAATCCTTGAGAGACTTAGTTTATTTTGTGTTGCGATAATAGAGTACCTCAGACCGGGTACCTTAATGAACAGAAATTTATTTGGCTCATGGTTTTGGAGACTGAGGAGTCCAAGATCAAGGGTTGTATCTGGTGAGGGCCTTCTGCTGCATCATAACATGGCAGAAGGCATCACATGAGTGAGAGAGAGAGGGAAGGGAAGCTAACTCATCTTTCTTCGGGAACCCACTTCCAAGATAACTAACCCACTCCGTCAATAATGGCACTAATCCATTCACAAGGACGGAACCCTCATGATTTCATCACTTATTAGCAATCCTACCTCTCACCTTTGTTGCATCAGGAATTAAGTTTCCAACATATGAATTTAGGGGACACATTCAAACCACAGCACTGATCTACCAGAAAAACATAACAATTATAGTTTAAAAAGTATACCTGAATAATTGATTTAAGCTTATAATTTTAAATTAAAAGAAATAAGAAAGTTCTTCAAGGTTTTGCAAATGATATTAGAATGACTAAGATAATTAAAGATTTACTGTATTTATGTCTCTAATTTATTAGGATTTTTAAGAATTAGTTAAGTTCTTGGGGCAGTTTTCTTTGATATTCAGATACTTGAATTGCATAGAAAAGAAAATCAAATATGTAAAATGTATAAATGCTGTTTAAAATATTTAAGGGAATTTAATTAAATGAGCTGTAAAATCCCTGCTAAAAGTCATACTTAATTTAACGAATTTAAAAATAGAACCAGAAATTTGTAAATTAAATCTAAATGCTTTGCAAAAAACTAAACCTTTGAATTTATAGTTTTAAAAATTTAATGTTAATTTAAAAATCATAGTAATCCTAAATAATCTTTCTGCCTGCAATGACCTCACATACAGCAACAATCTCAAATTAACAGTGTTCACAAAGTCTAGCTCTTTATTCTAAAAATCTCCCTAAGACTCTTTCTCCCCTCTTTATCACTTCTAGTTTACTATAATGCTAACTTGCCAATGAAACCTGTCTTGATGTCTCCAGTTTTTATTCATTCTCTTTATCTTTGAACGTCTACTATATTTATAGTTTACATTGTGTGATTTTACCACATTCTCATTTCTTATGGCATTATTATATGATTTCTTTCCATATACGTCAGGATAATCTTGCAATTGGATTGATAGTTCTTGAGAGTTTCATGCCTTTTACTGCTTTTGAATCACTCAAAATGTCCTCCCTCAACTCTCCTACTATCTCCCATCCTACAGCATCCCAGCTTCAGAGAGTCCCTGTCTGGCTCCAATATCCCCATACTCATCAATATAGTGTTTATTTTCAGTAACTGGCCTTAAGAAAATTGGTGCACGGCATTGTCCCACCTACACTCCACTTATGATTGTGCGGGGCTCAGCTTCATGTAGCTGCCCTGACTATAGCTGCATCAATTATCTCTTGCCACAATAATGCTGTTTAAAAACCACTTCAAAATTCAGTGGCTTAAAATATAACCATTTATCATAGCTCACAAGTTTAAGAGCCAGCTTTAAAATGGATTCTGGTCTCAACTGGGTTTATTTGTGCATCTTCCATCAGCTATGAGTGAGGGAGACTGATCTTGGCTGGGTTTTTTACATGTTTCAGAGTCAACTGGCTGTTGGCTAGTTTAGCATAGACTTGGTGGGAATGACTCTATTTTTCTTTTAGTATCTCTCACATAAACCAAGGTAACTTCTGAGACTAGCTGGGGCATATTCTATTAGCCCTATGAGAAAAGCCAAAAAAGGAGTGAAAGACACAGGTGCTTTGTCGAGCCTCCTTATGCATCAAGTTCGCTAAGACTCTACTGGTCTGAATGAGTCCTATGGCCAAGCCCAGATTCCAGTCACATGCAAACGGTCTTGATGGAGAAGAACTGCAAGGCCACAGGCAAAGGATAAGGATGTAGGGAGAGGGCAGGATTGGACCATCAATGCACCCAGTCAAAATCAGCACAGAGGTCAAGACACCTGCTAGAAATTAGATACACCCTGAGATAGCCACATACTCTGTATAATGTGGAATACAGATATAAAGTCTGAAATTGCTGTGAATATTTTTGCATAAGTGAGGAAAAGAGTCCACATGGAAAGTCGGAGTGAAAAGAACATTGGAGAAATCAAGGTGAATATTTGCTGGCTCTCTGCAACTGAATCCCATTCTGTATCTGAATATTTTCAGTTATTTCAACCATTATATCCATGTATTTTAAATTCAGTTCGAATTAAGTTTTCTTTTAACTTGGAGAATTTTAACTCACACAACCTTGCAGTCCCTAATAGGTTTGAAAGGGAGCTTGGTGCAGTGGTTACCAAACTTACAGGGATCCACATATAGAATCCCATTTTTCTCCCTCTCTTCACCCTGAGGTTTTGATTCAGTGGTTCTGAAGTGGAACCATTTTCAGGAAGCTGCTGGTAGAATTCCAATGCATTGCCCAGGCTAGGACCTACTGCTCTAATTAATAGTGTAAGATGAGTATTCATTAAAGTAGTTTTGGGTGACCTTTATAAAAATTTTAGCAGTTGGAATTTATAATCAAAAACCTCGAATTCCCAAAGATAGAAATACTAACACAATCTCAATCAAAGCCCTCTCCCAAGGTCAGTCAAGTGAAACAATTTGTGACACACGCACATACACACACACGCGCACACACACACACAAACACACATCAAATTACATGCCATGCCCTGTATTGAAATTCTGCATCACTGATATTCCTGATATCCTAAAATTTTGCAATAAGGCAACTCATTCTGTGAAAGTAATACAAACTTTTATCGTTAACATAGTCTTTTTTTTTTAAAGATGATTGTGTGTGTGCATGCATGTTTTGGAGGTAGGGAGAAGGCTTAAAAAGTGTGTTAGGGTGCTTCAGAATAGAAGTTCCTGAACAAACATTGTAGGCAGGTGGTGTTCTAAGAAAAGCTTGCAGCCTTGTGAATTGATACAGAAGGTTGTTAACAAATCAAGAGCATTTACAGGAGCCATATATTAAGAACTTCCTCTGGCAGAGAGCTCTCTGCTGCATTTCCAAGTTTTCTTTAAATAAACTGCTGGCTTTCTGGAGATTTTATTCAACATTTACATGTTTATCATTCATACAGCATATTATAATTACCTATGATTTCTTTTTGATCCTCTAGATCAGGAATCCCCAACCTATGGTAAGTTTTATAATTATTTAATTGTATATTACAATGTAATAATCATAGACATAAAGTATGCAATAAATGTAATGTGCTTTTATCATCCTGAAACCATCTGACCACCCTACTCTGGTCCATGAAAAAATTGTCTTCCATGAAAACAGTCCTTAGTGCCAAAAAGTTTTGGGACCTCTGCTCTAGGCGAGATAGTGATTAAATGGATGGCAGATCTGTCAATGGGATTTCAGATAAGCTTCGCTGATCTCAATGCAAAGGCACTTCTAACATGCTAAGGTCTCAAATATTCCGCTTGATGAATGATTTGTAATCATATATTTAAATGCAACAAAGGAAGCCATATTTTTCTGGGAGAAAACACTGACTTTTGAAAAAACAAAATAGTTGCTCATCATTCCTGAGTGTGAGTTTCAATTCTTGGTGCTAATTTCAGGAGCTACATCCTTAATTTTATAGCAAAGAATTATAGTTTTGCTACTTACTTCATGTTCCTCAAAGTAATGTGGAGAGAATATTTGTGTTTTAAAAGAGGCTTTCCCTTTATTTCTAGTGAAATTTAATAAATGTGTTTCTGTGGGCAGATGAGTCTAAAATGAAATCCAGCCCATTAAAAATAATACTGATGTTTCACTCAGAAAGAAGACACTGCAGAATAATTTTGTTTAATTTGGAGAAATAGCCAATATCTACTACTTGTAATATACTGTCCTAGATATCGAGGTATAAAATTGAATGATATAGAGTTTATGCCCCCATGGAGCTCACATACTAGCAGAGACAGGCAAAAATACTGAAAGTAAAAAATATATCATTTGCAACTAAAAATGGAATCCTTAAATAATAGATAAAAGTATTCCAAAGAAGAAGCTATTGACTTGGTTATTGTAGGCTGGGTGGGAATTAGTACATTAGTACATCCCAGTTTCATTTTTTTTTTTTTTTGCTGTTGTTGAAAGTGGGGGCAGGAAAGAATAATGGCTCTCCAACTCTTAACCCATAGGGTTCAAATGAAGTGGACTTAACTTTTATCTGTAAGTATGGACCTCTGACAAAGCCCTGGCAAAAAGGAAATTCATGTTGTCTTGAATCAAATGCTTGGTTCAAGGTTAGGGAAATATGTAAGGTGTCTTAGGTCTGTTGTGGCTGCTATAACAAAATATCATAAACTACATGGCTTAGCACACACACAGGTTTATAGAAGGCACTGTCTGTGTCCTCACATGGTGGAAGGGGACAGTGAAGCTCTGTGTGTCTTGTCCCCTTATATTAATGCCCTTTAAGTAAGGGCACTAATTACATTCATTAGGGCTTTTCCCTGATGATCTGCTCACCTCCTCAGGGATCTACCTCCTAATGTCATTACACTGGCCATTATGTTTCAACATATGAATTTTCGGGGAACAAAAACATTCAGAATGTATAAGATGATGTGTTAAAAGTTATATATGTATAAAAGCAAAGGGGATAGTTGGAAGAATGGAGCACTTGGCATGTGTGAGTATCTTGAGAGTTTGAGCAGCAACCTAGATAAGAACTTTGCCAAATATTGTCATGTGTTGTGATTATTTAACAAGATTTTAAAGTATCTGTATTAAAAATGCTTCAAAATCAATTACAAAGTCTCAGAAACAAATGAAAAAATATACAATTTCAGCAAAGAAATAGAAGTTGTAAAAATAACTAAATGGAAGCTATAAAACTGGAAAATGACACAACTAATATGAGAAATCTGCTGGGTGAACTCAAGAGTAGAGTAGAGATGACTAAAGATAGAGTCAGTGTAGTTGAAGAGACATCAATAGAATTTCCTTAATCTAAATAATGGGAAAAATAAACTGAAAAAAAAAATACGAGGATCTGTAGGATAATAGTAAATGATTTGAAATTTGTATCCTCAAACTCCCTGAAGTAAAGGAGATAAAAGATGGAACTGAAATAGTATTGGATAATGACTTAAAGTTTTTCATATTTGATGAAAGACATAAAGGGGAAGTTCAAAGCAACTGTGCAAATCCAAAATAAGATAAACCTAAAGAAATAGACACCAAGATGTGATATCATAATTAAATATCTGAAAAATAAAGGCAAAGAAAAAGTCTTAAAAACAGCTGAAGATAAGCAATATATTATCTATAAAGGAAAATGAATTTGAACGACAGAGGATTTTTCATCTGAAACCATGGAAGTTGGAAGAAAGTGGTGTAATACCTTTTACATTCTGAGAAAAAGAAGTATCAACCCTTAAATTTATATGTAGCAATTCTAACAAATGCAACCATGTAATAACCATGTCAATACTATGTAATAAACACAGGACCATCTCAATAGATGGAGGTAAAGAATTTGACAAAATCCAATCCAGTGTTATGATTAAAAAAAAAAACACCCAATAAACTACGAATAGAAGGCAACTTCCTCCACTTGATGAAGGGTAGCTATAAAAAACACAAAGCTGACATCACACTTAATGGTGAAAAACTGAATGCTTTTTCCCCAAACATCAGGCACAAGGCAAGAATTTTTACTATCACCACTTCTATTTAGCCTTGTGCTGTAAGTTCTAAGCAGGGCAATTTGAAAAAAAAAATTAGAAGGGCCTGATAAGAAGTAAAGCTATTGCTACTTACAGATGACATGATCTTGCACATAGAAAGTCCTAAGGAATCCACTAAAAAACTATTAGAAGTGATAAATAAGCTCAGCAAGGTTGGAGGATACAGAATCAATACAAAAATCACTTGCATTCTTATATACATTCAATGAGCAATCTGAGAATGAAATTATATAAATAACTACCTTTAAAACAACATAAAAATAATAAAATACTTAGGAATAAATTTAACAAAAGAAATGCAAAACTTATATTCTGAAAACTACAAAAGAATGTTGAATGAAATTTAAACAGGTCTAAATACATGGAAAAATGTTCTGTGCTCATAGATTGGAAAACATAAAATTATGAAAATGGCAATACCCCTCAAATTGATTTATAGATTCAATGAAATCCCTATCGGAATCTGAGATGACCTCTTTGCAGAAATTGATAAGCTTATTCTAAAATTCAAATGAAATTGTAAGAGACCTAGAATAGCCCAAAAAACAGTTTTGAGGAAGAAAAAAGTAAGAGTACAGTAACTTTCCAATTTCATTTTGTTCTTTTCTTTATTTCAGCACATTATGGGGGTACAAATGTTAAGGTTACGTATATTGCCCTTGTTGCCCTTGCCGCCAAGCCCTTGCCCCCTTGAGTCAGAGCTTCAAGCGTGACCATCCCCCAGATGATATGCATAGCACTCATTATGTTTATATATATCCATCCCGTCCTCCCCCCTTCCCATCTGCCCGACATCCGATAAATGTTATTCCTATATGTCCACTTAGGTGTTGATCAGTTAATACCAATTTTCTGGTGAGTACATGTGGGACTTGTTTTACCATTCTTGGGATACTTCATTTAGTAGAATGGGTTCCAGGTCTATCCAGGAAAATACAAGAGGTGGTATATCACTATTGTTTCTTATAGCTGAATAGTACTCCATGGTATACATACACCACATTTTATTAATCCACTCATGTATTGATGGGCACTTGGGCTGTTTCCACATCTTTACAATTGTGCTGCTGTTGTAAACATTCTAGTGCATTTGTCTTTTTTATAGAATGTCTTTTTTTTTTCCTTTGGGTAGATACCCAGTAATGAGATTGCTGGATCAAATGGTAGTTCTGCTTGTAGCTCCTTGAGGTATCTCCATATTTCTTTCCACAGAGGTTGTACTAGTTTGCAATCCCACCAGCAGTGTATGAGTGTTCCTATCTCTCTGCATGCACACCAACATTTATTGTTTTGGGACTTTTTAATAAAAGGCATTCTCACTGGAGTTAAGTGATATCTCATTGTGGTTTTGATTTGCATTTCCCTGATGATTAGAGATGATGAGCATTTTTATTATTAAAACTCTCAGTACACTAGGAATAGAGAGGAATTTCCTCAACCTACTATAGAGGAACTACACAAAAGCTACTGCTACCATCATAATTAATATAAAGTATATAAATATATCTTATCATTGTCCTCTAAGAAACAATACATTTTAATCCGGAACACTTACAGGTATAAATATACATTAAGTAAGATTTTTGATGTTCTGCCTACATTTTTCTCTTCATATTAGTAACAATTTTGTTTCTTGCTGTGTTTCTTTCAGTATGAAAACATCTATCTACAAGAAGTAGGTGTGATAGAACATCCTTCGAATGCCTACAATGTGCCTGGCATCTCGTTAAATCTTCACACACATTATACCATTTAATACTCATAACCACTGTATTTGTTTCATGTTGCTGTTGTAACAAATACCACAATGTTAGTGCCTTGAATCAATGCAAATTTATTTTCTAACATTTCTGTAAATCATAAATTCAAGATGAATCTTATGGGACAAAAGTCAGATGTCAGCAGAGCTAGTTCCTTCTGGAGGCTCTGATGGGAGAATCAGTTCTCTTGCCTTTTTCAGATTCTAAGGGCCACCTGTACTCTTGGCACAAGACTCTTTCTTTGCAACCCTCCAACCTATTGCTTCTGTCACTACATTTCCTTCCTCTGACTTTGGGCATCTTGACTTCCTTTTATAAGGACCTTTGTAATCACATCAGGCCTACTTGGATAATGTAGAATAATCTCCCCATTTCATGATCCTTAACTTAGTCGCATCTGCAAATTTCCCGTTGCTATGTAAAGCAACATATTTACAGTTTCCTGGACTTAGGATGTGTACATCTTTGCCAGGGGGTGGGCATTATTATGTGTTTCTCCACCACCTTGTTAGACACTTGTGACAGATAGTGACATATATTATTTACTTTCTCCTAATATCCATTCTCTACTTCCTCCATGGTGATAGAAGTTCAATATAGACACAAGACTACCAGGCAAAAACGACATGTCCCAACTTATTTTGCAGCTAGGTGTGGTCATGTGACTTGCATTGAACAATAAAATATGAGCAGGAGTGAAGATATCACCTGTAGATGAGAGTCCTCAGGAATCAGTGCACAATATTTCATATTTCCTTACCCCATCTATGGCAGCCAGTGAAACTTCTGCTTGCATTCCTGTGTCAGGTTTACATCCATCAGAATCCTGCCAACAACATAAATGAAATGAACATCAAGCAGGAGCCATTAGGGATGTTAGTTACTAGAGAATGTATTTCCATACATGTTCAGTGATGCACCCTGCTGACTGTCCACCTAACAGGCATCACCCCGCCCTTCTCCTGGGTGATATAGTTTGCTTCTTATGACAGGTATTGCAAATGCCAGAAAATCAATTCCTTTATAGCAACAGCATGAGAGTGCAAACTAATCTTAGCCAATAGGATCTAATGAGAAATCTGTGAGGAAGTTTCTGGGAAAAGTTTTTCTATCTAATCAAATATGATCATATTTCACTTTATCTTTATGCTTTTTGTGTTATTGTACAAGGACATCATATTGGCAACTGGTGTAGCCATGTTGTAACCACGAAGGTAAGCCAAAAAGTTATTGATAATCATTTCAAAATCTCCAGCGTTAATGAACTACTGAACCAATCTTGTTAAATATCTAATTATGGATGCTGTATTATGTGGAAAAATACTGTCTTGGTCACATTGAATGGGTATTCTGTTACTTAAAACTGAAAGCATACAGTATTTGACATATCTATTCTTTCCCCTAAATCTGATATTTCAGGAACCAAATAGATTCAGATCATATATTTTCTGATAAATCCCTTGCTAATCAAATTCTTTCTATTATCTCTCCAAAACTAAGGAAACAAATTGTTTCAGGTAATGCTCACTTCTTTGATGGCAAAATGTTGCAGTCCAAACCCAAGGACAGTTTGGTGTGATGGTCTCTGAGGGTTCATGTGTATATGGCACCATATGCACACATATCCATAGACACAACATCAAAGTATAGTTAGGATAAGATTTTAATTTTAAATTAGCTTTCACTCTAAGTATAAACGTTAACTTTAAAATAAGTGTCTAGTATGCTAATTAGATATGTGTTTCCTTTATATAAATATATGTATGCATGTATAAGCTATATATTGTACATCTTATAATTAAAGTTTTGTTATTAAAAGAACTTAAGAAGGAGCCAGAAAATACCTGTTTTTTCTTTCTTTAGGTCTATGAAATTCCATAAAGAAGTATCAGTGGGGTGGCAGTAGGAAAGAGAGAAGCAAAACACATCTTTATGGATCTCTGTAGCTTTCACAGTTTTAAATTCAACTGATTTCCAGTCTTTTATGTATAGCTTATTCTGTACCATGATACTTCTATATAATTTAGCATTCAAGTTTATTTTAGAAAATGTCAAATACTTCAGGGGCACATAAACAAGCTACAAGAAGGAAAATATTGAAATGAATCTTCAGGTTCCATATGTGATAATGGAACAGAATAAAAACAATTTTTTCTCAAACATCTATTTTTTAATAATAGCTTTGTGAACAGACAATGCCAATTACCGTTTCAGGGTCACTTGGGTCACACTGAACTGCAGGCCCAGCATGATCTCCTTCCCAGGAAGCAAATAAACCCAGAGAACAATGTATACCATTGCAGATCAAGGGTGCATTCTGACACTCATAGCCTGAGAAATTTGTCAAGGTCATGACCCCAAGGTTACTCAGTTTAGGTTGGAGCATAAAAATGTGTGACCTTCATTGGGATAGTAACAGATACATCCCTTCAGATGTTCCATCCACTGAGAAAACATAAGCAAACATTAAATATTACTGGTGGAAGTTGGTCACAATGTGTAGATTTTATTTTCTGCCATTTTCCTCTATCCCTTGGTCACTTACTTGATTCGTGGTAGCTGTTGAATTGTGAGATATCACTCTGCTTCCCAAGAGGCAGAGTGCAACCTTTATTCTACCATGGTTCAGGAATATAGACATTTTTCAGCTCAAATAAATATCCTTTGAAAACCAAACTCAATCTAAAAGGTCTTTCAGACCAAACAGGTCTTTTGCAGAATGAATTATCTCATTAAATATAACATACACAAAAGGAGGGCTTCCCTTAATAATATGGGAAGGGAAAATAAGCTATCAAGGAGAAAGGAACAGAAAGTAAGGTAAAAGAAAATAACTTTGCAAAGATAATTAGGAAGTAGGCTAAATGACTATTATCAAAAAGTACAATTAGAAACAAAATCATGTTTGGAACATATTTACATTGCATTAACATCTTATTTTATACTATTTGTATAATACATAGTTATTGAAAATAAGTGACCTTCTATTACAAATACTGACCAATATTGGAATTAAACTTCATAAATTATGTACTATATTTTTGAAGCACTAAATCCATTTGTACTAAATTGCACTCTTTTTAACGACCCCTGTGAAAAGCAAGTCTCCTTTCCTTTTCTTTCTAGGCCCAAAAGTAGACTACATTTCCCAGCCTTCCTTGCAGTTAAGTGCGGCCATTGGATTGGCTTTTGGCTACTGGATTATGTGAACCATTTCCAGAACTGACCCAAGAAAATCTTTCTCACATGATCCCCTGCTTTTCTCCTGACTAGCAGCTGAAAGCAAAGAACCAACTAGAGGTTTCTTCAGCCCTAGAGAATAGCAGAGTTACAAGATGCATGGAATTTGGATCTCTGAAAAACCATAGGCAGTTCTTCCACCATCTAGAAACATCTGCATTAGATTTGACATAGCAAGAAATAGACTTTTATTGTGTTCAACAATAACACTTTGGTATTTGTTTGCTATAGAAGATATTATTACTTTCCCTAACAAAAATAATACTGTAGAGGAAGCTTCCTAGCCTTTTATGTGAATTCTTCCATTTTGTCCCAATATCAACTTTAATTAGATAAAACACCCAACTTCAGTGGATAGGGAAAGAAACAACCTGTAAGTGAGACACAGGTGCATTAAGGCAGATTCTATAATGTGAATTTAATGTGTATCAAATTTGTCCCATTATTGGAAAATTCCAAACACAGATCAATAATACTTTGTATTCAGTTATTTCACCAGGTTTCCCAATTCAGGACAGGAGCTGCTTGTAGAGTTAATGTCTTTTTATGCTCTTCCCTTTAAGCTGTGCTCTGAACTGCACAGAAACCCCTGCTTGAGTATTTGAGGCAAGAACGATTTCCAAAATGTTTGTGGGTTAAATCAATACTACAAATGGCCTTTGGAGGAAAGATAAAATAACCAAAGACTTTTTGTTTCAGCTAGTTAACCATTTAAACCACAAAGACTTATTGTAAGTATAGGTAATGGCCTACATAAAGGAAAAGGAGTAACTTTTCTATTACAGTAGATATCATTGTGGCTTCTTTGACTTGATCTCTAGCAGGTGAAGGGAGCTATATGAAAATAAATCAACTTCTTTGGCTTTTTTTTTTTTTGGAATTGGTTTATTTTAATTTTTAAAGAATTTAGTGTCCGTCCCCACATGATTAGTGAGATATTTCTTTGATAATGATAATCAAGAGTTCAGAGTATGCATGTCAACTATCTATTGCTGTGAACCAAATTACCACAAGTTTAACAGCTTAAACAGTATACGCTTATCATCTCACAGTTTTAGTGTGCCAGGACTCTGGTCACAGTTTACCTGGGTCCTCTGCTTCATGATTTCTCTCAAGCCTGTAATCAGTGCATCAAATGGGGCTATAGTCTCTGAAAGCTCAACAGGGGAGTGATACAATTTTATGCTAGCTTACCTGGTTGTTGGCAGGATTTGGTTCACTGAATGGTGCTGGACTGAGGGCCTTGTTGGCTGTTGGCCAGAGAGCCCACTTAGTTCCTTGCCATGTTGGCTTCTCCAACAGCAGATTGATTGATCAAAGCCAGCGAAAAAGAGAGAAACTCTACTAGCAAGAGACAAGTCACAATCTTATGTAGCCTAAGCATAGAAGTGACATCTCATCACCTTTCCTCCATTCTCCTCTCTGCAAGCAAGTAACTAAGATCAGCCCACACTCAAAGGGAGGGGATTCCATAACGATCTTCTACTTTAGCTTCTAGTCATCCTGTTTGAGTTTAGGGTAAAAGTTTTGGTGAACTTTTGTGTGCTTTAGTTTCAATGAGAGTTGACTTACTTGCATCCTTACAATGTTATTCTGGCTTGCTTTATTCTTCTTGTACTGCTAGGGCTCCTGCTCAAGCCTCTCTGGTGCTATAGAAGGCACTTTTCTGAGTTGCCTGCTGTTTTTGAGTGACTTTTTGATGGGGAGGAAAGTAGAAGCTGTTAAACTTGTCTCTTCCTATGCCACTTGGTGGAGGGCAGGGAGACATGGGGTTTTGCTACTGCTGTTGCTGCTGGCAGATCAACTTTCTTGCTGTCCAAGTTGTGGAAGAGGGACTGGTCAGCCTCAAACTTGGTTACTGCAAGAGGATCTACTGCCATCTGATAGAATATAATAAGTGATTTTATAGGAGAAATAGAATGCTATGTACATACAATGAAAAATAAATATCTTGGCGTTGATGAGCACAAACTTTTCTAGGAAGCGGTACGTAATTTGGGTGACCATATAGTCTGGTTTTTCCCAGAACACTTTTTGTTTATGCCTGTTCTTTTGGTGTAATTGTTGCAAATACCTCCTTTTACTCTCAAAAGAATCCTAGTTTGAACAACAAATTATAAGGTCACCCTTTGTCTAAGTGAAAATAGGGATGAGTTGCAGTTACCCAGATAAATGACCAGGGGTAAAGAATGTTTTAACTACAGTAAATAGCATGCATATATGCGAGGAGGCAGAAGAAAATATAGTATTTTCAAAAAATACTAACAATAAATACTTACTGTTGCTTGAAAAGTCAGTATGATTGAAAACAATAGATGAATTTAGGTACTTAGTTGAGCTTCGATCAAGTAAACTACTCAAACTTACTTAAAGACTCTGCCCTTTATGTTGAACAAAATGGAGAGTCTTTGAAGGACGATAAAAATTAGATTTTATTTTTTAAAATATCATTATGTTTGGTCTGTGAATAATGGATTTTTGGGATTTGAGTGGGATGGCAGAACAGCTATGGTAGAAGAACCAGCTAAAACCTTTAAGGCTGATATAGAGGACAGATGATGGGAGGCTAATCCAAATACTGGCAGTGGGGATGAATGACTGAAGAAGAATTTGAATAATATTTCATGATTAGCAGTTGTAGAAATTGGTGAGTTGTTGAAATCTGGGAGCTGAGGGAGTGGAGATGATTAGAATGGGCCACTGCTTTTTGGTTTGAACAATTGAGTGGTTGGTGGGACCATTCACTGAGCCAAGAGTATGAAATAAAAATAGATATTCAAGATATTTTGTAGAGGAAATTGTTCAACTAATTAAATGCAATAAGTCGTGGGAGAAATGGTAGATAACTGACAGTTTATATTTCCAAACTTGGATGATTTGAAAAAATCCTATCATTTAGCATGTTTAAAAGGAAGAGGTGGTCTAGGTGGAAATAAAGAGTTGGGTTTTAGACATGTTCAGAATAGTTTAAGAGGAAGAAAAGGTTTAGGTGCTAAAATATATTTTAACAGATGGTTTAGTCTAGCAAACTGTTAGACAGGTCCAGGTGGATCCCAATAGGCAGAATAGGACCAGACATATAAAGTTAGTTGGGCCTCTGCCGGGAGAGGTGAAAGTCCTGAATGTGGCTAATTTCCAAAGAAGTCCTAGGGATAAGATGCTGGGCCATGGAATTTCCAGGGGAAGAAAGAACAAGGTTAGTTACTATAATTTTAGCTAAAGAGGGAGGTGGTTGGGGCCAGCACTTTTCAGTGCTGGAGAGCAGTTATGGAAAATTGCAAATTTAATTTGGCCATTTCAACATGAGTGATCTCTGAGAACATATTTAAGTAGAATCAAGCAGATGAAAAGATGAATGTGAAACTTTGATGAGTAAAAGAGTAGTGAAAAAGACAAGGCAAAGGTCATGAATTACTTATTCAGTAGAAGTTTTTCTGTAACTTATAGGGGAAATGGCTGTAGGTTAAGGGCACAGCAGAGGCCAGTGATCTTCCTCATGAATGCACAGAATGGGAGCATGTTCCTAAATAGAGACGAACCATTGAAGAAGGAAAGTTTCACAAGAAATCAGTGAAATTAATTAATGGAGCAAGTTCCACAGATTGAGATAAAAATACATAGTATTTTAATATATATTCTCCAATAAAGAAAAAGAACAGATTTATTTAAGAAAGGAGTAAAACTGGACTTGTAAAGATACATTTGGACAGAGGTAAAAATAAATGGAGGAAAAGACATGAATAATACTTATTAAACTTCCTTTATAAAAAGGAAATTCCCTTTGTACTGCGCTCTATCCTAAGTAATGCTCACTAGAATTCTTAAAATTGTAGATCTACTTAATCAGATTATACTACCTGCTGTAACAACAACAGAAGTCCAAACATTAGTGACTTAATTAAACAAAGGTTTATACTGCTTGCTCACATGAAGGTAAAATGCAGTCCTTTGGAAACCATCCAAACTTATTACCCTGTGTCCTTAGCATTCTCCACTGGATCGCACATGGCCGGTAGAGCAGGGAAAAGAGAGTGTGTGAAGGATTGAGCCTCAACTTTTAGGAGCCAGTCCTGAAAGTAGCATGCACCATCTTCACCTACAGTCTCATTAGCCATAACTCACTGTCAAACCTTGAGAAAGGAACCTTGCTGAGTCTCTAGAAAGAAAATGAAATAGGACTGGGTGAACCCATAGCATTAACCATGAGAGAGCAGGTATCATAATTTCCACTTTGAATAGAAGGAAACTCAAATTCAGAGAGTGCTTAAGCAACTTGCCCAAGGTCACAAAGCATATATGTTGGCTCTGATCACGTCCGTAAATTAGAGCAACTTCTTTTCTGCAGGAAGTGACAATAAAGGCCACAGAAGATTGGGAAGCCTTCACCATTAGTACGGAGAAATTGAGCGCACGTGATGCAGGAACAAACTCATTGCAGAGGAGTTAAAGCTAGAAACATACGTTTGTTAGAACAAATTATCCGTGATTTAAAGACCAATTCCAGGACACTCAGAAGACTATGGGTTGAACTGTTTATTCAAAAGTGATTATTAGATGAACAGTAGACATCAGACACTATTCTATATGTTCAGGACACAAAATGGAGTCTCTGCTCTCATGGAGCTTATATTTTGGTTTGTGGAAACAGAGCAGTATAACCACAGTTGCTGATTTTGTTTAACTTATACCAAAAAGTAAAATAATATACTGAAATAATATAGGTTACCTTAAAGTAAGACAAACAAACAAAAACCCTGAAGAATTAAATTAATACAGAAACTGTGGCAGCTCTAAGTGTCTATATAACAAACTGATGTTGAGTCTCTCCGACATGGAACTGTTGGGATAAATGGTCTCCAAATATTGTCAGTCTTTAAATACTTTGATTGAGACCCAAACTCCAGGAGGAGAACTTCTAATTGAGCTGGGTTATATTCCAACCTTTTGGCTAAGGTGAAAAATAAACAGAGTGATAGTATAGAAAATAATTCGAAAGAGAGGAAGTTACCTTAGATAAACTGGATAAAGAAAGCTACTCTGATTGAAGTGGCATTTAAGTTGAAGCACAAGAAGCCAAGCCTGAGGTAAGCCAGGGACAAGCCTAATGGGCACAAGGGATAGCAAGGCTCTGAGGCAGCGTGTTGTTTTAGGAGCAGAAAATTTGATACTATGGCTAAAATGAAGTGAGCAGTGGGGATGGGCTGGGAAGTGTATGGAATTCACACCAAGTTGTGACAGATTGGCAAATTCATACTGTATTCAAGAGTTTGTTGTTATTTATTTATTTATTTTTTAACTTTTTTTTTACTTTAGCATATTATGGGGGTACAAATGTTTAGGTTATGTATATTGCCTTTGCCCCACTCCAGTCAGAGCTTCAAGTGTGTCCATCCCCCAGAGTTTGTTGCTATTTGTAAGAAGAGTATGTTAACTCAGTAGTGTCAAATGATTAAATTCTTTATTTTTTTGATTGAAGGAAATAAAAATTCTTGCTGTCTTTTGCCTACTCTACTTCTACCAACTCTGTTTCTATTAGAATTTTATCATAAAAGCAGCCCACTTTGGCAGTTTCCAGTTGTTGGTATGAGCCTAAGAGGTGCTATAAATTCTTGCCAGCTTTTTTGGATGAGAACTTTCCTGTCTCAGAGGCAACTAACACATTTGAAGTAACTTGTTAGAGTAACTCAATCTGGGATGAGTCCTGACTGAGCCACTTCCTACCCACGTAGCCTTGGGCAAGTTCCTTACTTAGCCTCTCTAATCTCAGTAGACTCATCTTTAAAAGGAAGGCAATGGTACCTAACTTCCAGGGTTGTAGAATGGATTAAATGAAATAACAAATGTTAAGCATCCAGCATATTTCCCAAAACATAGAAAGGGCTCAATGAAGAGCCGCACTGAAAACAGAGTATGAAACACAGCAAAGGTCAGGGGCTCAAGAAAAAAGTCAGCGGCACCCACTTCAGACCTCAAAGTAGTTCAAAACAGCTAAGCTACATGTCTGTCACAACCAGATGATCCTTTATGTTATCTTGGAATTTAGTTAATTAAGAAAATATAAGTTCACGTGTTTGTCTACTTTTCTCTGACCACATTTCAATTGAATGGCTAGTCTAATAGGTATTGTGGGAATGTTTTTTTTTTCTTTTTTAAAAATTTATTTCAATAGATTTAGGGAATACAGATGGTTTTTTGTTACATGGATGAATTGTATAGTAGTGGGAATGTTTGAAGAAAGTATTGGTAAAAAATTTGATTTTAAAAAAGTTAAGATTGGCTTTAATGCATTTCATAAGGGATTTGATAAACATTAAATAAAAAAATGCAATATAAGAGAAAGATAGACATACTTAATCAGCTAATACATTAAGTCAAATTTAATCAGCATTTGTTTCTTTATTCCTCTATTATATTAGGATTGAAAACTACTAAAATACAGAAAAGTGTTATAAATTAGATAAAGGTGAAAAGGAACAAGGAAATAAGCAAGAATTATAATGCATGAAAAAAAGCTATAAATGAGGAAAAAACAATCCAAAAAGCAAAGGGTGCAAAACCAAAAAAATTAATGAGAAGTAGGCAAATGTTATAAATTAATGAAGTAGGCCAGTATGAGGTCATGTGGGTGGGTAGAGTGCTCGGTCATTTGCTTCCTTTAAAATGTCTCCTATTTTGCTAGAATTGTGTATGTGTGTGTGTGTTTCTCTCTGTTTCTAAATGTGTGTGTGTGTATGTGTGTGGAATTTCTTATTTTCCAAACAGGATTTACCAAAACAAACAAATAAAACACATTTATGAAACAAATTAAATCCCTCAGGCAACCACTTAATGCTCCCTGCATCCAATCCCTACTCCAATTCCTCATAGCAAGCCTTAAAATTATATTGCTTTCTTGCAGTTAGTGCACAAAGGGGATCCTAGTCAGTTATGAAATTCAAAATATCTATAAAATAAAACCAAACCAATTGTTAGGAAGAATGATTGAGATCAGAAGGAAATTCCTCTGAAGGGGCACAGATTTTGTGTGCTGTAATGTGCAATGCCACTCTAGCATCCGTACTGTAACTATAACAATTACTCCCTTGGTTCAACTTGAACAATAGTTATGAAGTAGATGGTAGTCACTATTGATGTTGGAAGGGGAGAAAAAAAACCCATTGCATTCCCTGACACAAGGTAGCAGATTCTTAATTTTCACAAACTTTAAAAACACAGTGAAAATCTCTTAATTCCTTGCTTAGATCATCAAGTTGTTATATATACTTTTCAAAAACCCATAAAAGAACTGGAATATTTTATAGAATATATGAAACTATGAATTTTTTTTCCATTATTGGAAGTACCTGTTACATTTTGAGATGGTGTAAAATATCATTTGATTTTTTTTCAGTATGTAAAATACCTGCCTGAAATACACAAAAGTCTACAGCAAGATGTATCACAGATGCTGTAGATTTAATGAATGCTACTAAAACTGCTAACACATCTAATATTTTACATCATTCAGTTTCACAGACTGGTAGAACTGTAAGACTTTTGTTCATAAGTTCATGTTAGCTACTTAAGTTTTTTGACATATACTAAATTTAGATTATATTGTTGCTGCATATATATTTAATTTAGGTGAACTTCTTAATGTTTTAATATTTCTCCCCCATTTGTTCCTAAATATATTTTACACATCTTCTAAAGCCTAATATAAGTATCCAGGGGGTAATAAACAAGTACAGATGGCAGATAGAATGTATTTTAAAGAATTAGAGAATGCATTTTCAAATAGCTTTTGTATGCTTGCAATAAAACTTGCCAATTTTTCCCCTTGGAATGTAAGTTTAAAGAAGACAGTTAAATTTTTCATTGTATAAGATTCTTTTGTTGAGAACCAATTATTTAATCAGAAATGGATTGAAGTCAACTGCTGTGTATCTGTGACTTCCACTAGAATTTAAGTTCTTAGGGAGTAAGACTTTATTTATACATAATTAAATCCCTAGAACCTTTCCTAGTGCATGGCACAGGGTAGGAACTTAATAAATTTATATTAAATAATTGATATGTACGTGCATGATTGAAGCAAAAATATTGTTCCTTTTTAATCTAAAATTGCAATTAGCTTATATCAATGATTGTCCATATGTTTGTGTGAGTGTGTATAGTGCTTTTGTTCTGGGATCTCCAATACCAGATTGTTTTTTCTGTCTAGGGATAAGATTTCCATGCTCCAGTTGAAGCACATTATATTTTTATAATATTAATTAAATATATGGTCTGTTCACTTTTACATCTGTAATGTTTTTCGTCCCCTAGATATTTTTGTTTAAATAAAATGACCTTACCATTCTGTTTTTTTGTTATATTTTTGTCAGAGGGAAAATTAATTAAAATACAAAGTGGAAAAGCTAAAGAAAACAAGTGAACTACTGTGAGTCCTTCAGGTTCTTCCATTTGGACCAAAGTTATTTCCGTCGATGAATACAAGCCACTTACTGCTTCTGTAGTTCTGAACAATGAACACCTTTACTTAAAGAATTTTTCAAGAATGACAGACTCTTCTTGCAAATTGTGAATTCCCCAAAATAATGAGGCAAATTCTTTTACTTCTCTTCCTTTATAAGGAATCAAATACAATAAGCAAATAATTCCTGTATAAATAGAAAAAGATAGGATTTTTGTGTGCTACTTGCATTTGGTCACTTGAATATGCTTCCAGAAGGGAGCTTCTTAAACAGATATTAAATATGAATTAGGGTAGAAGGCTTTAGATCAAAGACACTGATGTCATTAGAAAATAGGGAGAAGCCAAGTAGTTCACTCCAGTAGATAGAAGTGTTTAAGGTGAGAGTAGCTATGACTTTAAAGGGTAGGACTTGATTGCTTCTGGACAGAGTCAGTGGCTGCCAACAGGATATGATGGGACAGATAGTGAAAGATTCCTCTGTCCTTATATTTCTCTTTTGTGAACCAAGCAATTGTGAAATGCTAATAACCCTACTTTGGAAGCTTCTTGTGAGAATGAGAGATGATCTAACACAGTGCAACTAACACGTGTTGTACCTAATGCACAGTAACATATCATCTTCCCCCACCTTTCCCATGAAGCCTAGAGGGCTCTTGATAAAAGTCAAATGTTTATTTTAAAAGCTAACATTTAAAACTCCATTTTTCTTTTTTTCCCTTATGTTGGAAAGCCCCCAAACATGAACCTCTCTAATTAAGGTTGACCACGGGTCTCCAATTTCCTGGACAGTCCTGGTTTATGAGGTGTAATTATTAATAGCCTTACCTTACACTCTTAAAATTATCCAGGTTCGGATGATAAATTATATGGTAGTCCTATTAATAAAGGCATTTTTTATTGGATAGTTGGGTGTGACTAATAAGAAACACTGGAGACGAGGTATGGGTGCTCTGGCAGTGTTGGATTTTAAGAGGCTTTATTAAGGAGTTTCCTGAGCAGTGGCAGAAAACAGAAAGGTTGGTGAGCAGGGGGAGAAGGTACGAAAAAGATAGGGGAGAAGGCTAAGAGTGAAAAAGTAAATGAATTCACCTAAGTTGTGCAGCTAGGTAAGTACAGATACAGGACAATAACTCAACTTTCTTTAATAAAAGCATTATTAAAAGAAACAGAAGTGTCTTATAATAAAATTAATCAATAGATGTTATGTAGTAAATAAAGTTTTTTTTTTAGTTCAAAGGTAAATCTCAATGTTGGAAATCTAGATATCAAATAACAAATAAGATACCTGCTCTTTAGAAAGTTCTGCCTGAAATATAGAATTTTTTTGTTTGTTTTGGTTTTCTTTTTTTTTTTGAGACAGTCTCGCTCTGCCGCTCAGTGCAGTGGCATCATTATGGCTCACAGCAACCTCAAATTCCTTGGCTTATGCAATCCTCCTGCCACGGCCTCCTGTGTAGCTGGGACTACAGGTGCACACCACCGCACTCAGATAATTTTTTCTATTAATATTTTTAGTAGAGACAGGGACTGGCTCTTGCTCAGACTGGTCTTGAACTCCTAAGCTCAAGGGATCCTCCAGCCTCAACCTCCCAAAGTGCTAGGTTTATAGGCATTGAACCACCTTGCCCGACCTATATCTAGTATAGTTTTAAGGAAAAGGATTGTAAGCATTTGTAGTTTCTGATATTCTAAGTGTTAATACTAGAAGATGCTGTCCTCTTCCCCTTAAAAAATGCAATAGTATCTTAATAACTTTGGGACATGCAAAAATACACCCAGGACCTAGTTTGGGATATTTTGAATAGAAAGCTCACAGGGAATTCAATTTGTTTGGAAATTGATGGCTGGGGAGACAGGAGGTGGAGAGGGGAAGAGCCCCAGCAGGTAGGTTGCCCAGTTGGAAAGAAAGAGGCAGCCAGTGGGGAATTCCCCATGGCACTAAAGATAAGGGACTCTCAGAAATGCTTAGCTTTAAATTATACATTTCTGTCAAAGTGATGCAACTTTTTCAGTTTAACTAAATATTTCATTAAACATTTATTTCCGACAGCCTATGTCAATGGAACTGTGGGAAATAAAGTGATTTGAATGAGACAGCAAACGGATCTTGCTATCATCAGGCATTGGGGAGTGGCACAGGTGACACACAGGGAGAGAAAGGAAACTTCAGGAACATCTCAGAGTGCTCGGAGGGACCCAGAGACCAGAGAAAGTTGGCCACAGGACAGGCTAAGTCAGAGGTGGGCGTGTGCCAGATCCTATTCATCCTAAATATATTAGACAAAGATAAATTTCAGGATTCAAGTCCGGCTCACTACTTCATAGCTTTATGATCTTTGACCAGTAATATAATTTCCAAAACCTGTTTGCTCATCTATAACACTTAAAAATAAGAGCATCTACTCCATAGATTTGCTGGGAAAATTATATCAGATGATCCAATTATAGAAGCTAGCCAATAGATTTAGCATTAGCATATCATTTTGTATGCAGTTTTCGATTTTGTATTTATTTAATATTTTAACACAATCATTCTCCTGTCACTGAATATTCTTTGAAAACATAATTTTTAATAAATGTCTAGTAGTTTGCTCTATTGAAGCAAATGCTTAATATAACTATTTCTCCATTTCTTGGCCATTTATGTTGTTCCAAATTTTTAATTATTATAAAAGACAATGCCAAACCTCCATATTTAGAAATTGATATGCATTTTTGATTACTGAGGGAAGAAATCATTGGATACCACTTAACTATGACAATGTATGCAAACATTTAAAGATTCTTCACACATGGCAACTTGTCCTACAAGAAAAGAATACCATATTACACCATTTTGATTATGATGTTTCAAATAGCAAGTAGAACATCATATCAAACTGGCATATACAATAAGAAAAAATAGGTGGGAGGGGGAGGAGGGGATGGGTAAATACAAACATAATGAATGAGATGTGCAACGTTTGGGGGATGGTCGTGCTTCAGGCTCTGCCTCAAGGGGGGGCATGGGCAATATACGTAACCATAATATTTGTACCCCCATAATATGCTGAAATTAAAAAAAAGATAATTAAAAAAAGGAAAAATATTAGAAATTCTAAATGTAGACCAGCCTCCAAAGCTGATTGATAAGGTTCAAAACCATTAAGCTCATGTTCTTTCCATCTATCTTTCTTGGTTTTGACATCATACTCAGGCAGATATCAAGGTGGCTGTAACTGCTTCAGATATATCATCTGGACACAGCAAAAGCCCAGTGTTGTTTCATGCAAACAAGAAAGTCATTCAAAGAATCTTCTGTAGACGTCCCTGGGAATTGGCCAGATTTACCATGTGTCTTTTTTCCAACTTTTCCCTGTAAGGGAAGTTGAACTACTGTAATTGACCTGACTAATTACTTAGCATGGACTAGAGGTAGGTGAACCAAAAATAATAATAACCATGATTTCCACTATCTAGTGTTTGTGAGTGTGATTTTGATTTCATCTTCACCAACACTATATATGTTTGTTAACTCCCATTTCTATTTGTATACTATTAGAAAGTATGTTTGGGTACAACAAACAACATGGTTATCCACAAATATTATTGACTGAGTATTGGACTGAATGACAGAATGAATGACTAACTGATGTATTGGGATTCACCAGGTTTTCAGTTCAACTGGGCTGTATTCTACAGAGTTAAGAGGAGCTAGACCTTCTAAAATACAAAGGCAATATTATATGCAATGAAAGGATCTTGCGCAACATTACCCAACAGCTAAACCACTATTTGGAGAAATCTATAAACAGACTGTAAATTAAAACGTGAAAATGAGTGTAGAGAGAAGTGAAATTTAAGCTCTCAATGGGATAATCCTTCAGCTAAAATGGCCTCACACTGCTTTTCTTGGATTATTTTGAGATCCATTGTATTATCTGAAGGAAGTCTATTGAATGGTGATTGAGTGGCGCTAACCTGGTGCTACACTCACTTTGCACAAAAGCTTCTCTTCTGTAATGTTCAGCGAGGTTATACATTGAAGCCAATTGTGACCCTGAAACAAAATGAAACCACTCACCCACTCCTTAAAGGTTTTAGTATGACATATTTTATTATAATTTTGAAAAGCATCATTTTTCCTGATGGCTAATTATTAACTTTCAAATGGATGCTGTGCAAATTGCAATCAAATATCTTTACTTTATTGAATGCATATGTTGTCAGGAAATATAATTCCACATTAAAGGGTTTTACAGGTTTACTGACACCCAGATCTCTTTGTTCTGGTTTTGGTCTCCCCTCCCGCTGCTCCTGGCAAATTGAAAAACTACTTTATTGAGTTCCATGCTTCTAAATTCCTTGATGTGCATCACTGCACAGAATAAACACTCAGGTGATTTCTAAGCTTTTTTTTGCTGCTGTCATTCTTTCTTGTTTTGCTTTTACCTGAATGTCATGGAGGTGCTATGGCCCAGCCAGAGGTTTTAAACAAGTGTACCCAAACATTATATGCAAATGTGTTAGATGCTTATTTATATTTCTATCCAAACTTTAATTTGCCTACCATTTGTATCTGGCCCTAAAATTTTTTTATAGAATGTTCAGAATCATTTTCGTTTGAATATATATGTATGTCTGCATATATCACATAAAGGTACATACATACACATGGTATATATGCTTACATAGTGTGTGTATATATATGCTAAAAGTGACAATATATCTTCATTAAATCTATTCCTCCAGGTTTATTTAGATATTTTTTCTTTCTGCTTCCTTAACACTCTGCATGTCCCTGTTCTTTCACACTTATCACTTTGTATTGCCAATGTCTATATAACAATTAAATTATTACTGTTTTAAGAGCAGGCCTGTATGTTTTGTATTCCCCTCCTATCCATGTCCTGTACTTAAGTGCCCAATAGTACTATGGATTATATAATTGTGTGAATTAATGAAAGAAGAAAAAAAAACTGGTATTTACCCTCAGGAGAAACAGTATGTTGTTTTTATTATACAGTGGAAACAATATATAAAAGAGTTATCTTAAACATGTACAACTAGATTCTTGAGCTTGAAACACAAAATAGTTTAAATAAAAGTTTAAAACACTCCACAAAAGCAGTGAAAGCTATTATAAATGATATTGGAAAAAAATGAATGAACCCAATAGTTAAAGAGGGACAAAGCATACATTTTTGTCTGTGTACCTATTGTTGATCTAATTCTCTCATATCTCAATAAATTATACTGTACAAATCATGAAACTATCAATGACACTAAAGAACATAGGATTCTGTTTTCAAGAAAAATGAAACATTTTAGGTGACTGGCTTCTTGGACATCATCTAGTTTTGCTTTTCATTTTAGGTATGAGGCAGTAGAATTCCAGAAGTAGGACATGATTGGCAAAGATTAGCTCCTGTACATGGGGAGAGAAATTCAGATACAAATGTACACAGCATGCCTGATGACTGGAAAGATTAGAAATGACCTCACAAAATAAGATAAGAAAATACTGTGCCTCCAGATCACTCAGAAAGCTTTTTAAAGGCAGAGGATGCCACTAATGTTTTATCCTACAGAGCAGTGATTCTCAACAGGGGGCAATTTTGCCTCTCCCAGAGCATATGTCTGGAGATGTTTTTGATTGTCATCACTGTGAGTGTGTGCAGAGAGGTGGTGGTGGGTAGATCTCCAGAGTGCTTCAAAATCCTAAAATTCTCCAAATATCAATCGTGCCAAGTTTGGGAAACCCTGCTCTAGAACACCACCCAGATAACAAAGTTACTTTAGAGGTCAACAGATAGTATCTTGCTAATCACTCTTTAAAGTGCATGAAATTGCACATACATACACAAGGATAGTCATCCGCAGCATGGCTGAGCTGTGCTCAGAGAAAGCAGCTGACGAGGTCAGTGTACGAAGAAGAAAAGATTTCCCAGCTGTGCCAGTGTGAGAATTGCTTTGAGGTTGAATCTTTATGAAGATGTCATATCCAAGCAGGAGAGCCTACATCTGAAGTCACATTTAGAACCTTAACTAGGAAGTCAACCAGCAGCAAAGACTGCATCTGCTGTTCCCTCTACCAGGACAGATGTGCTCCTTCACTTCTGCCTTGGTCTGTTTCATGTTGCTACAACAGAATAATATATTGGGTAATCTATGGGAGAAGAAATTCATTTCTCACACTCTCTCTGGGCAACAGAAAGACCAGTTTCAGGATGACAGCATCTGGTGAGGGTTTTCATGTTACATCATCCCATGGTGGAAGGATGGAAAGACATAAGAGCATGTGTGAGAGGGAGAGAGCAAGTGGGATTCAAATTCATTTCTTTTATCAGAAATTCACTCTCTCTTCTTGTAATTAACTCACTCTCAAGATAACAGTATTAATACATTCATGAAGACAGAGCCCTCACCCTAATCTCTTTTTAAAGGTCCCACCTCCCCACACTGTTGCATTGGAGATTAGGCTTCTGACACATGAACTTTGGAGGACATATTCAAACTATAGTGTCTTCCCAGGTCTCCTTCCTTGCTGGCAAAATGTTGTCAGCTTAAATATCACCTGTCATCTTTTCCTGACCATGTGATTTAATTTGCCTTTGTCATCTTCAGTCACTCTATCGCCTTACTGTTTTTACTCTCTTAAACAATCACTTTTGTTCATTTGTTTACTTGATAACTGTAAAGATAAGTAATGAATTTTTATACTTATGACTAGATTTCACCAAGATATTACTTTTGTGATGACTCAGTGGCAACTAGATAGATTGAATGTTAGAGGTAATGATATTCATTGATAATAATTGATAATGTCATAGCATTTTAATTAAGCCATTACATATTACACATTTAATTTTACACTTACTTAAGGATAATACTTCTATGGAGGTCCCATTTGATTATTATTAAAGTCTTGTGAAATAAAATGGACAAGTAACATATTCATATATACATAGGAGGAACGCGAGGCTAAAATAGATAAAATAACTTGCCCAAGATTACTAATTACAAAAATGCAAAACACAGCCTATATGTAACATGTTTTTCTACGCTTCTTTTGTGACCTGAAAGCCTTTTACTTAGTGAAGATTTTAGGTGAAAAACGAAGGGAGGTAAAGGGAAGAGGAGAAGATATTCATTTGTATAAATAAGTGGATGCAAAGTTATGGAGAGTAGTATAAATTTTAAGTCTATTTAAAAGTAGACTGAGTATGAACATATTCTCTAAATAATGTGTATGACTAAGAAGACTTCTTCCTAAGGAAGTATTTTTTTCTTTGTAATTGTCATTTTTACCTTATTTGTCATAACTCCAACAGAAGAAAACTTTTAATTTTTTTAATATCATATAATGATCAAATGTAAAAAAACTTTAGCAATCTAGTCTTTTATTTATATCTCATTTTTCTTTTTCACAAGACAATTAGAAACTGCTACAACAAAAAATATGTATACAACAGGATCAATTAAACAAAAGTACAAAAAAAATTAGGACCTTGGAAGAGAGGAAGATATATTTTAAGTGAAAATCATCCTCATTATTGGAATCAAATATGCCAGAGCATCTTGAAAATCAGAGTAATTTACATAGTTTCCTTTATTTAAAAGATTGAAACTTATTGACCAGCCCTTTAGTAGACATGATATTTTCCTGGCAATAGATTTTAAAAGGATCTTACATAGAGAAGAAAATTACTTAGTTAATATTCTAACATCATACATCATTTTTTTTGTACAAGAGTTTAGGTTCATGCAGAGATGATAGGTTTCATTCACTCATCCACTGATTCAAATAACTTTTATTGATTTTGCACATGTTCCAGGAATGTAGAAACAGACCACGCTCTTGTCTTTGTAGAATACCGAGAAGGATGAAAAGAACATTTAAATTAATAGTTTTATGCCAAAATACAGGAATATGTAAGCAGCATGTTCTGGAAACATGGAAGTGACAGCATCCAATTTTGCTCACTTGAGAATCTAGGTTTCATAGATTCATAGATTCATAGAAAGAGGAAAATTTTGAGTTGATTCTTAAAGTGGGAATTTTCAAGGTTGATAAAGAAAATGTAGGTCATTTTAAGGAGAGTAAAGAAAAGAAAATATCAAATTTCATGAGAACTTTTGAGAAATATAAGTAACTCCAAGTCACAAGAGGATCTCACAAAGTAGGGAGTAGTTACCTTAAAAAGGTAGCTGTATATGCCAGATTAAGGAATTAGCTTCTAGGCTTTTGAAATGAGGATCCATTGAAGGATGTTAAGCACAGGAAAATAAGATTTGATTTGTATTTTAGAATATCTGTCAGCTCTATACATTTTATAAGGTATTCCCCATATTTACAAAGAATAAAACAAAAATAAATCATTTATTCAAACATTTTTGAAAATCTACTATGTGCTAGGCACTGCACTAGCTATTAATATTAATAGAAAGAGCTGAGTATAGTAGGAGCGGTCTCTGTACTCATGGAGCTTATAGACTACTCTGAACACGTATTAAAAATGATTATAAGTAATTCTGTAAATAGTTGCAAGTCTGCAAACTGCTATGAAGGAAAAATAGAAAGGTCTATAGGAGTGTAAAACAAGGGAACCTAACCTTGACTAGAGAATCTACTCTTGACAAAATAGGCTTTCCTGAGAAAGGGATGTTTAAATGGACATGTTAATTATACATATGGAGCAAGGTAAGAGAGGAACTGGCAAGAATAAAAGAAGCAGAGTGCATGGCTTTTTAAAAAGAATTCCAGAGAAACTCAACATGGCTGGAGAGGAGAGAAGAAAGGGCAGTGTGGTCCCAGATGAGATTGGAGAAGCAGGAGAGATTGAGTCAAAGGCTTTACAGACCCTATTAAAGAATTTCCCTTTCATTCTAAAGGCAATGGTTTTCAATAGAAAGGCTTTTTACACAGAACAGTAACATTTAAAACATGTGTTTTAAGAAAGAATGTACTTCTAAAAGATTACTCTGGCTGCAATGCCAAGAATTGTTTAGGAGGTGGATAAAGCACAAAGACTGTGGGGTGATCAATTAGGAAGCTGATGTAGCAAATCAGGAGAGTTGAAGGTAACCTAGATTAGCACAATGTAATCACGATTTAGGAAATATTTGGGGAGGCAAAATCAGCTAAACTTGGTGATAAATTAAGAAATATTGGATGAAGCAGTTCTGGTTTGAACAGCCCTAGGAAGAGTAAGAACATCTCTGTGGAGTTAGAGGCAAGGAAACCATTTGGAAGTACCTGCAACCATGCAAGGAAGAAATACAGACTAACCTAAGGCAGTCGTAGAAACACTCAGAAAATATCATCAAAAGCTATTTGGAGACCAACTGGAGACTCTTCAGGAGATGCAAGGAGACTTAGAGACCAACTGGCAGTGGAGAAAAGGTAGGGAAACAAATTGAGGCCAGTTTTCTTGTCTTGGGCTTACAAGTAGACTTGATGCCAGTAACTAAGATGGATAGTCCAAGTAAGAAGAGCATGGTGAGAAAGGAAGAAAGTGAGAGCAGTTGAGGACTTGTTAAGATTGTAGGACAGATTCTGATGAAAGTGTTAAGCTGGCAGAGGGACTGTAAGAGCCTGAGGCTCAAGAAGCACTCTGAAGTTTCACTGGCATTCCTGTGATATGGATAGTGGTGGGGAAGAGCAGAGATCAGAGTGGATATGAACAGAAGAGTCAGAAATGCTTTTAAATTGCCATGGAGGGAAGTGTTGGAGGAGGATGTATTTAAATATTTTACCCAAGAAGTGTCTTCATGCAGATCAACTTCCAGCTCGACACCAAGCAGGAAGTGATTTCTTCCTACCCCAATACTTTTTAAATTCTCCCCACCCTCCGAATGTCCCAGGGAGGGGAAGGTAAGAGTGAGCAGGCACACACAGGGGAGAAGCTTCAGGTTCCAGATTGGGACACAGTCACTTTCCTCAAAGGACACACAATCCTTCAGGGTTACAACTCACAAGCCCTGGGGCTACCGAGGTGGCCGGGAGTGAGGCATCCAAGTGGGTCTGTTGCAGATGGATCTGTTCACTCCAGCGGAGGACTCTCGTGTGAAAAGGTGGGCTTGGTTACACTGGAACTTCTAACTTCTTTTCAAGAGATGTTGGAAATCATCCAAATCCTTATTGCAAACCTCTTCTGTGCCAGAAACAGAAGATGTTTCTGGTGGTGAGAAGCTAGCAGTGAACACAACGGTCAACCATTGCTGCCTTTATTGAGCTTATATTCATGTGGAGAGAATAAATCAATAAACATTCAAAATCATAAATATATCAGATGTTGGGAAGAGAGGCCATAGGGTAGAAATACAGGGGAGAGCAGTGGCTCCATTGTAAATAGATGGGCAGGAAGGCCTTACAGAGAATATAACATTTGGGAAATGATCTGAAGTCAGGTAGAGAATGAAGCTACATGTAGGTATAGCAGGAAAGAAAGTTTACAAGGAAATAGCCAACAACATTCTCCTAAGCCAGGGATATATATCTTAGCTATATTTTGAAGTCAGAGCCACACGGATTGTCTTTAAGATTAGATGCAGAGTGTACCAGAAAGAAAAGAAATAGAAGTGACCCAAATTTTTTGGACTGAAACTCTGTCACTTAGATGTCAAAGGTTTGAAGGAATTGCCGATCAGAAGGGAAGATAGTTTGGGACATATTATTGTGCCCAAACCAATGTACTTTCTCAGATGCCCTCAACTGGCTTCTCCTTTCTTGTCCTTGCTTGTCACTTACCTGAGCTGGAACAACTTTCCACTTTTAAACTTGGATGAAGCACCAGGTCACATCCAAACACTTGGGTGATGGCACCCTGAGAAACCATCAAGAAGCCCTACGTTAAAGGGAGTTTCTTCTCCATAGGAGGAAGTCAGGCAAATTTCTTTCTCCCTTGGCTTGCTCCACAGTATAATTCTTTCTTGTAAGGCTCTCCACCTATGGAGTAAAATGATCAGTTTGCTGTCTCTGAAAGTTATTTTTATGTAGCAGGCACTGAGAAATGCTTCAAGTTTTTCTTGCTTCATTTCCCTTTTTTTCTCTACCTCACTGCCCTGGGCTTGCACCTAAATCCTTGCACAGGATCTTCTTTGTATGTGACATAGACTACGGCAGTTGCCTCCAAGTGGAGCTGTCAAGTAGAAAATTGGATCCATGAGACTGCAGCGTGGCGGGGGGCGGGGGAGGCTAGGGTAGGGGGACCAAAGTAGAGACATACATTTGGGAATCATCAGAACAGAGATGATATTTAGTGTCTTGGGACCTGATGATCACCACAAAGTGATTACAGAGAGAGATGAGAGGAAGGCCAAAGACAAAGCCTTGGGCACTCCCATAATTAGGGGTCTGCAAGCGGGGAGCCAGCAAAGGAGTCTGAGAATCAGCTGCCAGTAAAGGAAGAGGAATCCACAGGGGTGTGTCGACGTGGAAGCCAAGTGAAGAGTGAGTCAGGGAGGGAGGAGTGAAGTGTCAAATGATCTGGATATTAATATGAAATCTCCCAATCTTGTAATGTTAAACAGAGTATTCAAACTCTTTAAAACACCATAGAAACAGAACACTTTTAAGAACAACTTGTTCCTCACACTGCCATTTTACAAAATGCAGTCCAGTGGGAAGGCGTGTCTTGACTTTGGTGGATGGACTTTCTCCTGTTCTTTCTCCGTCTACAGTCAAGGCCATGTCATACTGTTCCCCCCAAAATGGTTATCTCCCCATTACAGCACTTACCACCTAGATTTGAACTTGTTAACCAAAACTAACATGTATTCAGCATTTAGTATGTATAGACCTTGTCTTAATCTGTTCCTCTCTATTGATCTAATCTCTCTCTCTTTGTCACGGGTATAATCTTTGCAAGATTTATAATGGATAGCTTTTATAATTATCTCCAGTAAAATACAAGATAACTGAATTATTGAGTGGCTAAGTAAATTTCCAAATGTCATGCCGTAAGCATAAGACAGAACTCGGATTTGAACCCAAGATGTCCAGTTCCATGTTCTACACTTGAAAGCATCATGCAATCAATACTGCCTCAGGAATTGTGGGTTGGATATCTGAGTATACAGCTGTGTATTAGTCCTAGTTCCCTAGGGAAATAGAACCAATATGGGGTGCGTGTGTGTGTGTGTGTGTGTGTATATATATATATAAAAGAGGAGATTTACTATGAGAATTGGCTCTTAATTTATGAAGGCTGAGAAGTCCCATGATATGTCGTCTGCAAGGCTGAGAACCATGGGGCCCTGGTGTAATTCTCAGTGCAAGGCCAGAGGCCTGAGAACTGGGGGAGCTGCTGATTTACATCTACGAGTTCCATGGTCCGAAAACCATGAAATATCCCATGTCTGCAGGAAGAGAAGATGGATGTTCCAGTTCAAGAAGAAAACAAATTCCCCCTTCCTCTGTTTTTGTTTATTTGTGTGTTTTGTTTTATCTATACCCTCAATGAATTGAATGATGCTCACATTAGTGAGCGTGGATCTTCTTTATTCTGTCTGCTGATTCAGATGCTAATCATTTCAGGAAACACTCTCGCCGATGCGTCCAGAAATAATGTTTTACCAGCTATCTGGGGATCGCTTATCCCACTCAGGTTGATGCATAAAATTATCCATCACAGCTAGTTAGGAGAATTGCATTAGGCATCATCATCTTAGCAGTCTGGGCCCCTGCTTTTTCTAAGTTGATTTAGGCCCCTGGTGATGTCTCAAACGCTAGAGGGGGCACATACTGGGCTATGTTGAGGGAGTGTGTAGTTTGAAAACACTTTTCCCTGCTGCCTCTTCAACTCAGGGAAAAATCACTGCATTAGATGACTTGTGAGAATATTCTTCATAGGGATGGTAGAGTCATTAAATTGAAGTTTTTAGATGATTAAATGGCAGTAGTGTACTAGATACATATCACAAACTTTTAAAAATGCTCAGCTTGCAGGTGGCTCTATTATTTATTTGAGAGGTTGCCTTGCAGATATTTTTTGCATAAAATACTTAATTTTCAATGGTAAGTTTTGCTCTGCCTGCTAGGCCAAACTCTGTGACCTTTAAGAATTTCTCTCATCTTTGGTTAGAAACATTATAATATTTCTAAAGAGTCGTTGCTCTTTTTCAACTTATTTTTCCCTCCTATAAGGAGAAATCATTATGCTTACCTGACTTTCACTTATAGAATGAAGGGAGAACTGGGCTAAAATACATGCTTTATGACAACTTGTTCATACAGCCACTGTCAGCAGTTTTCCAATGAGAAACGTAAACACTGCAAAATACAAACCCGGGAATTGGAATCAAATGACCTTTTCCCTCCTGCATTCATGCGGATTTTCTCTGGATAAGTCCTCTGAAAAGAGCTGTTATGGCTACTCTTCTCTCAACACGACTCTTTTATGGGTACAGTTTTATGAAATTAATTTCAGAATAGCAAGCACCCAGAATAATTACCAGCAAATTAAGATCTGTAGTTTGGCTTATTAAAAAACAAAATAGTAAAAATTAAAGCAGACACAAATAAGTGTAAAGACATCCCATGCCCATGGATTAGAAGAATTAATATTGTTCAAACATAAATAGTATGAAAAGTTATCTATAGATTTAGTGCCATCCCTATCAAAATCCCAATGGCATTCTTTAAAGAAATCTGGAAAAAAAAATCTTGCAATTTATATGAAACTATGAAAGAGCTATAATAGCCATAGCAATTCTGAGCAAGAATAAAGCTGGAAGCATCACATGTCCTGATTTCAAAATATGTTACAAAGTTGCAGTAATCAAAATAGAATGGTACTGGCATAAAAACAGACACATAGACCAATGGGGAACAGAATAGAGAGCACAGAAATAAGCCCAATCATCTATGGTCAACTGATCGTTGATGGTTGCCAAAAGTACACAATGGGAAAAGATAGTCTCTTCAGTATATAGTGTTGGGAAAACTGAATATCCATTTGCAAAATAATAAAATTGGGTCCGTATCTTATACTATGTACAAGAATTAACTCAAAGTGGATTAATAATTTAAACATAAGACCAGAAACCATATAACTTCTAGAAGAAAGCACAGGGGAAAAGCTTCATGACATTGCCTTGGCAATGATTTCTTGTATATGACACCAAAAGTACAGGCAACAAAAACAAAAGCAAAAATAGTCCATTGGGATTACGTTAATCTAAAAAGCTTCTGCACAGCAAAGAAAATAACCACTAGAAAGAAAAGGTGATCTACAGAATGGCAGAAAATATTTGCAAACCATATATTTAATAAAGACTTAATACCCAAAATATATAAGAACTCCTACAACGTAATAGCAAATAATCCCAAATAATCCAATTGAAAAATGGGCAAAAGAACTTAATAGACCTTTCTTCAAAGAAGACATACAAATGGCTAACAGGCGTGTAAACAAGTGTTCAACATCCTTAATCATCAGGGAAATACAAGTCAACACCACAATGAGACATTACCTCACACCTGTTAGGATTGCTATTATTTAAATAAACAAACAAAAAAATGTTGGCCAGAATGAGGACTTCTACGCTGTTGGTGGGAATGTAAATTGGTGTAGCTACTATGTAAAACAGTTGAAAGTTTCTCAAAAAAATTAAAAATAGAACTACTATGTGATCCAGCAATCCAACTTCTGGGTGTATATTCACAGGAATTGAAATCAGAATCCCAAACAGGTATCTGCACTGGTATGTTCACTGTGGCATTATTCACAATAACCGAGACATGGAAGCAACTTAAATCCATTGATGGATGAATGGATAAAATAAATGTGGTACATATACACAATGAAATATTATTTAGCTTTAAAAAAGAAGGAAATCCTGTCATTTGCAACAACATGGATGAACATGTTGGATATTACACTAAGTAAAATAAACCAGGCACAGAAGGACAAATACCACATGATATCACTCATGGGAGGAATCTAAAAGAGTCAAACTCAGAAGCAGAGATCTACATATAATGGTGATTGCCAGGGGGTGGGGGAAGGAGGACATGGGGAGGTGTTGTCAAAGGGCATAAAGTTTCATTTATAATAACTAAAGAGAGCATGAAGAAACTTTTGGAGATGATTGATATGTTTATGGTATAGATTGCAGTCATAGTTGAACAGACATACATTTATCTCCAAACTCATCAGGTTTATGTATCAAACAGGTACAACTTTTTGTATGTCAGTCATACCTAAATAAAGTGGTTTAAAAAGTGAAAAATAAATAAGTTTGTGATATCAGTAACCTGGAGCGGTCCTACCTCACACACAAGACTCACCCTTACAATAGGACATTATATGTATCTTGTTCTCTATTGTCAACAGAAATTCTGATGTTGAATGCACTGAGAGGCCGAAGGCATGCCAAGGAGCAATGGTCTTTGGGTAAATGTCCAGCCAATCCCCAGCTTCAACAGTCTGGATGCTATCTTTTCTGTTAATGAAAGATTATTTCCTCCCTAAACTTGCTGGCCAATCCATTATTTATTTAAAGCTTCAAATAAAACACATACCTTGCAAGTGAGATATAAAATAACTCAAGTGGCTTTACCCTTAAATTTATAGCAATGGAGAATCCAAGGAAAAAGCGACATAATGTATAATTTTATGGATAAGAAAGAGAAACACAATGGAATCAGAAATGAAGCAGAGTTTTCAAATTGACTAAGTGATCCAAATCTTAAACACTTAAGCCCCATTTTTTGCTTGCTTTGTCTCCTACCCAGATGTAGAAAGAGGGGCTGAGGGTTCTGTTGAATCACCCAACAAGAACCTGATATTTGGATAACAATCATGATAAATGGGGCACTGAGTTCTCATAAGGTTGGGTGATAACATTGTTAGAATGAAGAACACCTTAACTGGTCATTTCATGTTTCACAAGCAACCACCCTGGGAGAGGTGGCAAAATATGTTATTGTTGACGCAAAATGGAGCCTTTTTCCTTAATGGTATAGCACAGGTCAGCACAGTAACTACTAATATTTTCCTGCAAATCATATTATGCTCTGAAAGTTGCCTCATTAAATTTATATCAAATAAGGAAATGGGAATGCAGTTAGAAAAGCAGTGTTGTGACTATGAAATTACAATATTTCATTTTTATAGCTTTGGCCTTGAAATCACTGCAAGCATTTTTCCCCAGGGATGAGCTTTTTCATCAACCATATTCTGGAGGAAACAGCAAACTAGAGACCTTCTGGTGCTTGTGTGTAAACATTAGCAAGAAGTGGTGCATAGAACAACTTGCAGGTCATTTCCCCACGCGGAAGCCACTGAGCCCTTCCAATGCATCATCCTTTCCACACTTGGACACCAGTGTGGGCTTTCAAAATTTTCTTTGAACCTGAGTCCCTGCTTCCTGCCTGCCATATGCCACCACCCAGAATAGTCTATCTTACATGCAAATCTGCCTCTCTCACTTGCCAGCTTTCACTCAGGTTTTCTTACGTATAAAACTAGAGATATTTGTACCTATATTACAGGGTTTGTCAGTGACACTGCTAGAATATCTGGCACCCAGAGTGAATCGTTTTGTAACAATATTATTACAAAAATATTTTCATCAATAACTATAACACAAAATGAACAATTGTGATGGCCAGAAAATAACCACAATGATAATTTTCTTTCATTGAATTTTGTACATATAATTATACCAGCAAATTAAAAATAAAAAAGAAACAAATACTATGAAATGATAAAGTAAAGAATTAATATTTTTTAATTATATTAATTTTTTGATAAAAGGGAAATTATATATACCTATGTATTGGTTTGCCACAACAATGAACAATCAAGTAACAAATAAATAGAATAAGATATTTTAATTCTAAGGACATTATTAAAATTCGGTAATCTATTCTATGTGTGAACTAAAATTTGCACTTGCTAGGCACAGTAGTAATTCTTGTATTTCTCACTGTTTCCTTGTTTTAACTTTTAAACTAAATAAAAACTTCAAGTGACCGTATAAAATGACAGCATTGAAGCCACATAAAACTCACACTAACCAGAAATTATAGGATTTAAATCGACTGATTTAATCCAGGAAATAATATTTTATTATTGACATTTTTTTAAGAATTTTAAAGTGGGGTTAACCAGAGTGTTTTATAATTGTTTGTATATTCTCTACTGATAATGTACGCCGTTATTGCCTATATAAAAGGGCAGACTGCATTGGCTGCCCCGTAGCTTGCTGTCACTGGGATTCTGGGAAGGTTAAAAGGGATTAACATCTAAGGTACTTGCAAAAGGCCCTGGCATATAGTAAATTCTCCATAACCATTATGATTATTGTTGTTAAATAATTATAATGTCTCCATATATAACATGTATTAAATATATTTTAAACACAAAGTGAATCTTATTGGTATATTTAAGACCATTCATAGTCTGGTCATACTCTAACTTCTAATTATTTCTTTCACTTAAAAGAGTAAAGAAAAAGCTTCAGCAACACTAAAATTTTCATTCTTAATTAAATGTTTCATTAATTCACTGTGAGGTCTTCTGCTATTTTTTTGCTTGCAAGTCCCATTCCCCTTTTACTTCCTGGGCACTGCCTCATTGTCCACAGCGTAGCTTAATTGTTAATTTCTCTGAAACACCCTCCCCTTAATCAGCTCTCCTGTTCAGGAAAAAGATTCATCATCTGTCTGTCCATCCATCCATCTATCCATTTATCCACCCAACCTTCTTTCCATTTGTTTCCTCATCTATTATCAGAATGCTTGCAATGTTCATAACAATCTTCTGGAATTAAAGAATAAACAAAAACATGATAGCTGTCTTATATCACCTAAAGTCTGCTGGGGAAAACAGAGAAGTGTCAATTACAATCCAATATTTTTAGGGTTATGCTTAGATGTAAGGATGGAGTGCTATGAGGGGGGCACTTGGGAGTGTAATTTAAACAGTCTCGAGAGTTCAGAGAAAGCTTGCTGGAAGATACTAGAAGTATCTAAACTGAGACCTGGAGAGTAAGATTCATCCAGCAGAAAGAGGCTGTAAAATGGGAAGAGTGGGGAGAATGTCCCAGCATAATCAATAGATGAATTATGACCTGAAGGAAAAAGAAAAAAATATATACAAATAGAACTAAAAGAATTTCCATGCTGTTTTAGGATAGAGAGAAAAGTTGAGAATGGGGAACAGACTCTGGAGGGGTAATCTGAGGCCGTATCATGCAAAGCCCTGTCCATCCTATATTCAGGAGTTGGGTATAGGCTGAGGGCAGTGAGATGCCACTAAAAGATTTTAAGTGAGGTAGTTATTTGATTTACAGTTTTAAATATTACTCTGGTAGTAGTATAAATTATGGGTTGGAGAGGGAAAATACTCAAGGGAAGAAGGTGGCTTTGGTTGTTGTAGGGATCTTATCATGAGATGATGGTAACTCCCATAAAATGAAGCAGTGGGGATGGATTGTAAAGATTTAGAAAGTACAATTGCCAGTACCTAGTGATTGGATATTGGCAGTTGAGGACAGGAAGGGATCAAGGATGGTTTCTGGATTGGCCTCCAAATTACGTAGTGGCACCAATCACTAAAAGAGATGAATACAGAAGAGATGGCAGTGGTCACCAAGCTTGATCATATTGGTGGGGAAAAGGTTTTGCAAAAGCGTGCTGATCTTCTTTTTGGTTTTGTTCAGTGTGATGGGTCTATGGGACATGAAGGTGAATGTGCCAAGAAAACATCATTTGGAATGTGTCCATAAAGGGATAAGGGTGAGAATGAGCTCTCAAAAAGAGCGTGAAGTTTGAGAAGAGAAGCTGGTTGAGTACAGAGCTCTCAGTCATGTCAAGTTATAAGAAAGACAAAAGAAGAGTAGCCAGCAAACAAAACTGGTTGAGAAGCAGTGGGCAAAGAGGTGCAAGGAAATCTGGAGGAGAATGATGTTGGGGAAAGCTAAGTTGACATTTAATATTCATTAGAGCTCTGTATGAATATACTTGTCTTCTTGACTGTTATTCCATTTCTTAGGGACAGGAAAATGCTTCTGTATGCCTATTATATAGCACAGTATCCAACACAGAGTAGGTGCTCAGTGCATGTCTGTTGAATGGAATAAATATATGTATATGGGGCCCCAAAGTAGAGATGACTTTCTACTCTGTTATTTTTATTAAACAGCTAAATATATTAAATAATCAGGACTGGTGAATTCAGATATAACCAGTGTCATCTGGTGGAGGGAATATGTGAGCATGTCTTTCCTCCTTGTGATAGTTTATATTAACATAAATGATCTAAACTTGAGCAACCCTGGACTTTGCTAAGAGTCCTTAAATAGACGGCAGGTTGCAATTATGCAGAAGAAAAGCAGTCCATGGAAGAAATAGTGTAAGTCATAATAAGCCAGTGTAGATTCCAAGAAGTTCTGATCACATTAAAGAAAACATGTCAAATAAGTTGGAAATCACGGGCCATAGGGAAAAAGTTATAATAAGAATCTTGCCAGAAAGAGTCTGTCCAATCAGTGGCAGGAGGTATGTGCCAGGATAGAATGATTTATGTGGAAATTTTGAAAACCTGATCCACACCCTATTGAAATTAGTAGATCATGGGAATAATATGTGGTTATTATGTACAAAGTCAAAGGGCTTGATTTGCTATTCTCAATAGAATATCAAGCAGGTAGTGAAGAGATGAGAATATTTCTCCCATGAAAAGAAATAGAAAGGCCAGAATTTCTCATAAAAGTGGAATGTGCTCAGAGATAAGTAGGTTTGATACCTAATTTACAGGCAATTGTGTGAAATGGAGAGAGGACACATTCTGTAGTCCTCATAACCTGGGTTAAAATCCAAGTGCAGCTAAATACAAGTCATATGGCTTTGAATAAGTTATTTCATCTCTTGGAGTTTTAGTTTTCTTATTTGTGAAAATAGGCATACTTATTTTCTCATTTGTCACATTGTTCTAAGCATTAAATGGTCTAATTCATCTGAAATGCCTGGAGCAGTGCCAGGTGTTAGGTGCTCAACAAAATATGATTTTTCTTATTTGTGACCATGTCTTTCCAGAAGATACCCAATAGTAGCAGAGGCATGTGGGGACAGCCAAACTGATTTAAGATTATGCTAGCTATTATGCATTTTTAAGAGGTGTATGTTTCCAAATTAAAGTTCATTTGATTCGGTAATCTGATTCTGTTATGTAGTTGAAGGTTAAAGCAATTGTTACTGTCAACAGATATGATTCTGTGACTTTGCATTGCTATCTTAAAACTCACACACTCACACGCACACACAGAAGAACAAAAAAAAGTTATTTGTGACCAAAATAATATTAACTTTTGTATGTGCTATCTAAGCAAATGTTTTCCTGGAAATATATGCAAAATGAAAAGATGTGATTTTATTTTATTCCAAAAACACAACAGAAAATCAAGAGTTACAGTGAAAGTCATAGGGAATTGAACAAATTGCCACCAGCTCTTTTCACTTTTACTACACAAAATGAGAGAACTCAGGGGTATCCAAGATGGTAAAATAAACTTAAAAAGCAAAAGAACTCAGAGCTCTCAGTGATAGTAAACTAAACTTAATTACTGCCTATGTTACAGCACAATGTACTATTTAATTATTTAAAAATCATAAGAAAATTGCAAAGTTGTGAAAACAACCCAAGTGCCCATCAATACATGAGTCGATTAATAAAATGTGGTATATGTATGCCATGGAGTTCTACTCAGTCACAACAAACAATGGTCAACTAATATCTCTTCTATTATCCTGGACAGAGCTGGAGCCCATTCTACTAACTGAAGTACCACAAGAATGGAAAAACAAGCACCACATGTACTCACCATCAAATTGGTATTAGCTGATCAACACTTACATGCATTTATAGTAATAACATTTATCAGGCATTGGGAAGATGAGAGGGGGGAAGAGGAGATAGGTATATACACACCTAATGGGTGTGGTGCACACTCTCTGGGGGATGGACACACTTGAAGCTCTGACTCAGATTATTTGTACCAACGATGCTAAAATAAAAAAAAGAAAATATAAAAACAAAGAGTACAAATAACAGTGTAAGTAAATGATTAATTCTTTCTATGACTCTTTTTTTTTCTATCTTTCTTTTTTTTCCCTTTTATTTCATCATATAATGGGGGTACAAATATTGTTA
>VBSM01002608.1:84085747-84101171 GCA_008086735.1 Cheirogaleus medius
ACTTTTCTGTCCCTTCACCAGCGAGGCATACACCACTGTTGTGTACAGATCTCCTAGCCAAAGAGACCCTGCACCGTTCCCTGTAGATTTTTAGTTGCTCTCCCCTCCTGCCTGCTCTCTGAACTGCCTGACCACCCGTGTTACCTCTTCACGCTGATTTCAGGCACTTCCCTGCTTGCGTGGGTGTGGAGGTCAGCGAAGGAGAAGTTGTCCCACTGTGGCACAAATCACACAGTCCCATTCAGCTAGCCGCTGAGCGCGGCCAGTTTGCACTCCAATCCCTGCTGTACCACTCGGATTCTCGGAACTTCACAGCAAATCCACTGTGTCACTTTCTTCCTTTTCCCAGCACTGCTGCCCCTTGAAGCTTCCCTCTAATTCCGTGAAGTCGATACTGTGGGAGAACTACCCCCTCGAGTGATTCAGGTCACCTTCTTCACCTCCCAGTCTGAGAGCAGAGAGCCAGGAGGTCATCCCTAATCCGCCATTTTTGACAATCCTCTTTCTATGACTCTTAAGCTAGAATGAGCAAACATAGCAAAGAAGTCATGCATTTTTATTGTGAATAATAAAATGAATTAAATAGACTGCACAAATATTATCTGGATTTAGTTTAGCAACTTATAGCATCATGGAGATTCTGAAGTTTTAGCAAAACCAAAGAAACTTCCTTACTTTTAGAAAATGAGACTTAAAAATATCCAGATTTCTTCCTCAATTTGTGATGTTATCTCAGGTCAGTGAAGAATAAAAAAATCATTTATTTTGCTTAGAATTTTTAGCTTGATTTGCAACCTTGAGTATGGATGCCATATCTCAAATAATTAACACAAAGCTTTGTGTATTTGAAAGGATCTAAAGATGATCATGGAATTTTGAACACTAAAAGGAGATTATAGGCTAGAAACAAAAACAGAAATGATAGTCAAAATGGAGTGGGATAGAAATTTTAATATTCATGGAGACTTGTGGTTGGTTATAATCAGAAATGATATTACAAATATTTATTAACAACTGGTACAGCATACTATATGCCAATCCTACTCTGGGACTGAAGTTTTTGAGAGCCAGCATATTTGCTAGAACATAGTGTTGGGATCCAAGAGGGTTTGCTAATGAAGGCACTTGAGATGATTGGGATGGCTAAAAGTATAGGAATGTTTTAATATTTTAACAAGTACTGAATAATGGTTAGTTTTCAACTTTGGATACATTTTGCTCAATTTTTATTATAAAACAAGCCAGAGTGTTGGGGACCTAGCCTAAGGTATTTAGGGAGTTTGGCATGGAATCCTTGCATATACTTACAATCTAGGAGAATACTGCTTCTCCCTTCATTCGAATCCAAAAAATTTTCACTTCCCAGCGTTGGGTTCTGGCCTGGTAGTAAGCCATGCCCCCGAGCCACTAATGGAAACCATCCTCAGAAGAAATCAGAACATCCAGTAAAGCCACATGTGTATGGATCCCCAAATAATTCATGCAGTGTGAAAACCTCAAGCCTGGAAACTAATCTAAAACTGGCCTGAAAATAGAAATTCCTGTAGGGATTTTGCATAGACAAATATAAAAGTACTTCTTAGGGCTGTTTCCAGAAACTGGGAAAAAATGTGATTCCTGTGAGAGAAACCTCCACTGAATGAGATGTAATAGACAAAATAACTATGCACCCAAGAAAGCCCACAACCAGAGATTGTCGTCTGAATCTAAATAGGAGAATTCATGTTTATAGAATGAAAGATGAGTGGGCATCTGAAAGGAATTTTAAAATAAGTACATTAGAATTATAAAAGAATAAAGAGCAATAAATTGTGCCTAAAGTAACAATACACACACATATATACATGCAAATATATATATTTTTAAAAAATTGATAATTTTAAAAGGACCAAATAGATATGCTAGAAATAAAATCTAATTGCTTATATAAAATAAAAGAAAAAGGTCATATGATCATTTTCATAGATGCCGAAGAGAAATCAAATATATCTATTCCAGAAAAAATCACAGTAATGCACATTTAACCTATTAACATTTCTGAAAGAGAGATGTGCCCTGAAATCAATGATGTCCTAGCAATGTGTCAGTTTTACTGTATTAACTTTTTCTATCTTAGTAGTAGATAAATTCATGGGAACTTTTACAGTTAATAGTGTTCCTTACTAGAAGAAATCTTGTGTTTTTCTTTGTTAATACATTATTTACCATATTACCAGCCAATTCAATTAGACAGACAAATGTTCCAAGTATAAGAACAATCAGGCACCATTTATTAAATAAACCATGATTTTATCATCGAATTAAAATGCCAATAATTGGCCTTTGTCAGGTTCACATATATATTTCAATCTGCTCTCCGACTCTTTTCTCTTCCACTGATCTATTTTTTCTTTTTGTACCAATGCCACTGTGTTTTGATCAGAATGCTTTAGGGTTAGTTATCTTATTTAGCATATTCTCCCTCACAGTTTTTTTCATTCATACTTACATAGGCTACTCTCATACCTGAATATTCTAAATGAGTCTAAAATATTTTATTTAACTCTAAGAAAAAAATTAACAGAGAATTCATATTGAATTATAACATACAAATTTGATGTAAGATTATCACTTTTTATCTTTTTATTTAATTTTATTAATTCATTATTTATGTATTATTTCATTTATTTTTATTATATTGTGTATTATTATTTCTTGTGTGTCCACTACCTATATAATAAAAAATAAACTGCCATTTAAACATAATTTTAAATATAAATGAAGAAGTATATTCAGATATACCAGGATTTTAAACTCTGACTTTTCCATGCGCTAGATGTGTAGTCTTTGGTAAGTTGATTTACCACTCTGTCTTAAGGAGGCAGTAACCTCTTTAGAAAATTTATTTGTTAAGTTCTCAGATTTTATAAAATTATATCATTGCATTTCTCATAGAATGGTAACATTAATGGGACATGGGAAAATTTCTCTTATTTCAATGAAATAATATTTTTTGAAGAAAAAAATTTCAACTATTTGTTGAGAGCATGTAAAATCTATGTTAGGTTTCATCCAGGTCCTCAGAGAGGTAAGTAACTATATTGTTTTATTTTTGCTTTGGGAGAACATCAGGAATGGAATTGCACTTTGGCATTTGGGTTTTTGTTTACATTGGGTGAACGTTATAATAAATGATGTGAGGAAATTCATTGCTGTATTTACTGTAATAATATTGTTGAGTGCCTTGTTCAAACATTTCTCTCTGATTTCAGTACCAGCAATAGCTCAACTTCTCCTGAATTATCGGTTGGAGGAGTGTGTAGAATTCTGTCATTAATTAGTTTTTCTTTGTATTGGCTAGTAGAATGATCAAAGACAAAATTTTGCATTTACTTCTAGCATTTGGAAAACAAATTTTATATATAAACCTGAATTTTCATTTGTTTTATCTCTCTGCCATTGTTTTCCCTTTGCCTGGATTTTCTTTCTCCCTTTTTATCTTCTCTGGCTGTTTTTTTATATATGTTTTAAAGCCACCTAAAATCAATTTTTAAACACAGAAAGGGCATAAATAAATACACAAGTATATCAATAAGTAAGACCATATTTCTTAGCCTCAGTTTCTTCAGTGAGGCATTCCCTTCTCCTCTGCTGGTGAGGTCTCTGCATCCTAAGCATATCTCTGCCTATCCAGGCCTTACTCGATCACCTTTAAAAGACATCACTCACCCTTGCATACTCTTTCTACCTTTCCCCCTTTATGTTTCTCAATTAAACTCACCCCCAAATTACTTGATAAATATAAGCCTTAGTTATTATTTTGTCTTATTTCTTTTTTATCTCTTTCCATTATAGTGTAGTTCCATGTTGACTGCTTTATCCACAGAGTGGCTGACACAAATAGGTGCTTGAATAAAATGTAATGAGTATCTGCTTCAAAGACATCCCAAAGACAGTAATCCTATGACATATTTTGAAATGACTGGTACAGTGCCCAGTATATCAACTTCTCTTTCTTGTCCTCTTTGTTCATTTTAGAGAAGGCACAATTTGAGAGACTCTGGCTGTAACCTACATTGATGGGCATCCCCAGATTGGGGCCTCAGTGAAAATGTATCCTGTTCTAACTCCAAATGACAGACTTGGAGGGCAATTTCTATTGAAGATGCAAAGACATATGTTTTAGAATAATAATGAAAGATAAGCACATTTATTATGAGCTTTATGACAGCAGGAAACAAATCCTTTTGGCTTGCCTTTTCATACCTACTTCATAACAGAGAGTGGCACAAAGCTGGGAGCAATACGTATTCGAGGGATAATAAATGGATAATGACGATTAACAGTAATAAAAATAGTAGCTGTTTCTTAAAAGGTTGTTACATTATTACTCTGAAAAACATTTTAACTATTAATAATATCTATTTTAATTTCTTCTACAATAATGTAGGTTGAATACTTTTCTTAGTCTCCTCATTGCAATCCCCATTTCACATCCGAGAAAACCAAGGCTGAAAGAAATTAAATAATAATTTTCATAAACTCACACAGGTAATAAGCACAGAGCTGTAACTTGAATCCAGAGGTCTTTGATTCCAGAACCATTCTCTTAAATACCAGCAGCATTATTTTGGATACGACCTCAATTCCTTTTTCATGCCAGGTTTATTTCTTTTGTGTATCATCCTAATTGGCTGCATCCTTCAGTAAAAGTTTTAACAGGTAAAAATGTAAATAGCCCTGTTCGAGGATATTGAAGCCAGGTTCTAGGCTGCAAGGTTTTCTTTTCCAAGCAAAAAAAAAATAGTTATAAAAATGACTTTTGAGCCCCTTAGATTGTCTGATAAGCCACATATAATGCCTGAGCTAATCTTTCCTGAAAGCTCTTTGGGCAAATTGCTGTTAACACTCAGGTCTGACAGTTTAATGCTATTACACTCCAAAATATATGTTCTTTCCGAAAATAAACATGTTTTATAATAGCAATACAGTTGTCGTCAAGGGGCAAGGTTATCGGGAGATAATTAGACCCCAGAGAGATTACAGGCTCTTAGATCATGAGAGCAATATTGCGAGCCTGCCTTATTAAATAATTGTAAGAAAGTCAAAGTCAACTATAAATACACACATTTCCCTGTAATTACTTTAAAAAGTACAAACCTAAGTTGCATGCCAATGTGCTGAGATGATAAGCCATCTCTCTCCATTACCTTAAAAATGTCTAAATATAACCTGGAAAATCAACTTGAAATTGAATTTTAAATAAGAATGAGAAAGGAAAGGAAAGACATCTTTTTTTTTTCTTTGCTAATATTTTCAGGTTAGCTGTTTTCAGGACATTATTAAACCCTGGCAAATGAATGGTTGGGTTCCAAGAAATAATCCCCCATCCCATCATACTTCCCCCCAAAAATAAAAATCTACCTAATGCAATTCTCCAAATATAAGGCTCTACATATTTGCACATAATATACCCTTGTTTTGAAAGAGCATCCCTCTCTCTAAATTAAACTTGTCAACCAGAATTTGATATCAACTTGAGAAACTTCTACACTTTCTTTAAAAATGTCTTTATTATAACCTTTTTGATATCTTCCCCCCACTACCATTAACCATCCCATCTCTGTAATATCAGGACATTTAGATATTTCTTCTTTCATATTTCAATAGTACCTTGTGATTAATTTTATTAACAGCTATCTGATTGCATTATATTGTCAATTTACAGGTGTTTGTTCATATTAGACCAAGAGCAAAAATGCATACATTTCCAGTTCCTCCCACAGTGCTTAGCACAATGCATTAACTCGATAAACATTTATGGAATAAATGAATGAAGAAGAAAAAACAAGGTCAGGTTGTCCAAAGCAGGTAAATACGATCAACCATACTACAGAAGGGAAATTATTTTCCCTAGATGTCGTGCCCTTTGTTCACTGCTTCCATTCTTATTAATAGTCCCAGAGTGGGGTTATTAACTTTGTTCTTCCTGGAGAGGACATATTTGAAGACCTTAATTTTTGAATTTCAGTGTTGCTACTAATTATTTGTGATGCTCTGGGAAAGTCACATGAACTTTTGGAGAAATAGAAGAAAGAGAATTCTCAGAGATTTAGAGCCAGGCATTAACTACTTTGTACCATGCAATGTTCTAGGTGCTGGGGATGAAGCCCCCAAAACGAATGGGGGGCAATAAGAATGATCCAGATTCTTCAGGAAACTTATATGTAAATTTAAGCTGCTTGTATAGGAATGTGAATCTCAATGTTCCAAAACTTCCACTTAAATATATTAATAATTGGTGACAAAACTGAAATTCAAAAATTAAAGTCTTCTGTATACAAATATGTACACTCTCCATAGTACTATTTCCAGTTGCCAGTCATTCCCAGTTAATACAATCACCCCCAAATTGTTTGCTGCTTCTCTTTGTACTTGACCCTTTCCAGAATCTTAAGAGAAATATCTATGAAGTATCTCTATCTCCTGTGGCCTGGATGCATTTTATAGTTTCAAGATTCTGTAATCCTGCCCTAATCAGGGATTTGGGTATTTCTTTTTTATTGATAATACAACAGTAACCTAACAGAAGTCATTAAAAATTAAGCCTTTTAAGGCTCATGGTATCTTGAGTGAGGTGACTGCCTCATGGGAGGAAGAACTCTCACTATATACCCTTTCACACTTTCGGATATTTTTCCTATATTCATGAATGTATAATCTATTCAAAATAATAAAAATTACTGAAAAAATGAGAATTTAGTCTGTCCATAAATTCATTCATGTTGAAATAGGAAGAAATTCATGTCTATGTGTGGCTGATTGAATGGGCCATGATGAATCAAGATAGTAAATGGCATCAGTACTTCCCCACTAGAAGTAGTGTAAATTGAGTCACCAGAGAATACAAAGGTTAGCTTTGTCCCACTCCTTGCTATTATCATGTACTTTTTAGGCTCTGTACTGTTTGTGTGTATGTAGTTCAAAAGTGTATTCATTCAACTCTTCACTGTATTTCTTTTCAATTCCAGATTCAATAAATAAGCATTCCTTTGCATTTATATTTTCACTGATTTCACTTCAATTTAAGCATTGATGTAAAAAAAGAAATTCCTGCCATGTTTTTGAAGCTTGCTTTCTGACAATAGATCTCTTTTTATTTTGAATTGAAATATTTAAATTGAAATTTTAGGAGTTTTTCCAGCTATAAAACAAAGGACAAATATCTTCCAAACTTAGCTCTTCCCATGAATATTTATATTATTCAGAAAAAGAAAAGCTATGCTATAGGAACAAATAAGCCCATGAGTCTCCATGTTTTCCAAATGAGGAAAAGAATGTATTCTTTGCTTATGTTGCATAACTAAAGTGGGCCATTTCTGGGGATGAGAGTTGGGGTAGATAGTGGAACCTGCTCCACACAATCACTCAGAGATCAAGGCTGATGGAAGCTCTGTAATTTTGTAGTTTTTTGGAACATGAGGACTTTGGAACATGAGGATTGGCTGTGCAATGGGAAGAGATGGGCATGGCACGGAGGTGGCATACCAGTTCTTAAATGTCTCAGGCTTGAAGTGACACTTGTTGATTTTACTCACACTGCTGTGGCTCTTTGCCTAACATTAGTCACATGGTCCCAAAGTAACTGCAAAGAAGTTTGGGAAGTGTGAGGGACCAAATGAATATTTATTATTCACAAAAATGCCTTTTTTACACCAATCAATGAGGGTTAGTTTGAAGTAAATTAACCTAATTTAATCCTCAAAGCTAGGGACTAATTTTCACGACATACACAGATTTGCTAGTAATTTGGCTCCCAATTATTCAACATACAAAATTTTACAATAAATGGTGTTAGACACAGTTCATACCAATAGTAGAATGACAGAAATCCACCACATTGTAAATATTTTGAGATAGTACCTTAGAAATAATAAAATTTTGAATTTAGTACTTTCTTTTCCTAGCTGAAATATTCAAATATTAACCAAGGTGCTCTATCTCCCTCTTCTTCCTCCCTTTGGTAAACAGAATCTTAGCTGATTCATTCAACATAAATTACTCTCATGCACATCATTTGATTGACAGAAGGGGATTTCACTACACAAAGTTTATGGTAATTAAAGATATGAATTTATCCCTGTTGCACTTCTAATTTTTTACAAGTAAAATATTGAAACAATGTAAATAAATTGGATTTATTTAAGATTGGCTAAATAAATTATAGTATATCTTCACAACAGAATGCTATACAGTTATAAAAAATGAATAAGGGAATTCATAATGTATACATATGGAACAATCTCCATAATATATTAAGTGAAAAACTTCTAGGCTCAGAACAATGTGTAACAACTACTTTTATGTGGGTGTGCTAGAAAAATGGACATGTATGTAAATTATCTCTGGAAGAATATACATGGTAACAAAAAGAACTGATAACAGTGTCTGCCTCATGGAAAGAAAAACCCTCACTGCATACCATTTCACACTTTCGGAATTTTTTCCTATATTCATGAATGTATAACTTATTCAAAATAATAAAGATTACTAAAAAATGAGAATTTAGCCAGTTCATAAATTCACTCATGTTGAAATAGGATCATGCACGTCCATGTATGGCTGACTGAATGGGCCATGATGAATCATGATAGTAAATGGCATCAGTATTTCCCCACTAGATTTACTAATAGTTTTGGGAGGCAGGTATTTCTCTTTCATTCATTTATTATTTCATTCAGTGATCAATTATTAGATCATTATGATGTGCCAGGCTTTGTTCTAACTCTACAAACATTAGCAGTATATAAAATAAGCAAGCTTCTTGTTCATTTGGAACATAAATTCTAATATAAAAAGACAGAAAATAGACAAACAATAAATATCCAAAAGTCATACTGAGAAGAAAATAAAACAAAACATTGCAATGGGAGAGACAGTGATTAGTGAACAGTATTAAAAGATACTTTTAAAGTTATTCAATGTGATTGGAGAGAATAGAGACTCTTGGATTTGGGATGTGAGATTTTATTGGTGCCCCTGTCTAGAGGGAAGGAATCAGATTGCAACTTTTTGGAGGAAACAATGGTGAAGGCAAAGTTTTTGTTGTTCTATTTTATTTTGGTTATTTGTTTTGCAAAAAAGAGGCAAGTTTTTTTTTTACTTCTTATGATGCTTCTATTTTTATATACTCTTCATAAAAATGTCTTATCTCTAATAGATATATGACATTTATTGAGCACTTTGAGTCTGACATCACAATAACTGTTATAACAATCTGATAAATTACTGACATCCCTTTTTGCCCACGCAGTGAACAGGCCCTTAAGGTGGTCCCATGATTCCTGCCTCATGGAGTTCACGTCATCGTGTGATCCCCTCTTCTTGGATGTGGATGAAACCTGTCACTTGCTGTGAACCAATAGAAATAGCAAAGGGAATGGGATATGCACGATTATGGGATCTGATTGCATTGCATCTGATTGCATGGCATCTGATTATGGCATCTTTCTTCTTGGAATCAATCTGTCTTTCTCTCTCTTTCTCTCTCTCTCTCTCCCTGGCTTCAAGGAGGTTGAACCCCCACTGGGGAACCTCATGTGGCAAGGAACTACAGGTAGCTTTTAGAGGGTAAGGGTGGCCCCTGGCTGCAAGTCAGGATAAAACTAAAATTTTCATTCCTATAGCTGCAAACATATATATATATATATATATATATATATATATATATTCTGCTATCTGAACAAGTATAGAAGCAGGTATTTCCCTAGCCATTCCTCAGAGTGACTGCAGATCAGACAACATTGTTTGCAACTTGTGAGACTCCAAGTAGAGGACCCAGCTAAGCAATGCCCAGAGTCCTGACCTGCAGACACTGTGAGATAACAAATGTGTGTTGTTTTAAGGTCTTAAGTTTGTAGTAAGTTGTTATACAGCACTAGATTAGTCAAATAATAAGAAAAATTCAAGTACAGAGAATTTATTTGACCATAGATCAAACAGCTAGTGTTGTAACCAGAATTTGAACTCAGAGAGTTCACCTATAGAGTTGTCCCCTCCAACCATTGTGCTCTACCATCTCTGTGTTACACAATATGCTCCCTGAAAAAGTCACTTTTCCGTATTTATGAAAGCAACACAATAGTAGAAAGACCATGGATTTGAAGTAAAAAGGAAGTTATTCAGACCTTGGTTTTGCCAATTACTATTATTTGGAGACAAACACCTATCTCAGATTTTGTTTTCCTATCTGTAGATAAATACAACAATGTCAATTTTAGAGTTTGTTTTGAAGATCAAATGATGTATTATATATACAAGGTCTAAAATCATATAGACACCTAATAAATGTTTTTGCTTTCATCTATTTCATTCCTCTACCATATAATATTCCCTATATCAGCTTCACAATGATTCAAGGAGCAGTTTCAATAATGTTCTAGAATCTATTTTGTTTGTCAAGGAAACCATGGCCTCTTTTTGAATATGATGCTAGATTTTAATGATATCTGTCATAGGTGAGAGAATCATGTGCTTATTCATGTGACATCTTTATAACCAAGAAGGACATTTGTCCTGGCTAGCTCTTTCTCAAGCCCAGAGAGCTGGCAGGAGGCAGGAGTGAAGGAGTTAAAGAGACTGCTGCTGGCAAGTTCCCTTAAATCAAGTGCCTGTTACCAACAATGGAGAAGTAGTAAGTGGGGAGGGGAGGGAGAGCAGGAGGAGGTGAAACAAATAGTTCTCCTTAGCACAGATCTCACTTCTATAGGCAAGAGGGGAAGGGCAGAGACAGTTATAAAGGGTCTTTTATGCAAAGTGTTTCAAAGGGCTATGATGAAAATACAATATAAAATACACTCTTAGCATATTAGCCGACAGCTAAGCCTAGACAAATAAGAGCATTTTCAATTTGTTCTTAAAAGTCTCCAAGGAGCTGGGAGTTCTTACAGCTGCAGAGAGAGAGAGACAGAAAAAAAAAAAGGTGAGTTTGAATGCAGCCTGAAGAAAATATTCTTGCCCTTATTGAATCAAGTTGAACAGGGGCCACTAGTGGAAAGCAAATCCCTGAAAGTGGATGGTATATAAGCAGCGATATTATCTGAAAAGGAATTTAGATCTTATTTGTGGAAATCTCTGAAAACCAGAGACAAAGTCTATAAATGATCCCAGGGTATGAGAGACAAGAAAGACGATAACATTAAATGCAGAGAATAAATATAGCTGGGTTCCATAGAGAACCTTTTCGCATCCCAGTGTCTCCGGAGTTAAATTTTATCAGTGTTAGGTGTAACATGTGTACCAACCCTAAAACAACACAAACTATTTCAGTTTCTATAAGTCAAGATTCTGCATTCTCATCTGAAGAATGACTAGAGAAAAATCTGGGACTACATTTGTTCAGGTAGCTAGCAAAATTTAGTTTTTTGCAGCTGTAGGATTGAAGGTTTCAATTTTATCCTGTCAGCCAGAGCCCACCCTCATCTCCTGGAAGCCACCTGCAGTTCTTTGACACTCTAGGTTCCCCAGTGTGGGGTTCCACTTCTTTGACACCAATGAGAGAGAAAGAAAGAGGGGAGAGAGGGAGAGAGAGAGAGAAGAGTGTGACTCCAGGAAAACAGGTGCTATATCCTAATGTAATATAATCAGGTACCCAAAATTTTGTACATCCCATTCCTTTTGCCGTTTCTGTTGGTTGAAAGAAAGTTACATGGAAAATATTATGTGGACAACTTATATTTGTTTTTAAATGAATGTATTTTCCAATTCATTAAATAATTCTGTGAGTTCTATCATTTATGTTGAAATTTTTAAAATCAGTGACATTTTAAGATATATAACTAGTTCTTTTCCTTATTTAACTATTGTTTCTTTTTCATTTGTTTTGTTTAATAATATATTTTTATATTAGTGTTTTCCTTTCCTTTATCTCTTTGAGCATCTTAAACATACTTAAAACCCTTGTGAGTGTGTTCTAAATAATGAGTTTCACTAAAGTGCATTCATAACCTAATAATTAATTTTTCTATCTGTTTCCTAATGATAATTTCTGTTATGAAATTACCCAAAGCACAGAGAGTTAAGACAATAAGCATTTATTATCTCACAGTTTCTGTGGGCTAGGAATTCTGGAGCACTTTAGTCAGGTGACTCTATTTATGGTTTCCCATGAGCTGATAATCAAGTTACCAGCTGTATCTGGTATTCATCTGATGGCTTGGCTAGTGAAGTAGCATCCTTTCCCAAGATTACTCAGATAACTCACTCACGTGGCTCTCGGTGGAAGACCTCCACTTCTCAGCATGAGGACCTCTCCACAGGGCTGCTCGAAGATCTAAAATAGCAACTGGTTTCACCAGAGTGAGTAATACAAGATAGCCAGATGGAAATCATGTATTTGGTATGACCAAACCTAGGAAAACATATTCTCATTTCCACAATATTTTATTGGTGATAGAAGGCAGCCCTATTCAATATACGATGAAAGTAAGCAAGGAAGTAGATGTCAGGAGGCAGAGATCGGGGGGTCTTCCTTGGACAATGGCTACAACAACTGTCTACTGGTTTTAAAAGGCATGTAATATGGGGTCAAATGTTCTGCTCAAAAGTGATATTGGAGACATCAACACATTGGGCAGATGTGTCTAAATTTTTCTGGTTTTGTACAACTTCAGCTTTCTAGCTATGGCTAACAATCAAGAGACGGAAGGGATTTCTTTAAGAACCTCTCACAAACTGTCCTACTCCAGCCTCTGACGTCTAGCAATAAACATTTCCAGACTCTCTACTCACTCAAGAATAAGGTCAGTTTCCACATTTTTCATGTTTATGCATGTAGATTCCATCAAATGTGTTCTTGTGTTTCACACAATCTTTTGTATTTCTATTCTGATTCTGGTCCATGAAGACTTTTGCCTTGATTCCTAAATATGACTTTAAATAATAAACATGTAAATATATTTTTATCTAGTATTACCATGAATTTGCCACAAATCAATATATCAAAGTGCAAAGTTACTATTGTACATGGAAGTTTTCCTGATTTAGACAGGCAATTTTGTGCATGCTCTAAGCTTATGTAGTATAGTATTAAAATCAGTTCACACATGGCTTCTGAAAGTAAGAGATAGCAGGGAGTGTCTGGAGTCATTATTAGTGTGCCAGTGCTGGTCTATGGGGAGTCACGAAGGTGTCCAAAAGAAAGTTTGGTTAAGTGATCTTGAAATAATTTAGCACATGGTTGGAGGACAGCATAAAATTGTCCATAAAAATTAGGTAAATATTTGGCTTCAGAAAAGGTAAAGATAAGACCGTAGCTCTCCTAGAACATGGACACCAATCACAAATTGGAAATTAATTATGGTTCTTCCATGATTTGACAATCTAGATTGGGTACAAATATAGAAGAAAGTGAAATCCTAGATGACATGTCTTGATAGTTACTTCATTATTTTTTTTGACAGGTGAACAATTATTGGAACTGTGTTCATTTATACAATGGAAATGAACTTATTTCATTTGGCTTCTTTCTGATATTGTTTGGCATTTCTTCATTAGTGAATCTCTTCATATTAATTGCAATTCCACTGCTTGACTTCATCTGACACTTGTGATGCATATGATATCTTATTTTCTTACTTATAAACTGTAGCATTGTAACAAGCTGTGAAATCCATGTCCAAATGACTAATAATCACTCAGTCTTGGAAAAAAATGGATAACATTAGAAACATCAATACCGAAGCAGAAAATTATTTTGACTAGTGAGGTTGAGTATTTATTGTGAATTATCCTTCCATGCTGTTATAAGATATGTCTCTACAAGGTCAATTTCTTCATCCAATATAATGAAAGCATAGAAAAATTCAAGTAAACATTGACTGCCAATTATAATTATCTGTAAGAGTGAAGAGTTTTTTATGTAAAACTTTAAAAATATTTAGTCTGCTGCTGAGAAATAGTGTTTATATTCACAAATGAAATAAGAACATGACACTAGAAAATGAAAGTTGAAATTTCGGAGATGACTAAAGAGTCATCAATGGAATGTACAATGGATAGATTTCAAGAGAACACATGTTTAGATTGAATATAGTGTATAGATGATCATGTCTTCTGACTTTCATGTTGAAATAGACCATATTTTCAGAAAAGTGGATGATATTGAAGTAAATTTGATTTTGCAATCCTCAAGAAACTAGAAAACTAGGAAAAGGAATTCGAGGGAAGGAACTATTTCTAAATCTAACAAGCAGAAATGGATCAAATACTTCAGAATGAAAGAGCTCCATCCAGACAAAAATAATGGCTATCTGATAGGTACTGTGAAGGGTACTTTGATATAGAGGATGTCAGTGATTCTCAAAAATGAAGGCAGGGATTTAAGTCCATTTCCTAATTACCAATAAAGAATAAAATAACATTACTTCCTGGATTCTTAACTCTATGCACGAACTGAATTTCAAATTATAGTGGCCTTTAGGTTCCTTAGAAATTAGAATTATTAAACATTCTAGCAAGTCATTGAAAGTAATTTCAAAGGAGAAAGAATTACAAGCAGGTTTGAAAAGAGAGAACAGAGACTCTTTATGAGAACAATTGACCTCTGAGTTGAGATGGAAGAATGATGTTATGAACATGGTGTATTTTCTGGATTTCTCAAATTCTAACAACATTCAGATAATGAGTTTCTTGGATCAAAGCAAAACTTTCTACTATTAAAGAAACCCAGAGAGAGGAATCACTTAGCAAACGCCTTGAAATCTCTGCAGCCCATATAAATATACACTTGAGTCAATTGATGTTAATGTTACTAAATTTGAAAAATTGGCAGTACTCATTCATTATGTAATGTTAATCATTGAATTTGTTTGTTTGTTTTTTGCTCCAGCACTGTGCTTGTACATTATAAAAAATAATACTTTAAAAATATTTGCATAATATTTTATATCTATAAGCACATTCTATCCTCACAGAAATTTTGTAATTAGTTAAGGCAAGGATAATTATCTCCATTTTATAGAAGACACACCATGCATCTTAAGATCACATTATTTTACCCAAAGCCATGTGTCAAGTTAGTGAAGAATGTTAAACTCAAACACATTAAACTCAAACAGGTTTTCTGTTCCCTTACATAGTGCTCCTTTCATGAAATTCAACCATATCATGATGCAACACAAAATGCCTCCTCCTCTGTGTAGAGAACATTGGACCCTTTTTCTTCAGTGTTTGTCAACACCTTAGGCATGTTTCCTCTACATCACTTATCATGAAATGCAAACAGAAGGATAGGACTGAGGCAGATTTATATTAAATCAACATCACACCAAATTAGAGGCCAGTGTTTCAGTGTTTTACACAGTTCTTTAGATCTATTAAGACATTTTTAGGAGGTGGAGCAAGATGGCGGACTAGAAACACCGCCAGACAGAGTGTCTCTACAGAA
>VBSM01002608.1:84101271-84179915 GCA_008086735.1 Cheirogaleus medius
CATGGGCAATATACATAACCGTAATATTTGTACCCCCATAATATGTTGAAATAAGAAAATAAAAATTAAAAAAAAAAGACATTTTTAAAAAGACAACAAAAGCTATTGAAACAAATAATAAGAACTAAATATTACAGGAGAACTGAGTAGTGATTAAAAGTTTGTGAATATAAACACAGGGATTAGTTAGGGGCAGCCATTTTTAATTTTCTATACCAGTTAAGGAATCTATCCAGGGCACTTTATTTAGCTCATTAACATATCTTAGGAAACCAAATGAATTATTTGTCAGAAAGAATTATCTGGAAAGAAATTACTGAGCTCAGTGTTGCATATCTTTGTGGATATTGCCACACCAAAATTAATTACAATTATTAATAACAGTTTTCTCTGGGGATGCTGCTTCTGCCACCCAAATAAGTCATTCTGTGTTCAGGCTGCTTAGGTTCTGTATTTTCCTTGACTGCTATTGCATATTTTAAGATGTCTGGATATAATGGTAACTCTGGATCAAATATTTTAGAAACGTAAAAACACATTAGTAAGTCAGCTGCTAAAATATTGGAATCTCACAGAAACAGCTATATAAATTAGCAGGATCAATAAGATACAACTCTCTTTTGCTAGAGTGTAGTATCTGGAAGTATTTCTCACCTAGAGATGTCTGTTATTAATAGTTCCATGAATGTTAATGGAAGCTTTCCATTTACATGACAAAGAAAATAGCCATATTTGATGTGGAGTTATTAAATGATCATCTATCATAGCTGGGCAAAGCTGGTTGCATTTAGCTGGATGCTAGCTGAAATATTATATTTCATATAAATGAAATAACTTATTTTTCTGTGACCTTTTTCTATCCTTTGCCAATAGCTCCTTATATTTGAGCAAATTACATGTGTTATGCTTGATACTTTGAATGAGTTTGTCAGAGAGCAGATCTTATCCAAGTCAGTGATTTACTCAGAGGTCTAAGGAAGATAAGAGATTTGTGTGAGGTCAGTTAGCCAGGGCACCTGGGGTTCTCTCCATTGCACAATTTCAGCAAGCTTTTTAGTCAGATCTTTGAAAGGTCAATGATATTTACTGCTGCATTGCAGACCCCCATATTTTTTTTTAAAGTTGATTCAGTTCTAAGCAATCAAGAGAATTCTTCTGAAATAGGTGATTTTCTCTTTTGAACATCGCACCACACATTTTGGGAATTATATCTATCTATATAGATGTCGCATCATAGTAATTCCATAGATACATCTTAGACCATAGATTTTTTTTTTTTATCAGTGAGGCTACTAACAAAACATTTCTTGATGATTTTGGAAGTATTAATAGCTACCATGTTCACAGTGTAAACTATGTTCCAATCATAATGTTTAGAAAGTCTCTTACCAGATGTGGAATGGAGTGTTTTTTGTTGCCTCTAAATTTTGGCTGGGATTTCTTAGCTGTGGACAAGGCCATAGACAGGTGGTAGACACATCTAGATTCTCCAAGACAGCAAAACTGGTTCAGACCTTATCAGCCTCATTTACTCACTGTCAGTCTCTACAAGAGACATTAAGACATTTGAAATTATACATAGAGATCCAGGGAGGTAGAGAGTTTTGAATCTAGAAGAGAAAGCTGTGGTGTTTCCCTTCCATGTCCAGTCTTGGAAGATGAGTAAATGTCATTCCAACTTACCTCCAGTAGAAGAGGAGGATTTTGAGAAGTGCATTCCTCATTGGGTGCTAGCTGAATATTTGTGGAGCTATGAAAACTAGAGCCCTCTTTCTGCTAAGGGCCAGAGCAAATGTGACAAGAACGTTTATGGAAGTACTTGACTTAGTTCCCCTGGAGTATGTGGACACATGCGACTATAGAGATGAATGTCTTGCTTCCCACCTATGTAATTTTGGATGCAAGCAGGCACCAGATAGTTACATCATGATGTGGGATCTGTGCTCCTTTTCTTTTAAGATAATTCCTTCCACTGACCTTTTTCTCTAAAGATACTAAAAGATGGAAAAACAGAGAAAGACTATGCCACAACCACTCTACAAGTGCATTTCACCCAGCAAGAAGGGTTATGCTTCAGTTGTAACAAAAAGATAATAATTAATTATATGTGAAATTGAAGCACTGATAACAATCTATGCCAAAATTCTAAATCCTGAAAGTGAATTATAACCTCTCTCTCTTTCTCTCTTTCTTTGCCTTCTTCCCTCCTTTTCTTTATTTTTTGGTAATGAAAATTATGAAAGCCAAGATATCAGCCTAAGTTATAGTCTGGGGATATGGGATGGAAAATTGACATATTAATAGTATGGTCAAGCAGCATAATGAGAGAATGATAAAGTTCTTTCCTATTTGCACCTTCATCAAATTTAACTTGTTACATTCATTGCATGTGTAGCAGTTAATCTCGACAGCAACCCTATGCAATAATATTGTCAACCCTTCCTTTACAGATGAGATTCTAGAGGATTCAGAGTCATTGAGGAACTAGGATTAAACTAGTTATGTCTAGACTTAACACTTTAGTAGCTAGACTTTAGCACTGTTCAGTAGAACTTTTTGCAGTGATAGGAATATTCTTTTATGTGAACTGTCCAATATTACCTTCTCTAGTTGTGTGTTACTATTGAGTACTTGAAATGTGGCTATTATGATTGAAGAAGGGAATTTTTAATTGTATTTATTTAAAAATTAATTTGGATTTAAATAGTGACATGTGGCTAGTGGCTGCTACCTTGGACAGCAGTGTTCCGGATTGCTCCATCTGTTCAGTAGTCTTCTTTCTGTGGACCATGGGATATATGCGACAATTTCTCTATCTCTTAGTGGGACTTCACATTTGTCAGGCATTTGAGAGTGTGATGACATGCACATACCCACACAGGCACATAGATTATACACACATTAAGATTCCGTTTAGAATCTGAGTGTGAAATTGCTGAAGCTATCACTCTCTGTGCTTGTGTGAGAGAAGAGGTAAGTATGAGCATTCAAAGATGGGACAGAGACCATACGACCTTGGGTCCCTCACCTCTGATGAAACCTGACCAACTTTACTTTTTTATATACTGGGCTGTATAAAAGCTTTAATCTGAATTGCACGAGTACATAAATAAAGAGAAATACAGATACATAAACAGACAAGTGAAGCCTATTTTAAAATGCAATGTGAATCTTGAGCTTAGATTTTATATCCGCTCTTTTTAAAATTACTAACAGTGTAACTATAGACAATTTAATCAACCTAAGCCTCCAATTTCTCGTCTGCAAACTGGGGAGAATACCAGATCTGCTTCCCTCAGAACCTTTCCTGAGTTTTTGTTGATCATAAATGAGGTGCTGCATGAGAAAGGAATGTACGAGCTGTGAAGTGCTACACAAGTGTGGATTATTATTCATTTGTTGCCACAGCAACTGAAGGGCATCTCTGTGACAACAGAACGGCTAACTGAAAAGCAGTGATTAAAAAAAAAAGTATTTTCAGAGCTGAAGTACATGATACTTTAACAGCCGCAGAACCCTAATCCTGATATTTCTCGTCTTTCTTTTTTGCCAATCAAGAAAGTATTACATGCAAATATCAATGATTTGGAAAATATAGAGAACTAAATAACTATTGTCATCTTGATGTTTCCTTTCAATATTTTCTCTTTGTAAATATATCTATATTCATATAGATAGATGGATATAACATACAATTTTGTTTTTCTTAATTGAGAAAATTCTGAATATGTATATTCTTTTTATAATTTGGTTTTGTCAGGAGGAATGCATCATGATCTTTTTATATAAGTTATTAAATATTTTTCTAAGGTATAATGTTAATAATTACATATACTATCATATGGCTATACCCTAATTTTCTTATAAACTGTTAGATGTTTTAGGTTTTCTTTATCTCTATTTTCCTCTTTCTCTCTTTTTTTTTTTTTTTTTTTTTTTTTTTTTTTGGTTATTGAAAAAATGCTAGAACAAACATCCTTGGCTTCTACAAATGCATAGACAAGAGCTCTCTCAAGGAGTGGTATTTAAGCTGAGGCTGAATGACCAAATGGAGCCAGGCATCAGGACAAAGCACTCTAGGCAGAAAGACCAGTAAGTACAAGGCCTTTGTGAAAATTGTGTTTAACTGATAAGGCAAAGTGTTATCTCCCCAGGGAGGATTTACAGCTGACCCCTTATTCTGACTATGTAGTAGATTAAATGAAGTCATTTCCTTGTTCCATTCCTGACCATGACATTTGAGGTGGACTTTGTACTGTATAGACCCTTTACATTGCACATATAGATACATGCTGAAGCCAATTTCTTTATACATTTCACACCCCCATCAGCTCTTTAAATATTTGCCATGTATTGTCTTGTTAGGAAATATGCATTCAATGAATGCTGAGGGGTGAAAATGCTTGCAGTTTAGTCTACTATTTTATAAAGTAATAGCTACAAAAACAGATCCCTACCACAGAGCCTATTCAAAGAAGAAACTATTTTATATGCTAATAACTAGTTTATAATTTATGTGTAGAAATTATGAGGAAGAGCAAAAGAGAAACTACACAAAATTCCAGATCAATTAAATTCTCTAAATGGAAATTTCTGGTATGCCATCACCATACATGTAGAGTAACAAACAAACAAAAATGTTTGGAAGAGGAACTATACAATGGTATCTTAGTTATGGAAAAAATGGTGAATCTCATATATTTTATTTATTTCTATTTTTCTATATTGATAGTAATTCCTGGTTTTTATATTTATAGTTATATGTAATATATGGTATGTTTATTTCAAGAATAGTGCAGCTAGTATACATATTATCATTTGTCATAACTTATTTTCCAAGATTTTTCCCCCCTTTGTGTACAGGATGTGTTGCAAGCTTAGAAATGATGATGGAATATTGTACTCTAGGTTAGCAGGAGATGCACACTTAGTTTATAGGCATCAACGCCTACACTCTCAACTTCTCAATCTCCAGTGCTCTGTTTTTCCAATATGCTAGAAAAAAGAATTCTGAATATATAACAAATACATTATTTGTACTGAAGACCAAATGCAAAGCTATTTTAATACACCAAATTCATTTTTAAACCAACTGCTAAGGAAAAGAATACTTAACCTGTTTGTGTCTGATTAATGCAGATAAAAATGTCACTGAACCATGTGAGGGCAGGGATAAAGACCAGGTGCTCCTCGAGGACTCCATTGCACATAAATTAGTGACTTCAGAAAATCAATAGTCAGTGCTTGCTATGGGCTGAATTTTGTTCCCCTCGAATTCATAGGTTGGGGCCTTAACCCCTAATATGATGATATTTAGAGATGAGGTCTTTGGGAAGTAATTAGGATTAGATGAATTTATGAGGGTAGGTCTTCATGATGGGGTTACTACCCTCAGAAGAAAAGACACAGAAGAGCTCTCTCTCTCTCTTTCTCTTTCTGCAGAAGCACAAGAAGAGGTCATGTGAGCAAACAGTAAGATGGTAGCCATCTGCAGCCCAAGGGTAAAACCCTCACTGGAAACTGACCATTCTAGAACCCTAATTTTGGACTTGCAGGTTCCAGAACTGTGAGAAAATAAATTTCTGTTGTCCAAGCCACCCAATCTGTGATATATTGTTATGAAAGCCCGAGTTAATTAATACAGTACCCTATTGAACAGAAATGAAAGGTACGCACTGAAAAGTGTATTTTAGTTAAGGATATCTCTTTGAGAGAGGGTTGCTCCACAGTAGACTGGAGAATTCAATGAAAGCTGGGCCATTCCACACAGAAATGCATATCCACTCAGCATCGTGAACAAACTCATTCTCATTGTTTTGATTGTGTAGCTTGTGATTAAAATAAGTGCTATTCTGGGAAAATTAGTGATCCTGTCTCTGGGCCAATGTGACTTGAAGAGAGCGGGGCTGAGCTGAACATCATCCCTGTTAATTCCCTTTTGCCTTAAGACTGAGTCTGGCTGACAGACTAGGTGATGGGGCATTCTCCCTCTCAATTCTCCATAGATTTATGTGGAGATATGAAAATTTTCTCACTCTCTGCAGCAGTCAGAGAAGATGATCTCTTTTGTCGACTTGTCCAGCGGTCCCCAACATTTTCGGCACCGGGGATGGGTTTCATGGAAGACATTTTTTCCGGGGTGGGGTGGGTGGGATGTTGTGGGGGTGGGGCTGTGGTACAGAGCTCAGGCGGCGATGTGCGCCCATTTCCTAACAGGCCATGGACTGGTACAGGAGGGCTGCAGTGGACTGTCAGAGGAGAGTTGTAGTCCATTGACCTCAGTGAGCCTCAAAGGAAAAGAAAATATTGAAATGTACATACAAATTTGAAAGTCTCCATAAGAACGAATACCAGCAGAGAACTTGGACCAATTGTTTTCTAGTGTGTTGTGGAAAGCAGAACTTGTAAGTGATGAACTTGGTTATTGAGCTGAGGAGATTTCTAAGTTTTATTGAAGGCACGATCTGGTTCTCCTTGTTGATTTTAGTAAAATGCGAGAGGGGAGAGATAAACCAAAGAAGGAATTGTTAAGCAAAGAGGAACCAGCACCTGATGATTGGGAAGACTCTCAGCCTATCCAGGTAGTGTGTTCTGGATAAAGGGCCAAGTGTATGGCTGGAAAACTGTCTGCTTAAAGGGATTAGGTGTGTGTCTCATGGATCCAATCAACTATCTCAGGAAAAGGCAAGAACAGAGCTGCATTTACTTATAAATGGTGGAATATGTGTGAAAGATTCTCTCATCTGATAGCTTTCATTGTGAATTGCACGCGAGGCCAACAAGGATTTTGAAAATTATATACCAGCAAAATCATTGCCAGCCTGGATTGAAAGGAGAGAGATAGGTTGGAATGAAGAGAATGAAGAACTTTGCAGGAGGTACCAGAGATGCCGAGGCCACCAGGGCTGTTATTACCCACAAGGCACAGTCCCAAGGGGCAGAGCATCTGCTCTGGATACCGGAGAGCAGAGCCACCTCTTTGTTTCTAAAAAGGGGGCCCATCCCTTGTTTTCAGAGGATGGAGCTGTTTCCCAGGTTATCCCCAGGGCCTGGAGGACAGAATATCAAGCCAAAATTTTTTTTCAAGCCTTAAAATCTAATGGAATTTGCCCTGCCAGGTTTCAAACTTGCTTGGGATCTGCAATCTCTCTTTTAACTTTTTGATTTCTCCCTTTTGTAGTGGGAATGTCTATTTTATGCCTGTCCCACCATTATGTTTTGGAAGCACATAACTTGTCTAGCTTCCCAGGTTCACAGATAAAAATAAATGTTACCTTAGGGTGCAACATACCTTGAGATGTCCTCCACAATTGAATTAGATGGTATTTGGAAGAAATTTTGAACTTAAAGTTGATGCTGGAATGGGTTAAGGCTTCTGAGGATTTTAGGATGGAGTTAATGTAGTTTGTATGTGAGAAGGCCATAAATTCTGAAGGAGGCAGAGGTCAGACCATTATTGGTTGAATTGTGTCCCTCCCAAAATTTATATGTTCAAGTCCTAATGCCCAGTACCTCAGAATGTGACTATGTTTGGAGACAGGATCTTTACAGAGGTAATCATGTTAAAATTACTTCATTAGCATTGGGCCTGATAGACATTAGCAATATGGCTAATGGACACAGAGCCAGACATGCCTAGAGAGATGATATGAAGAGACACGGGGAGAAGACAGCCATATAAGAGCCAAGTAGAGAGGCCTGGAACAGAACCTTTGTTTATAACCCTCAGAAAGAACCAACCCTGCCAATGACATCTTGATTTTAGACATCCAACCTCTAGAACTGTTAGCAATAAATTTTTGTTGTTTAAGCCTCACGGTATGTGGTACTTTGTTATGGCAGCCTTAGTAAACTAATGTAAAATATAATTGAGATTCCTTAGTTCTTCCACAACCTGTGATTAAGCTTTGAAAGTAGCCTCAGTATTATCAATTCAATAAATAATGAAATACCTAATCTGTGCAGTGTTCTATACCAACAGCTAAAGGTAGCAATAATAATAAAAAAAATTCGGCTCATGCTTCTGGGTTATATTTTGGAATAATCATATTTTAAGATGTCTTAAAATGTGAGTCAGCTAGTAATAAATGAATTTCTTAGACTAAATATGTCATGAATTTAAATTGGAATTTTTATTTAGGTATATTGTTTCTTTATGTGACCTGATAGCCACCTTTAACAATAATCGTAGCACCACTGCTAGAAAATGTAAAGTTATTGTCAACAGAGTGTCAATAAGAGCAACTGACATTCTCATAGTGAATTTAATATATTGTTGCCTGCTTCATAATTGTATGCAGATCTGCATCAATTTTTTAATATATATAGTACTTATTTATTTTATATTTTTAGATATGTATACAATATATACCAGTTACTGTGGTGAGTTGCATTGTCACTGAACAAAGATACCTTGTGATAATCTGTGATCCCTTTGTTTTTAAGAATTTTTATAGATTTTTCCTAAATATCACTTAATTGCAGTAGTTTTAATACTTAAACTCCAATTTTTTAAGCTATGATTTGTACATTTTCTGCTATTTTTGTGTTGAGACAAGTTTTATATGTACTTTACTAAGTATTCTTTGATTTTATCCATAGAGCTAGATAATCGCCATTACAAGGTAATGCTGTCATTATTCAAAATAAATATTGTATTTGAAGACAATACATCCAGATAATCTATTGAACTACATCATATTGTGAATCATGGGACAATTTGTTGATAAATTCTACTAGTAATGATGGAAATAGTTCATGTATACACTCCATGAATCAGTATAAGACTATAGGCTTTGTATTTATTGATTATTAAACTGAATAATAGAGGTAGTTTAGAAAGAAATAATGGTGATGATGAAGCTTCATAAGTTTATGAAAAGTTTAGTTGTAGAAATAGTGTGACAAATAAAAATTGTTAGTGTGTCACCCAGACCAATTGAGCAGTAATGGATTTTGTGTATTGAGGTGTCTTGACCATACATATATGGCTGCTGGTCAAACTGGACTTTAGCACTATGGAGAAAGTCTACAAGCTAAGAATGGAAAAGGATGAGCTAGGAAACAATCTGGACCCTTGGGTTGTTCACTTTATATGGATGACAGTGGTCACAAGTATGGAAAATGGAGGATCCATGTACATAGGATTAATGTAGACTTTCTGAACCACTGCTTTACCAGAGTGGTTTGATCTGGTGCATGGGGTGTAGAAAGCTCTTGATAAGTTCCACATGATCCAGATTCTTAGGACAGGGTCCCACAATAGGGTGAAGATATGGGGAACTAGGTTTGACTTTTATAGGAAATGAGGATTTGTAAAAACATATTCTTGTGTTAGTGCTACCCACATGGTTTGGGATTCAAGACTGAGATTATGTTTTGTGTACAATATTATATTTGTGATTATATACACTTATAGATATTGAGTCCATTATAAACTAGTAAACTCTCCAAAGAAAATTATACTTTTAGTAGTCACAGGAATCTTAAGTTACTAAAAATAACTAATGAGTTGTATTGCCTCTGAACAGAGCTACTTAGTGATAATGTGTTACCTTTGCTATAAAATGTTCTACTTACACCATTTCCTTAGTTGATATGCTAGAGATATATTGTTCAATCAATCACTCATTCACCCACTCATTCATTTAAAACATATTTGCCATATGCACAGCAGTCATCACCATCAGGGACAGAATTATGAACAAAATAAGGTAGCACTAATGTCTAATGTAAGATTTGCTGAGTATGTTCTGAGGGAGTGAGTGAATCCACATTTCTGAATGGAGGACAACTTCATTTTGTAGGTCGACCTCTGCTGTTACTTTGGAAATATCACTGCTGCTCATACTGGGGTGAGGTCAGTTATGGGGAGAGTATAGGACTAATCTGAGAGGGGATTTCACAGTGTTGCGGTGAGAAGGAGGAACTCAGAACATACATGAGTCTCCATAATAATAAACAAATATCCTTTCAGGTGCACTTGGTAATAGGTGTTAGCTCCATTACCTATTCCTTGATATCAAAATGCCTCATAAGGACCTGATAGAAGCCAAAACTACTAGGGAAAATCTGGTATGAAAATATTTATCTCCCTTCTTTTACTTTTAAGGTAGTCATATATAGTAAATAAAAGCATAGGATACTTACTTAAATTTGAATTTTAGATAAATAATGAATGAATGAAAGTGCTATGGCAATTCAACCTCCCCCTTATAGCGCATTACTGCTATATAGACCACAGAATCCTTAGGCAACATCCAGAATAGTGCCTTTAAATCGCCATCAGTAGTAATATTAATGCTAACAGTTATTCTCAGCCCAGGCAGTGGGCACATCCTCTGGGAGAGTTTTACTTAGAACGTGAGGAATAGGGAAGTCATGTTTTGAAAAATATCTTCCTCCATATCATTTATATATAATATATGGTCCCAGGAGGGATCACATCCAGCATCCATATTCACCTATTCTAAACACAGAAGTGTGTACTTTCTTTTTGTTTTAAGTGACTTTATCAGAAAGCTAAATTTATTGTTTTTTCAGAATATTATGGGTGTACAAACGTTTTGGTTATATGAAGTAATTTTGTAAAGCTTGAGTCAAAGTTATAAGTGTGTCCATCACCCAGATAGCACACATTGTACTCATTAGATGTAAATTTACCCATTCCCTCTACCCTCTCCCACCGGCTTGATTTCCACTGAATGTTACTACCATGTGTACATATGAATGTTGATCATTTAGTTCCAATTTAATAGTTAATACATGTGGTGTTTATTTTTTCCATTCTTGTGATACTTCACTTAGGAGGATTGTCTTCCATTCCACCAAGTTGTTATAAAAGGTGTTAGTTTACCACTTTTTATAGCTAAATAGTACTCCATGGTATACATATCCCATATTTTATTAATACACTCATGTATTGATGGGACTTAGGCTGTTTCCACATCTTTCTGATTGTGATTTGTGCTGCTATAAACATTCGACTGCAAGTGTTTTTTGTTTTTTTTTTATAAAGTCTTTTTTCCCTGTGGGTAAATACCCAGTAGTGGGATTGCTGGATCAAATGGTAGGTCTACCTCTAGTTCTTTCAGGTTTCTCCATACTACTTTTCATAGAGGTTGAACTAGTTTGCAGTTCTACCAACAGTGTATAAGTGTTCCTTTCCCTCTGCATCCACTCCAGCATCTGATGTTTGGGGACCTTTTTTTTCAGAATATAATGGGGGTACACACATTTTGGTTACATAATTTGCTTTTGTACAGTTTTAGTCAAAATTACAAGTGTGCGTTTCACCAGATAGTGTGCATTGTACCCGGTAGGTGTGAATTTACCCATTCCCTCCTTCACCTCCCACCTACTTTTTGATAAAAGCTATTCTCACTGGAGTTAGGTGATATTCCACTGCGGTTTCATTAGTCCATCTTCTTTTGAAAAGCTTCTGTTCATGTCTTTTGCCCACTTTTTAATGGGGTTGTTTGATGTTTTCTTGCTGATTTGCTTGAGTTCTTTGTAGATTCTGGTTATTATCCCTTTATTGGATATATAGCATGCAAATATTTTCCCTCATTCTGTAGGTTGTCTATTCACTCTATTGATTATGTCCTCGGCCATGCAGAATAATGTATTTTCAATGATTCTTCAGATGGGCACTCTGCTTGGAGCTTTATCACAATAATACTATTATTATAGTAACTTGGATTACTGCTGTTACTATTCTTGCCACTGCTGCCATTGCTCCTGCTGCTGCTATTACTAAAATTATCTAATGAGCTTTTATACATATGATCCTATTTTAAATCCTCTTAACTCAGCAGCCCTGTAAGCTATGAATGTCTGGTCATTATTAGCTGTATTTTATAGACAGAGAAACAAACACTAAGGGAGATTAAGTAATTTACTCTCTGTCATATAGATAGGAAACATCAGAAATGAAATTTATGGTCAGAAGCTAACTAAGTCTTATAACTCAAAAAATAAATCTTTTTCTGCTATACCACACTGCAGTTAGCACAGTCTTTCCCTTTTCCAGGCTTATAAAAAGATAACTATAGAACTTCAAAAGGAGGAGATATTCCTCCTTTATGTTTGTAATACTCTTCTTGTGCATAAGTGATAAATAGGTCCTTTCACAGCATCTTTTACAAATTAGAAAATCGTAAAATTAATTAAGAACACTTAATATATCTGCTCATTTTCAAAGATGCTTTCTCATCAAAGAAGCAAGATCAGAACACTAGACATAGAGAGGCACATACTAAGTCATGAGAGAATATTTTGCTGCACTATCACTAATATATTAAGTGCTTGCAGCTAATGAAAACAAGTCAAAAGCATGTTGCTTTATCTGAATATCTTAATTATGTATGGGATGATGGATTTATTTAAGGATTATCTAGGAAATTACTTTATAACTTATACCATATATTAATCAAGGGAATAAAACAAATTAAATAAAATATGTCATTACAAATATCTAAATTAAATGGTATTTTTTGTATGTTGATCACAGTGTAGTTAGGAAGGCAAAGTATGAAAATATAAAATGTCAATAATAATAAATAAAAACAACAATTCTGAAACGTAATATAAGAGATGTCAAAAGTAGACCTGGAAGAATCATATAGAATATAAAGTGGACTGAGTATGATTCCTAAACTTCCTTATGGTCATTGCCTAGAATAGCAACCTATTCTAATTCTCTACATAGTAACTATAACAACATTTTTTTCTTTTTATTAGTTTATGGTCTCTCTTCTTGCTCTAATATAAAATCTTTATGAGAACAAGGACACTGTCTGGTATTTCTCACCATAGTATGTCTAGGTCCTACAAGAGCACATGATACACATAGCACATGAACAACTAAGTGAATGAATAAGTAAATTTTTCAATTATTAGTTGTGTGGTCTTGGACTTTTCTGGGCCTTCAGTTTTTCCTTTGTATAATAGCATTAAATAATCACTTTCTCAAGAAATTCTGATGATTAAATATAAAGTAAGCAAATCATACTGAACAGTGACATCAAATATATAAGCATTTGGTAAATGAGAGCTGTTAAAATAAATGTGGTACTCGCACCTTCACCATAGGTGAGTATACATCCATTCTCCATTGTTAGGTTTGGCAATTGTTGTAGCCAATGTAATGTGGTGTGTGCTGCATCTGAACTGGATATTGAAGATTGACTTCTCCCATCCTTCCCTCTGCCATGAAAATGTTCCTGTTTCACATCAGGGCTGTACCTTCAGCCTGGACCTAAAAATAAAGATATATGGTGTAGATACAAACTCAGTTGTCTGCTTGAACCTGAGATTCAGAGATGATCATGTAACTTGTAGCACAAGTAACAACTATCTGTTGTTGCAAGCCACACTTTAGTCTTTAGACTTTTATGCAGTATAAGCTATTAAATACTGACTGTTATAACATTCTTTGGAATCCTGGAAGACAAGCTGCACAACATGGAATATAATTAATTGAAAATATTTCCTCAAAAAAGAGTGTTTGGTAGTGGGACAATGAGGATGGGTTTCAGTTGACAGAGGAAAAGAAGCAATGCATTCCTCTCAGGAAAGCAGGACATGAAAATTGTTTACCCCTTCTTTCAGCATATTACTATCTCATTCTGTTTTACTGTCTCTAGCCTTACTTTCTCCTTACCACTCTCCCTCCACTGAATTTTGTTCATTAACCATGAGTCCCATAAATTTGGTTGCATCACTGTTGGTAGACCAAGTACATTATGAACCCTGGTAACTTCTTCAGTAGTTTCCATTCTGGACTTTATGCTCCTTCTATAATGAAATTCTTAATTTTGTTCCTTGAAACTATCATATTGTTTTCTGCTTCCCAGACATTAACAAGCCTTTTCCTTTGCCTGGTATGTTCCCTTTTTCCTGAAAAAACCCATATCCCCATCTTTCATAAGTGAGGTTCTCCTTGTCTTAACAATCTGGTTCAAAGGCTGGTCAGTCTTTACTTATCTTCATCACAATAACATCTTTAGAACAGGATCATCATTGAATTGTCTTCATTATTCTTGCTGATTTTTTTCCAATTTTTATTGTTTTCTTTTGTTTGTTTGTTTTTTGAGATAGGGTCTCACTCTATTGTCCAGGCTGGAGTACAGTATCATGTTCATAGCTTACTGCAGCCTCAACTACTGGGCTCAAGTGAGCCTTCTTCCTACCTCAGCCTCCTGAGTAGCTAGAGCTACAAGTGTGTACCACCACACCCAGCTGACTTTTTTGTTTTTTTGGTAAAGATTGGATCTCACTGTATTGCCCAAGCTGGTCTGAAACTTCTGGCCTCAAGTGATCCTCCCACCTCAGCATCCCAAAGTGCTGGGATTACAAGTATGAGCTACCATGTCAGCCTATCTTTGATTATTAAGACAGAGCCTACCCTTTAACATGTGCCCAATAAATAAATACATGCTATAAAACAGTTAATTCACAGGTGGCTTCAAAGACAAAAAAAAAAAAATCTGAAAAGAAGCATTCCGACTAAAATCCATGCTGTTTTAAATGTGATTGTCATCATTAAATTTTTATGAATTAGGTTGTAGACAGATTTTTTTTTTAATAGAGGAAGAGACATTTGGAAGAAATCTAAAGCCCAGAATGTAGACCTCTTTTCCAACTATTATACTAGCATAGTTTCAACATTATGTTGTCTGATCTTCTGGTCTTCACCAGGTCTCCAGTTAGTATGGTTAATATCTTCATGTCTTCAGGACAGGATTACATCAAAACCTAGACAGATTTAACCAAAAACAAAACAAAACAAAACAAAATTCCTTATTTGAAAATCACAATGATAACATTTTACTATGTGTATCTCCTAAAACTGGTATTAGTCCATGAGTAACTGTGATGTAAGATAATACATTTATTGTTACAGGAAATGGACACTACCTCATTTTTACAAATTCCTCAAGTAAACAAGAGCAGCACAGGACACAGGAAAACCTAAGAGTTTGTTAATGAACAAAATTAGGTGGAGGGAGAGTGGTAAGAGGAAAAGATACCCAAGAGCCAGGAATGAGCCTCAGAGAGGTTGAAAGCACTGATGCTGATTTTTCTGGCATTACAATTTACCCTCACGGCCAAGAAGAGTCGTTAAGTCATGAAGAAGTAGACAGAGAACAATAAAGTTTACATTATTAGAAAGAGAAAGGTGGAGAGATAAAAAAAAAGGTGTAAGGGGAACAAAAAGATCAGCACTGTCTCCTTCATGCTATTTGGTGCTTTATTGTAGAGAACACTTTTCTTTTTTTTTTAATTTCAGAATATTAAGCAAGTACAAATGTTTAGATTTTACATGTATTGCCTTTTCCCTGCCCAAGTCAGAGCTACAAGTGTGTCCATGCCCCAGACAGTGTGCACCACACCCATTAGGTGTGAATATACCCTGATCAAATTAAAAAGCTTTCGGAAAGGACATTTTTAATTGGGCCTACAAATATTTACTCTTTCAACGTATCATGCCTTGCTTATAGATTTTAGAAAGCATATTTATTTCCCATTTGTTTTTACATATCCTCAGTAAGAGGAATGCATTTTATTTTAATGCCAACTAAAACATGTAACAAGGAAGACCTGCTTGGCTCCCACAAAGAAATAAAATGCTAAATAGAATCATCAATTATTCACATGCTCTGTGTAGGAAAAACAGATTGTTTGACTATATAAAATGATTTCTGCTTTGGTGCAAAACCAACGAGTTACTCTTGGGTCCCTTTGACTCCCTCTTACCTGTGTTCTTAATACATAAAGTGCTCCTTGTTTCTAGCAAATGCTATGCCAGTTTCTGGTAGAAAAAGTTGAATATTCAGCTGTGTCTGAATGAACCTTAGGCTGATGGTCAACTGGTAAAATATTAATAGTATGTAGGAGAAAAGTAAATTGTATAAAGTGTTACTTAGATCACCTCCTGCTTAAATCCTATGCTTTATCTAAAATTTAGAGACTGGGATAAATCTTGAACTGGGTTGAATGATCTTGATATTGGTTAATCAAAATATTGAGATTATAAAGTTGGACATGCTTTCAGCAAGTTTTTCCACACTATTTATTTCACATGGCTATACTAGTTAGAATGAAAAGAAACCCAACCAACACAGAGTTTCAAGAGTGTTTGCATATCTAAGTAGCACTTTGGCAAAAATCTTTGAGGTCCCCCAGCAACCCCATCCCCCTAAATAGCCTTGAGTAAATGAATGAAGCTGATAGTGTACCATACTCTTCCTGCTTCAGGGGACACGTTTTCCTATAAATGTGCTGTGATCAGATGGACAATTGATACTCTGGGAAGGGAAAGAGGAAATAAAATCTGCTTGATGAAGGAAAAGCCAAGAATTGAAATGTTCTCAGGAATACAGCTGAGCTATAATAACGTATATAGGATTATTCCACAGAAGTAATTTCGCAAGTCTCTTGTGGCAGCCATAGAATGATAAGGGAACACTGTGATGTACAGGATGCTTCCATTATATTCCACAAATTTGCATTAGAGGTTCAGAGTTACATAAATAATGCATGATAAGTTCTATCAAAAGAATTTCTGGCTGGGGTGAGTGAACACAGAAAGCTGCCTGCAAGGCCGTATTTTAACAGGCCTGGGTAATGGCCTGCCTGGCCTTCCTTATTCACACCCATAGAAACTCTGGAGTTTACAGTTTGTCAAAAGTTAATGGAGAAGCAAGAGAGTGAGTTTGATTTAAACTTTAAGCTGGTTTCCTATGTGAAGATACAAAATACTAGCATAATACTCCTAGTGCTTCTATTTCTCTATTTAAATAAATTACTGCAGCATTTTGACTGATTCACAGTTAATGCAATGAATTCCCCAATTCTGCATCCACTCCTCAAAGGATAACTGGACAGTGGAGAGAAGATTTGGCTGCAAAGAAAGGGCACACCACACGCAAAGGTTGTTGAGGAGCAATAAATGTTGAGGGCTATACTCTATGCCAGGCCCCATGCTAATAATTTGAGACATTATCTTATAATTATCTCATTGAATTCATACAACAGCCTTAACACAGAGGTATTATCCCTGCCCAACAGATATATGTCTTAGAATGTTAGATGGTTGCAGATCCTATAGATACCTCTATAGAAAGCATCCGCATCTGACATCATTTTTATTCTCCTCACCACTCCATTATACTGCTTAATTATAGAAGCAGTGAGTTTTGATGTCTGTTGGAGAGAAGCAGCTCTGGAGGAAATCGCCTTGCCTGAGCTAAATTAAAAAAGCATGAGGCTCTTAGTGGCACTCAGCAGTAGAGGATATTTGAAATGGTGTAATGAAAAGATAGGTTTAAGAGATTGGCTCAGGGATGCAGGAAGAAGTTCTGCACAACTGCCTGGATCAGCCCAAAGACCCTGGGAAGGAATAATTGCCTGGGTGAGTTGGGTTTTATGGAGAAAACAGAGCATTAGAGATACCTGCTCTTACATATGACTCAAAGTTGCCGTGATTCTAATTTTTCCAAATAGAAAAAACAAAAACCCATTTGAATTCCAGCTTCCTCCCTACTGCTCCCATTTCTCCTCTTCCTTAGCCATTCCTTCCAGGGGTAAATGTATTATTTCCTATTGGTCAATGTTCTGACCTGCCATTATTTGCTCCTGTTAGATCCATTCTCCACCCTCCTCCACCCTGCAGTGTGACGATGTGGGTAGAGGTGGAGTAGGCAAATGAATCCTGTGGATGACATCACTTTCTGGCTTCTTGTTCAGTTTGATCAATGCATCCACCAATGAGAGATTGGGGCACAAAAGTAGAGAGAGTTCAGAGTATTTAATTTCCCTTTCCACATTCCAGTCTTTTTCCTTTGCCTTGATCCCACTTCTCTGAAAGTAGCTATCTTTTCCTATAGCTATAGGAAAGCTGTAGCTTCCACTAGGGACTTTTTCTTTAAGTTCCTAGTCTTAACTGGGGCTCCAGACACATGGTCTTCCTCCCTGTCCCTTAAGCTCTCATAGTGTCAACAGCTTCCCACTGTTGCTAGTCCCTGGGTGCCTCCCCATCCTTGTTTCCTAAACCCTAACCTCACCTCTAGAAATAGTGCCATCATTAAAGTCTCTTTGATTGAGTCATCTGGAGTAGATTCTGCTTCCTGCCAGAGCTCTGACAAACACAAGTAACACTAATAATCAATCTTTCTTTATAGGAAGTGCCTACCTGCAGGAAACATATCTCTGCTCATGCACGCTTCATTTACTAGGAATCAGGCCCTAGCGAAGGACTTAAGTGGTCCAGCACTTCCTAGCATAGGGCAGAACTTCAGTTAGATAGAAAGTTCACTATTATTAGCAAGTCCACTTGCCCACAGACCTAACAATTTGATATTTAACTTCTAAATCTATTTATTAATCAATTCTGTAGTTCACATAAGAAAAAGGAAAAAAAAAGTGTATTTTGTGAGTCCTTCAAAACCCCAGTGGTTTTCATATCTTCTCCTATTATTTAACTTTCTTCCTAATACAGAGCAGCTTCACACATGTACAGGTATAGCAGGACCAGTTGGCACTTTCTGCTTCCCCTTGATGACCCCAGTACAGTTGCAGCAATACCTGTGGCTACTAGAGACTAGAAGAAAACAAGTGGGACAAACGCCTGGCCCTTTTTTAATGTTTTCTGGGAACCTCAGGAAGAAATGTGAGATGTTTGGCACTGCTGAGCTTTTTATTTGGCTTCCCTCCCCTAATATCTGAACTGGTGAAATCCTTGCTAGTGTGAACTAGAATAAAATCTTAAACCCCCAAGCTGACTGAATGGATGCCCTCTTGGCCGAGGGGACCCCAGATATATCCCATAGCTGAGTTGCTGGCCATGAGAAAGGAGGTCAGACATGCCTTATCATGCCATTCCTTTTCTTCTTGGAGATACACTTGTAACTCATTAACAGGCTTAAGTCTGTGCAAGGCAAAGCTTAAACCACACCCACAGGTCATCAATATAACACATCACTTGAGTCTCAATATATGGACAGTATACATCTGATGTCTGATTAACAGACTTCCTTATCTCAAAACATTCCAATTCTTGAGACAAAACTTCATGTATTTAACCAATTACAAATCAAAGAATCATTTAACCCCCTATAACCTGCTTCAAGGTGTCCTGCCTCTTGAAAGAGACATGGCCTCTTTCGAAACTGCCACGTTTCTCACCCCAACCTCCCTGCCCTCTCTCCTGCTGCAAACTCACAGCAGAGTCAGCTCCCTCATGATGGTCAGCTCCTTCCACTGCCACCCAGGTGCCTACCCAGGCTCCTATCTGCCCTTCCCCACCCATGCCCTGCTGTGGTCAGTGGCATAGACCAATATACTTCCATGTATTGATTGATGACTTTATGTGTAATTTCTGCCTCCCTGAAATGTATAAAACCAAACTTTAACCTAACCATGACAAGACCACTTGCTCAAGGCTCCTTGGGTGTGGCTTTCCAGGCCATATTCACACATATTTGGCTCAAAATAAACCTCTTTAAATTATTTTACAGAGTTTGTGTTTTTCTTCATTGACAATAGACTAAAAACAACTTGAACAGTTGGAAATTGGCCTGTGGGTCAAGAGAAGCCTGTTGTTAACCAGGAAGACTGTCCTTGGTGCCTTATCCTATGGCAAATGAAATAATATTATCTCTTCCCAACTTTCTCTTGGGAAAAAAATGGCTCTACATTAGCCTTTTACAGGCCTATGATGCCCAGCCTTTCTGGGCATTTAACCACAAATGGAGAAAGAGTGGAGAATGAAGAAAAGATATTTGTAATATTCAGGAAACTAAAAAAGAAGGAATTGAAATCATCCTCCCAACTTTGTAGTGTGTCTTTCACTAGTCTCTCCTCTTGGCATTCTGAAGGGGAAACCAGCCCTATAGAAACACCTCAATAGGTAAATCTCTGCAGGAGGATCAAAAGCCACTTATATTACAAGCATTTATCATGTATTCCTAATGTTTCACATGCTACATTAGATGAGAAGCCCAGGAGCAAAAGGAGAATGATGGAGCTGAGATGAGGAGAGATAGGAGGTGAGCTGGATGTGTACACAACACAATAATCACTGGAAGTGTGCACCTGCCATCCCTCAATCCTCAGTCCAGTGAGGGGGCCAGAAAGGAGCCTCTTTCATTAAAAGGCAGGGTGATTAGCATGATTGGAGGGGTGTGCTGGAGGATCAGCAAGGAGACCCCTCCCCCCCGCAATGTGGCTGGTTCAGCTTCTTACTTCTAAAGATGAGGGATCTCAAGATCGAGAAGTCGACATGACTTGTGTTGAGTCACATAGCTCCCCAGAGCCATAGTGTGATTTAAAAAAGTTGGGCTTCTGGGTTGTAAATGGCCAGAGATGATAACAGAGAGGAATACATAAGTGGAAGAGGAGGCATTTTAGTTCGTTTGTTTCTTTAGGTTTGGAGAGTTAACCTGCTGTGTGGAAACGAAACAGAAAGATCCTGACTTGCTAAACTACCCTGAGCATGGCAGAAAATGTCTCCAACTTAATCTTACATTTGAAATGAAATACGTTGAAGTGCTTTGAATCTGCACTATTGCATCTGTGCTACCAATGTCCAAGTGAATTACTGAAAACCAAACAGCTTCCATAAAACAAATATATGCTCATGCCACAAAGGTAAAACCTCAAACATTATTATAAAATACACAATGTCAACTGCATGTGTGCTTAAGTGCACTTAATTCTAGACACAGCTGAATTTTCAGGGTGCATTTTAAAATGCTTAATGCAGATGCTTCATATTCATTAGTCATTTACTGAAACAAGAGGGTTAATAAAATCAAACTCTCTCTGTGATGGAGACTTAAATAAACGAGGTCACTAATTACAGGTATTGAATTTTTTGGCCTGAAAAATTCAAGCCCTTTGTGTGCTAAACAAGTGTCATGTTCAGAAGAACTTCAAATGAGAAAGAACTGAAGAAATGTGGAACAAATTGCATGCGTGAGCAAAATAAGATATTTTAACTTCCATAACCAACTAGAGAACCAGGCTGAGAAGAATAATAAGCATTTTCCAACAAAAAAATAGGCTAATTCCATTTCCAAAGATAAATAATTGCTTTTTGTTTTCCATAGCTTGAGGGAAGCCTAAAGCCAAGAGTAATTTATAACCTTTCAATTACTTTTTTCTCCAAAATTTTATGAGCATTATGTCTGTGCTTTCAATCAGGCATGTTAAAGCAATAGCAAATTTGTCTCCAACTTAGCAAATTGTTAATTAAGGACCCAGAAATGTTTTACAGAGCAATGCAAGCTAAAATCAATGGGTGTCTAACCTGTGGGTTAGGTTCAGGCAGTGCCAGAAGAAGTAGCCCAATCTATCCCCAGGCCTTACTAATGAGACCTTAAGTGATTGTTTGAAAACGATGCTATGGCATAGTTATACGAGACCTTTATATACACTCCCTCTCCCCCATGCCCATTTTTTTTTTCTAACTTTGGAAAACATAACAATTTAATTCTTTTTGATGGCTCCCACTGGACCCAGTAGGCTTTTCTGGGAGTTATAAAAAAATGAAAAGTCATGTTTGAGCTATATGCCTGAGGAGGAAAAACAGAGGGTTTACTAAAAATTGGTTAAGAAGGAAAATAGAATCCTCTAACATTCTTATGCTCACTCCATCCTGGCCCACCTACTTTCCAAGATTATATTGTCTGTAGAACTGGGTCCCAGATTTATCTCAGGTATTGCCTTGTATTCCAATGCTATCATGGAGGCATTATTCCTATAATTAATCTGACTGAGATTGCCAGTGTGCACTGGTTTAATCAAAAAGTGGGGAAGGAAACTATATATTTGGGGAGTAAGTAGGTGCTGTGCACAGTGCTAGGCACTTTGTATTTGCTGTATAATTCCTTAGAAAAATGTTTGTGCTCTATAATAGATTATATCCTGCTTATTTTCAGATAGGAAAATTCAGCCTTAGAAGTTAAGTAAATGTATCAAGTTTCCAGTGCTAATAAATGAAGCAGTGGGATATGATGACAGGTGTGTCTTATCTTTGGACTAGTATGGGTGAAATCAGGATATATGCCCAGCCCAAGTGATTTGAAAGGTATGCATATTTTTTCTATGCCAGGTTTTCTCTTTAATGGCCTTAATAATTGTATTGAAACAATGTAACATCAGGAAACCTGTCTAACTTTTGAGAGACTTGATATCCCCATCAGTAAAATTACAGAGTTAAAATAGATCTACAAAAGATTACTCTTGCCCTGAATAGTTTTATTTTCCTACTATATTGGCAATTTCTTCTCTCTCATTCACATAATTTTGTTTTTCTTTTCTAATCTGATCTAGACAAAGTTAGGGAAAGTAAAATTTCTCTGAGGGACATTTCAACTTACCAAAAAATAAAGTTGAAGAGAAAGACTCAGAAAATGGGAAGGTATTTATTTTTTTAAGATGTATAATTCTAGTGCATTTGTGAAGGTGATTGTATATTTAAGTGGTTAGTTATAGAAAGATATCTAAATATTATGCTGTTTTTTCTTTGACTAAAAACCAAATATTTCTATGGATACAGATGGTTTTTTCCAAGACACAAGAAAAAGATTACAGGCATCTATTTACTGCCTTTAATTACTTTATCGGTCTTAAGTCATTTGATGCAAGCTTGACAAAAGTAATAAAAATATAAAAACAATGAATAAAAGATTCAAAGAGCCATGAAAACTTCTTATGCTCCATGATTTGCTTAGAATTAAATTATAAAGTAAAAGTTACTGAATTTAGGGTTTTATAATAAAAATTGGTGACTTTAATTAAATTAGGTTAAAAACCTAGCTATAGAATTTTGGCAACAGATGCATCTAAAATAAAATGCCACATAAAGGTTGTACATTAAAAAATGTAATATGATATATTAATAAAATGGAAGCACAGAAATAAATATAAAGAGCTAAGATAATATTAAGGAACATAAAATTTAAGACCTTAATCAAAATAGAGAGGCATATTTTTCATTCAAAAAAAGAGGAAGTTTCAGGTTCAGGAAGCCTGATTAGAGACATCATAGAAAACTCAGGCAATATGATAGAAGAGGTTGTTTTGATGCCACCAAACAATCATATTAGCTCTCCAGCAATGGATTCCAAAGAAAAGGAAATTTCTGAAATGTCAGAAATGAATTTAAAATATGAATTGCAAGTAAGCTCAATGGGGATCCATGAGAAAGTTGAACATAAACACAGAGAAAGAAACAACAACCAAAAAAAAAAAGAAAATTTCAATAGGGACATGAATGAAAAATTCACTAAATACATATTCAAAAAATGTAATAGAACTTCTGGAAATGAAAGAGTCATTTAAGGAATTTCAAAATACAGTGGAAAGTTTTGACAGCAGATTAGACTAAACAGAAGAAAGAATTTCAGAGCTTGAAGACAAAGCTTTTATATTATCCTATTAAATCAAAAATAAAGACAAAAAAGCAAGAGAAATAATCAAAGTCTCTGAGAAATATGGCATTATGTAAAATGCCCAAGTCTAAGACTCATAGGTATCCCTCAGAGAGAAGAAGAGAAAGAAAAAAGCATGGAAAACCTATTTGGGAGAATAATGGAGGAAAACTTATCTGGTCTTGTTAGGTATTTAGACATCGAGATGCAATAATATCATTAAACTCCTGGAAGATTTATTGAAAATAGGATATCACCAGAGCACACAGTCATCAGACGGGCCCAACCCAACAGGAAGAAGAAAATCTTACAAGGTGCAAGAATAAAGCATCAGGTAACTTACAAAAGAAAAACCATCACACTAACAACAGGCTTCTCAGCAGAAACCTTATAAGCCAGAAGGGATTGGGGTCCCATGTTAGTCTTCTGAAATAAAATAACTGTCAGGCAAGCAATTTGTATCATGCAAAACTAAGTTTTGTAAATGAAGGAGAAATAACATCTTTCCCAGACAAGCAAACACTAAGGGAAATTTTCAACACTAGACCTGCCCTACAAGAAGTGCTGTAAAGTGTTCTAAATATTGAGAAGAACAGTTGATACCCACCAGTGTAAAATGCTCAAAAGTGAAAACTCACAGCTCTTACAAAACAGAACTGATGACCATTATTGCCATTACATGGGAAAAGCATGATTAGGAATGATGGAAAAACAGATAAAAGCAGAACTGAGAAAGAAAAGCCAACATATTCCTAATGATGTAATTTAACCATATATATTTAGCCATACCTGCACCTTAACTGTCCATGGACTGTGAAGACATATGAGCTGATAAACCTCCTTTCCTCTTGTCTAATTTCAGTTGCAACAAAGGTTCCTACACAATACAAATACCTTATAAGCTTATTCTCTCAACCCAGAGCAATGACTCATCCTTAGGTTAGCCGGCTGTGTATGTCATGACTTTGTGTGACAAACTGCTCTCAAGTTGAGGTGATAGTATCTAACCCAAGTGGATCCATGGATTATTCAGCTTCTTTCTCTTTCCTTCTCTCTTAGAAATTTAAACTGGGAAACATGGGCAGTTTTAAAGTTAATTGGAAGAAAAAAAAGACAATTTATAGCTAGCTCATATCTTGGCACTCTAGTGCCATATCAGAGAGCCTTGCATTCCAACATTCCAGAGCTGCTGAGAATCAAACAGTTCTCCAGTTTCCAACTCCACGAGGACCGGTTTTCCTTAAAAAAAAAGTTGAATTTCTACTCCCTTTTTTCTCCATGTTTTTTTAGTACAATCTAGTCCTGTTCAGTTGAACTGGCTTGTGTCAATCTCTGATCCTTTAATGAAAAAAAAAATTTTAGCTAAAGAATTTATTGATGTGAAACCATGTTCATTTTATGTTTTCTGAGAAAACTCCTTTAAAATAATATGATTTGGTTTAAAATTTCTTTTTCTCTGTCTTTCTATCTCCACCTCTACTTCTCTCCAAAGTTTACTGGTATTGACGCTGATGCTTATGTGAATATTTATCTATCTCTACAACAACTATATTCATGCCTATGGACTTTTGCTTATTTCTATATTTATACTGATGTCTACTTTTATATCATTATTGAGTTGAGTCGTTACCTCTTACATCTAGTTCTATCTCAGCAAGTGTTATAAATCCTAACTATGAGTTAAGAACATAGTCTGGCAACCAGCAAATGATTTTGCAGTGACTCAAATACTTTCCATGTTTCTTTCAAATACCATAACCATACTACCTAACAATGCTTTTTTAAAAAACTCCCTTTTAGTTTTCATTTTCTTTTTATACACACCTCAATTTTCCCTCACCTCAATCTTTCAGAATATTCTCTTCAACGTCTAACCTACTCCAAACCAAGGCTGCTTCTTATAACATTTCCAATTTTTTCCTGATTTGTGACACCCAGTGGGCTAGTCTAGAAATAGAAGGACTCTTCATGGAATATTGAACACAGAAGTGAAAGAGAAATGGGTCTGTAGAGAAAGAATTCTTCTTAATAGAGAGGGAAAATATGAAGTCTGGAAATTCCTTGGTCAATTTCTGTCTTGTCACATAAGTATACAACTTAAGAAAAGTTTAGGAAATGTGCAACAGAATTTCAACAGTGGTTATTTCTGAACTGGGGTCTTCTTTATCTTCAATAATATATAATATTTTCTGCTTGTTTTATAATAGGCGTAGATAACTTTTGTATTGAGAAAATGTAAAGTCATTGAACAAATTAATGTTTGATAGGTACAAACCTCTCCACAAAGCAGTACAGAAACCCTGAACATCCTCTGGACACGTACCATGAGAAGTGCAGCAACATTTCCCTACTGTGTATACATCAACTACCACTACTTCCCTTAGGGCCTCTCACTCTCCTAATATAATTTAGATTTGCTGCATTTTGAACATGGTGTTGCATGAAGCATAGCTCGTTTCCTGAAGATGATTCATTCTGTCCTTTGAAAAGGACTAATGCAGAATTCATGCACGTTCTGCTTTCCTCTGCATTGGCACTTGTGCTTTGGTGTGATGCATGGAGTAGGGTTGGGAGGCCTCTACCAGGTTGTTCATCGCCTCAGCCACAGGAGCCTTGTGCTCTCAGGATCTCTGTGGGGCCTTTACTTTTACTACGCCTTCATAAATAGGATGAAGTACTCTTTTGTGCCTTCTTCTTGGCAGAGAGCCTAACAAATGAAGGTTAAGCTTGACTGCTTCCGAAGAAAAGAAAAAAGATATTTCCTGAGTACTTGTGAAGGTCAGCACAACAAGGTTCTCATTAGTCACTATCAAGTAACAAGGAAATGTGAATAGATGCCTGGGTTCTGACTCACCCACTGACTCACTCGCTCTGCACTGACAGACCACTTCTGTGCAGGTGCTGAGGATAAGATGAGCATATTTGTACCCCCATAATATGCTGAAAAAAATAAATTAAAACAAAACAAAACAAAACTAAAAAAGATGAGCAAGACATACTCACTGCCCGGGAGCGACACTTAGAATAATAGGAGAGGTAGACATGAAGAGATGAAGTCCAAAATATTAATGCTGGTATCGAAAATGAAAAATAATGGTTACTGAATTCTGTTTACCTTGTGCCAGGAGCTATTCCTACCACTTTGCATATGTCATATCACCTATGAAGAACTATTAAAAGGTATCATTATTATTTTCTGGATTTTGCAGACAAAATTTGAAGTCCAAAGAGTTTATGACTTATTCAAGGTCACACAATAATAAGCAGTACACCCATACTTCTGAGTGTATAATTCTAACTCCAGTTCATGTGATAAGAGCTGTCCAAAAAAGCATGAACCCAATGCTTTTAGGAGCCCAGAGGGGGGTGGTCAACCACCTGAAAAAGGTGAAGTAGTTTTGACCAAAGAAGTGAATGTTCTAGTGAGTCTTGTGAAAGAAGCTATTTTCCACAGAAAGATGTAGTAGTAGAAGTAGAATCGTAAGAGTAGGAAAAGGGATCCACACATTCATTTACTTTCTATACCAGGGATTGCAAACTTTCAGCCTATAAGTAGACACCTCCTACAAATAATACTTATTTGGCTACTAACAACAGAACAAAATGTTTGTGTTGTTCATTTTGAGGATGCCGAATGGTTGGAAATTTTTCCTGGCTCCTCTGCTGGTCAGTAAATTACTAAGTCTATGAGCTCTTTCTCTGGCCCTAGTTTTCTCATCCCATTGTTTACTTGATGATCAACTTTATTAAGATTTAATTCACATAAATTAAACAGCATCCATTTAAAGTATAAAATTTGTTCAGTTTTGACAGAAAAATGCTTTGACAATAAAAGCAGTTTTGACAATAAAATCACTACCGTGACCAGGATAAAGACATTTCTATATTCCCCACATGTATTCTCATGCCCTTTGCTCTCCATCATGCCCTTCACTTCTGGCCTCTAGAAACCACAAATCTTCCTTTTTGTCACTGTAGTTTAGTTTGATCCTATGTAATTCTAGATATAATTTTTATATCAGTTCTATAGTTATAGTTCTGTAATTTTACATAAATGGAATCACATAGCATGCAATCTTTTATGTCTGGCTTTGGTCAGTCAACACAATGACTTTAAGAATTACCCATGTTGTGCTTGTAACAGCAGTTCATTTTTTTTTAATTGAATAACATTTCACTACCACATTTGAGTTGTTTGCAGTTATTGGCTATTGTAAATAAAATTGCCATCAATATTGTGCACAAGTCTTTTTGTGGACATATGTTTAAACTTTTTTCTGAATCAATGCATTTCTTAACTTTTTCAAGAAACTGTCTAAGTTTTCCAGTGTGGTTTTCCAGGGTGGTTATACAATATTCCTCAGCAGTGAATGAGAGTTTGAGTCAGTCCACATTGTTGATAACCCTTGGTCTTAGTCTTTTAAATTATATTGTATTGGATATGTATATATTTTTTAAACTTGAATTCCTTTAGGCCTCTAATAAATAGGTATTAGCAAGCTCCCTTCTCAGATGAGGAGGTCAAGGGTAAGAGGAGCTTAAGATTAAGTCACACACCTAAAAATAGCAATCTGGATAAAAATCAAGTTTGTTTGATTCCAAAATTTGGTGTTTCCCATGTTGTCCTACAGACAGCAGGAATTACACATGCACATATAAAGAACTCAGGAGAGGACTGGCTTATCTAGAGGATTGTATCAATTGTGTGAGTCTGTATGTAGTACTTATGGATAGTTAGGATCAGCTATATAATTGGATTAAAAATAATGCAGCATCTCTTGTTTAAATAGCAGGAAAAAGTCTTGTTAAATGTATTAGAACACAAAGTTGTTTTTTTTTTTTCATTTCTTTCACAGTATCTTTCTCAACTTGTATGGTGCTTTTATATTTGCTACTTAATGCCATTCAAAATAAAGAAAAATTGCAACTTTATAATATTAGTATAAATTTTTCTGGTCCTCTTTATATGGTACAACGCCAGTTTTAACTAAATATATAATAGCATTTAACTAATATGTGGAATCATCAAAATTACACAATCTATATTTTATAGGTATATATATATAAATATATAGGTATATTATCTATATGGCAGACACTGTATTCAAATGGAGTGGTAGTACTGTGGAGAATATATTCATGTACATCCTCTGTTCATGCATGCACATTGTTTTCCCATAAGATTTCACTTACAAAACACATTTTCTAAGATATAGTTATTAAGAACTTGAGGACAGTAATAACAGAGCATTAAACTAAGAAGGGGCCCCTTCTATGCACTGGGCGTTGTATAACTGTGCTGATAAAATACCCAGCTTTTGGATAGTGGAGAAATAGAGAATAGAGAAAAGAACATTTTTTTACAAATATGTTTTTTTTTACTCAATTATTCATTTAATCAATAGTATTAAGCACCTACAATGTGTCAAGCATTGTTTTAGGTCCTTGAGATACCTCAGTAGACAAGAAGAGAAAATGAATTTCTGCCTTCATGGTACTTGCATTCTACATTTCTTTAATGGGTCAAGTAAATATGGAAAATTTGAACCATCTATTCTTACTGGGAAGAATATTAATGGCTATAGTTCAAAGAAAAAGAAGCAAGCTCTTTGAAAAAAACTCATTATGTTACTAGATTTTCCAAGATGATTGCACATGTTAGAATCCACTAAATATGTAAATGAACGTAAAGAGTTTTTTATTCTTTTGATGTTTTCCTGGTTCAGAATGCCAAAAGAATTAATCAAATAATTCAGTTAAATGACTTTTACCCCATTTGTTTTTTATGTTTGTTTCCTTTTTGGCAGTCTGTATGAGCACAAACTTCTAATTGGATTTGTCTTAAATTTACTACATGTTTTGGTAAAACGGATATAATGTACTTCTCATCAGTTTCCCATAGAAATTTGCAACTGAGAAGGGATTTATTCTGTCACTATAAATCTCTGATTGTGGTCACCATTTTGGCAAATCCATTTTTAAGCAAGGTAAGTCATTAATAAATGATCTGCCTTAACAACCTTAAAGAGAGGGTGTGGAGAAAAATGAGACTTCTGGTTCTGATATTCTTAAGCTTTACTAGAGAACTGGTTAAAGCACAGATTGCCAGATGCCAGCTAGAGTTTCTAACTCAGTAGCAGGGCTGGGGCTTGAGAATTTATATTTTTAACAAGTTTCCAGATGATGCTAATGCTGTGGATTTGTAGTAAGAAGACCATCCTGATTGGCCCTTGCCTCTTTATTCACCAGGTGTGAGTGTGCACGCGTGTGTGTGAGTGTATGTGTGTGGAGGGGGCATAGAATATGGGAAGATAGAGCATTTTTGAGTCAAATGGAGCAGGGAATACTGAGAATGAGGTTTGTGAGTATTTTTATAAAGAAATGGAAGTAGAGGATGTGAAACGATAAAGGATAAAGAAAAAAAGAGAGGTACACAGACACATAAAAGGATAGGAAGGAAAGACGTCTTAAAAGAGAAGCTCCATAATACCAGGCAGCTCCACTTAGGAAGCAAAAGAATAAAGAAAGTAAATTTGGCAAAAACATTGTGGTTAGTTCATGATTATCTTGTACAAGCTAGTAAAGAAAAAGTATAATCTATCATCAAGTTGTTGTATCATACACTTTTACTATTTTATTTCATTTAAAATATGCCATGCTCTGGCTTTACAAAGGCAATTTATGTAACCAAAGCATTTGTATCCCTGTAATATGAAATTTAAAAATTATATTAGAAAAAAAAAGAGAGAAAAAAATAAACCCGCTGACTTGCAAAACACACAAACAAAAAAGAATATGTCATGATCTTTTAAAGTTCATCATTGTAGCTTCCTTTAGATAGGAGAAAACTAAATTTAAAAGAGGTTGAATGAAACACCTTGAGTGGTACAGTCAGAAAACAATACAACCAGTATTTGAAATCAGCCAATTTGATTGGATTTAACTAAACTGTCACATAGGAGAAGTTTTAATAAGTCGAACTCTTAAAAATTTATGTCCACTTAAAAAATATTTGCTATGAATAAAATCATTATATTGTTATTCTAGTGGTTCTATTTTATATTTCCAAGTAAAAATTAATATTTTAATGATGAGATCTGATATATGAAAAGTGATACAGCTAGAAGAGTCCTCCAGATGTGAGAAAGGAGGTGAAGGGAAAACATTTGGCTTTTAAGGAGGCCCCTGGCTTGCTGGTCATTTTTCAAACACACTTCCTTTGTTGCCTTCACCTACTAGAAATTGTAACATTTCATTAAGAGTTTACTTGGTTATAAAGTCACATAACATCTCAACCTAGAAGAAAAAGAAATCTGGATAATGTAAATATATTTATATATTAAAGTAAATTTAAATTTAATTTTTTGAGAATTTCAAGATACTGTGTTTACATAAAAAGTTTATTGTATAAAATTTCCACTGAGAATGTAATACTTTCTTATTTTAGAAAACAATTATAAAACACACACACAACAAAGGTGAAAACACTAGTACAATAGTCCACCCTTATCCGTGGTTTTGCTTTCTGTGATTTCAACTACCCAAAGTCAACTACAGTCCAAAAATATTAAATGAGAAATTCCAGAAATAAGCAGTTTGTATGTTTTAAATTGTGTGTCATTCTGAATAGTGTGATAAGAGCTTGCAGTATCCTGCTCCATCCTGCCTGGGTCTTGAATCATCCCTTTGTCCAGCATATCCGTGCATATATGTTACCCTCTTGTTAGTCACTTAGTAGCCCTTTCAGTTATCAGATTGACTGTCATGTTTTCGCAGTGTTTGTGTTTAAGTAACCCTTATTTTACATAATATGATTCCAAAGTGCAAGAGAAGAAATGCTGGCAATTTGTGCATGCCAAAAAGAAGCCATAAAACGCTTCCTTTAAATTAAAGGTAAAAGTTCTCGATGTAATAAGTCAAAAAAATTGTTTGCTCAGGTTGCTTATCTATAGTAAGAACCATTCTTCTATCTATGAAATTGTGAAATTGAAAAATGAAATTTGTGCTAGTTTTCCTGCTGCACATCATAGTACAAAAATTATGACCAGTGTGCAATGAGTGCTTAGTTAAGATAGACAGTACATTAAATTTGTGGATGTAAGACATGAATGGAGATACAACCCAACTGATGGCAATTGGGTTTGCTAATACCCATGGTTTCAGGCATCCACTGGCGGCACTGGAAAGTATTTCCCACAGATAAGGGGGAACTACTGTAGCATTTCCACTACTCAAAGAGGACAATTATTAAGTTTCTGTTGCAGGTGACATCATAAAGATAGCAGACTAGATGTGTCCAACATTTGTCTCCTCCACAATGAAAAACCAAAACAATAAATAAACATCTGCACTTCAAGTAGAGTGACCAAGGGAGAAAACTGGAACTTAGCAAGAAAGTGATGAAAACTCCAAGGTATGGAAACCTGGAATATCAGCATAGACAGGGAAGAAAGACACCTGGCCAAGTTCAGCTCAGAGACAGAAGGGACTCCCCATTGCAGGGAAAAAGCAAGTGGGAGATCCCTAGCATTCCCATTGCCACTGAGGATGCCTGAAATCCTAAGTATGTGACTGACAGCCCCACGATTCTCACAGGCCTTTAGCCCAGTATGGTGGGCTGGCTGGTGTCATGCTGCCACATTGCTCCAGAGTAGGAAAAAACACTGAGTCTCCCCAATTCCTGAGACCAAAGCTGCTACTGCATGGAGCCATTTAGGGAACAGATCTAATGCTGGAGTACATTGGGACCTGGGACCTAATAGCCCCTACATCTTCATATCCCTGCCCCCCTCCCACTGCCATCCTACTGTGCCCACACAGAAAGCTATAGTGCTGCAATTTTAGCTATACACAGTGATACAGCTAAGACACCAGCACTTGAGCCCACAGAGCACCGTACACTAGAGGGAGTAGGCAGTCCAGCACAGTGGGAAGGTCACTTCCTGAAATTGGGGAGCTGAGACCCATACACCCTGGGCCCTAGAACCAGCCTCCAGCAGCAGAGCCGCTGTGCATTGCATGCACCCTCCAGGGCCAAGAACAACCTGCCTGGCACCTGTTGCCTTTGGTGACCCTACCTGCTCCAACCATGAAGGCTCTATGTGTCATATACACTTCCCAGTGACTAAAGAACCAGCCTGAATGTGGCCCAGTGCTACCAGAACTGTCACCCATGCAACTGGCAGAGCCACTAAGACAGATGCAAGCCCCCCATGGGCCCCAAAATTGGCCTAACTGCTTTCTGTATGTATGGAATATCTTTTTCCATCCTCTTTCCCCAAGAAAGTTGAGGCACTGATGGAAACTATTGATGTTAATTACACCTAAAGAAATCACATAGAGACCATACTACTGTACCCACCCATAACCTAAGCCAAAGCACCCTATTCGATAAATATTATTAGACAAATCTACAGCAAACATCTTTCCCTATGACAGCCACTGCATAAAACTAAAAGAGGTGACTATCTCACCAAATGTGCAGATATCAATGTAGAGAAACAACATGAAGCAATAAGAAAACATGACACCTCCAAAGTAACCCATTAAGTCTCCAGTAACAGGAAAATCTATGAAGTGCCTGCAAAATAATTCAAAATAATGATACCAGAAGCATGAAGCAATAAGGAAACATGATACCTCCTAACTAACCCAATAATTTCTCCAGTAAAGGCAAGAAAATCTATGAAGTGTCTGAAAATAATTCAAAATGATGATACCAGAGAAAGTGTGATACAAAAGACTACAGATAGATAATTCAATAAAATAAAGAAAATGCATGATCACTACGGGAAATTCAATAAAGAGATAGTTATCATAAAAAATAATCAAACAGAAATTTTGGATCTGAAGGATTCAATTAATGAAATAAAAAATATATCTGAAAGTCTCAACAACAGACTAGATCAAGTGAAAAAAAGATGTCTCAATTTGAAGACAGGTATTTTGAGAAACCCAGTCAGACAAAAATAAAATAAAATAAAAATGAAAAATAAAAAAGACTGAAGAAAGCCTTTGGAGCTTAGGGAATATCATTGAGTGAATAAAAAATCATAAAAATTCCAGAAGAGGAAGAGATGGAAAAGTCATAAAAATACTTATTTAATGAAATAATAGCTAAAATCCTCCCACATCTTGAGAGGCATATAGACATCCAGATCCAGGAAGTGTAGAAGTTCTGAAATAAATTCAACCTAAAAGTGTCTTCAAAGAATATTACAGGCAAACTGTCAAAAGTGAAAGACAAAGAGAACCGTTAAAATATCAAGAGAAAAGAGTCAAGGTACAAATAAGGGAATCCCCACTGGACTAATAGCAGGTTTCTTAGCAGAATCTTATAGGGTAGGTGAGAATGGGAGGATATATTTGAAGTGCTGAAAGAAAATATCTCCCAGGCAAGATTACCCAGTGAAAATATTCTTCATAAATAAAGGAGAAGCAAAGTATTTCCCAGGAAAGCAAAAGCTGAGGAAATTCATCACCAGAAGACCAACCTTAGAAGAAATGCTTAAGGCAGTACTAAATCTCGAAGTGAGGACAATAACTGTCCTCATGAAAACACATGAAAGCATAAAACTCACTGGTAGAGGAGATACACAGATGAGAAAGGAAAAGGGACCAAATGTTATTAGAATAGGAAAACATCAAATCACAAAGACAAACAATGAGAAGGAAAAAGGAACAAAGGATATAGAAACAACCAAAAAGCAATAACAAAATGACCAGATTAAGTCTTCACCTATCAAAAAATAACCTTTAATGTAAATAAATTAAATCCCCCAATAAAAAGGTATAGATCAGTTTGATGGATAATAAAAAGCCTTGGCCAACTATACGTTACCTACAAGAAATTCACTTTACCTGTAAAGTCACACATAGATTGAAAGAGAAAGGATGGAAAAAGATATTCCATGCATACAGAAACCAAATTCATGCTTGAATAGTTATATTTATATGAGATAAAATAGACTTTAAGTAAAAAACTGTGAAAAGATACAAAGAATATAATTATATAATTATAAATGGATCAATACAGCAAAAATATATAACAATAGTTAATATACATGTATCCAACACCAAAACACCTAGGCATATAAAGCAAATATTATTAGACCTAAAGGGGGAGATTCACTAGAATACAATAATAGTTGAGGACTTTGACAACCTACTCTTAACATTAGACAGATCATTTAGACAGAAAATATACAAAGAAATATTGGATTTAAACTGCACTATCCACCAAAAGGACATAGCAGACATTTACAGAACATTTTATCCAACAGTTGCAGAACACGCATTCTTCTCATCAGCACATGAAACGTGCTCTAAGATATACCATATATTAGATCACAAAACAATTCTCAACGAATTATAAAAAAATCAAAATCATAGCAAGTGTTTTTTATAAACACAATGAAATAGAACTTGAAGTCAATAACAAGAACATTGGAACTGCACAAAGAAATGGAAATTAATAAACATGCATTGGAATTACCAATGAGTCAATGAAGAAATTAAGAAGGAAATTTTAAAATTTCTTGAAAAAAATGAAAATAAAAACTAGGCATATGAAAACCTATGGGACACAGAAGGAGCAGTACTAAGATGGAAGTTTATAGCAATAATAGCCTAAAACAGAAAGGTAGAAGATTTCAAATAAACATAGAAAGGATGTACCCCAAGGAACTAGAAAAGCATAAACAGACCAAATAAATTTAGTAGAAGGAGAGAAATAATGAAGAGCAGAAGAGAAATTAAAAAATAGACTGAAGCAATATAAAAGATTAACAAACAAAAAGTTGATTTTTGGAAAGATAAACAAAATTGACAAACCACTAGCTAGACTAAGACTAAAAGAGAGAAGAAGAAACACATAAGTAAAATCAGAAACAAAGAGAAGATATACAACTGATAGCACAGAAATAGAAATGATCATTAGGGAGTATTACAAACAATTATACATTAACAAAATAGAAAAAACCTATATAAATTCCTGGATACATATAACTTCCAAGATTGAACCAGGAAGTTATAAAAAACCTGAACACACCAATAATGAGTAATGAGATTAAACCTGTAAAAAAAAAAATCTCCCAAATAAGAAAAGGTCAGCACTAAATGACTTCACAGTTGAATTCATTTAAACAACTAACCAAACATTTAATTAACTAACACTAAGTCTTCTCAAATTATTACAAAAAATTGAAGGAGTAGGAATTATTCCACTCTCATTCTACATGGCCAGCATTACCCTGATTCTGAAACCAGGCAAGGACACAGCAAAAAAAGAAAACTATAGGCCAATATCCCTGCTGAATGTAGACCAAAAATCCTAACAAACTGAATCCAATGTGTGTCAAAAAGATGATATACCATGATTAGGTGATATTTATTTCAAGGATACAAGGACAACTCAACATACATAAATGTATAAAAGTGATACATCACATCAACAGAATGAAAGACAAAAACCACATGTTCATCTGAATAGATACAAAAGAAATAGCTTTTGATAAAATTCAACATTGCTCCATGATAAAAACTCTCAACAAAATAGGTGTAGAAGAAATGTACCTCAACACAACAAATGCCATATATGACAAACCCATAGCTAACATCATATCAAATGGGGAAAGTCTGAAATATTTTTTTCTCTAAGAACTGGAGAGACAACAATGCCAGTTTTCCACTCTTATTCAACTTAGTACTAGAAGTCCTAGCCAGAACTATTAGGCAAGAGGAAGAAATAGAAGGCATCTAAATTGGAATGAGGAAGTCAAATTGTCCCTGTTTGCAGATGACATAATCCTATATATACTAAATATAAAGATTCCATCAAAAACTTTAGAACTAACAAATGAATTCAATAAAGTCCCAAGTTAAAAAATAAACATAAAAATCAGTAGCATTTTATACATCATTAATGAACTATTGAAAAAGAAATCAAAAAAGCAATCTCATTTAGAATAGCTATAAAAATTAAAATACCTAGGGATAAATTTAATTCAGGAGGTGAAATATCTCTACAATTAAAATTGTAAAACTTATGAAAGAAGTTGAAGAGGAAACAAAAAATGAAAAGACATCCCATATTCAATCATTTGAAGAATTAATATTATTAAAAATGACCATGTTACCCGAAGCAATCTACAAAGTCAATGCAATCTCTTTCAAAATACTAATAACATTCTTTGCAGAAATAGAAAAAAAAAATCTTAAAATTTGTATGGAACCACAAAACAATACTGAGAGAAAAGAGCAAAGCTGGAGGCTGACCTCAAAATATATAATAAAGTTATAGCAACCAAACAGTATGGTACTGATAAAAAACAGACACATAAAATAAAGAAACAGAATAGAGAATCCAGAAATAAATCCTTATATTCACAGGCAACTAATTTTCAGCAAAGGTGCTGAGAACATACATTCGAGAAAGAAGAGTCTCTTTAATAAATGGTGCTGGGAAAACTGAATATTCATATGCAGAAGAATGAAAATAGACACCTATTTCTCACCATAGTCAATAATCAACTTAAAATGTATTAAAGACCTAATATAAGACCTGGAACTGTAAAACATAGGAGATATACTTCCACAAGTTGGTCTGTGCAAAGATTTTTATGAATAAAGACCTCAAAAGCATAGGCAAAAAAGTAAAAATAGACAAATGGGATTATATCAAAGGAAAAAGCTTCTGCACAGCAAAGCAAAAAATCAATAGAATGAAGAGACAATCTTATGAATGGGAGAAAATATTTGCATACTATTCATTTGACAAGGGATTAATTTCCAGAATATACAAAGAATTCAAGGAACTCAATAGCAAATTTTAAAACCCAAATAGCCATCTTCCAAAAGAATACATAGAAATGATTAACAAATGTATGAAAAAATTGTCAGCATTACTAATCATCAGGGAAATTCCAGTTAAAACCACAACGAGATATTATCTTGCTACAGTTAGAATGATTATTATCAAAAAGACAAAAAAATGACAAATGCTCGTGAGGATTTGATAAAATGGAAATATTTGTGCACTGTTGGTAGGGATGTAAATTAGTACAGCCACTATAGAAACCAATATAGATATTTCTCAAAAAACCTAAACATAGAACTACCATATGATCCATCAATCCCTCTACTGGGCACAAAGAAGAGGAAATCAGTATGTCAAAAGGTATCTACACTCCCATGTTTACTGCAGCACTATTTATAATATCCAAGATATGGAATCAACCTAAGAGTCTGGTCTGTCAGTGGATGGATGGATGAAGAAAACTTGTTATATATACATAATGGAATACTATTTAGCCATCACTTTTTATTTTAAAAGTTCTTTTTTTTTTTTTCTTTTATTTCATCATATAATGGGGGTACAAATATTGTTAGGGTTACATACATTGCCCCTACCACCCCTCCCCCCCCCACATGTCAGAGCTTCTAGCGAGTCCAAGCCCCAGGTGGCCCAGGCAAGGCACACATTATGTAACTCTACACTTCCTCTCCCCTCCCGCCTGCCCTCCATCCAACATAAGATTTTTTTTTTTTTTTTTTACATTTTGGATACATTGTAAAAGTTCTATAATTTGTAGCGACCTGGATAAGCCTGGAGGATACTATGTTAAGTAAAATAAGTGAAGCATGGAAAGATAAATACCACAAGTTCTCGCTCATTTGGAAGCTAACTAAGTTGATCTCATAGAATTAGAGAGTAGAATAGTGGTAGAAGCTGGGAAGTGTGTGTGGGAGGGTGGATAGGGAGTTGTTTAATGAATGCAAATTTACAGCTAGATAGGAGATAGATTTTAGTGTTCTAGGGCACTGTAGGTGACTAAAGTTAAAAATTATTTATTCTATATTTCCAAATTGCTAGAAGAGAGGATTTGGAATATTTTCAGCACAAAGAAATGATAAATATTTGAGGTGATTGATATGCTGATTACTCTGATCATTGCGCATTGTATACAGGTATCAAAACATCACACTGTATGCTATAAATAGGTACAATTATTATGTGTCAATTAAAAATAATAATAAAAAGATTTTGTATTTTTCTTCTACTCTTGCTATTTATGCATTTAAAATAGAGCAGATCACACCATATACATATGTTTGTGTCTTGTGTTTTTACCTAAAACATCAAAGAATTTTAGAAAATATTTTTAATATTCATTGTCAATGTTTGCAAGGTCTTCTGTTAAGTAGATATAAGTAGATATGCATAAAAAATATTTAATTAAATTCATATAAATGGTCTTCTATTTTTACTGGCATAAATAGCATTGAAATGAACATGAACATTTTTATGAATTAAAATATTTCATCATGTTGGTTTATTTAATTGAGATGAATTCCAAAAATACATCAAAAATAGATAGGAGTGCCTATTTCACTTGCAAGCTTACCGGCCCTGTCTTATAAACAGAGGCTGACTTACTAAGTAGCTCACTGAGTTTAAAATCCGGGACTCCTCACTTATAGGACTCCTTCCCAGGCCTTGGGGCAGAAGAGAGGAGTGGGAGTCCTAGCAGAGCAATTATACTAGTCAAATCTAATTATTAATGCCTACTTTTGTATTTTGTTTTCCTAAATTGGAAGTTTATGCTTCATTTGCATAAACTTTAATTACCTTAAAACTTGAATCCCTTCAATTGTGTTGTAGCTTTTAAAACATGCATTAATGTTGTTTATCTGCTTGTAAAGCTGTAATTAGTTACACATTTTATACATTGTGCTAGATATAATTATAAAGTCTATGCTTTACCCATGCCTTGGGAGTATTACTTGTGGAGAGGAGATAGTGGGAATATTCTGCAGTTTTCTGGAATAAAAATGGAAGAAACTTGAGTGAGGTATCTATTATAAATAAAGTGGAGCAACTGAGGTAAGAATTATGAATAGTGGCTTGAACCAGTTTGCTAAACCAAAGGGTTATCAGTAGAGACAGAAGAGGCACCCACGCCTCTGCCTTCCAGTCTTCATTCTCTATATCTCATGCCGCCCCAGTTTTTGAGGCCTTCCTTTCTCTTTTTTCCTCTCCTGAGCTGATTCTATTTCTATCAAAGTCATCTCAATGATTTTATTTTAATTAACCTGATGGATTTAAAGGATGAAGTATATTATATGCATCTCCTTTAGGAAAATATTTGATGACTCTAAAACCCATATTCTTTGAAATTTTGCTATCACCAAGTCTTAGAATCTTATGGCTACTGCATATTAATTTTTTTGCAGATGAGGATTACAAATGAGAAAGGATATCACTGTAGCAAATTGCCAAAAGCTCTTTTTGAAATCATGATGAATAATGCATATTAAATTCATCTTGCATATTTTTTAGAAATTATGTAAATTATATTAAGTAAATTGCCTATGAAGTGAGGTGTTTTGATAAAAACAGTTAATTCTCTTTTTGTTACATCATATAAGTGGTGTTTAACCATATGCAAATCTTTTGGCTTCCTGTTAAATTATAAAAACCTGAGTTATTTAATAATATGTTCTCTACTCATAACATCAAGGCTTTGTTCCTTTAACTCTTTTTATTCTATTCTTAATTTGACTAAACTAATAATGCATTATTTTATATACACTCTGAAGTTACTAAATTTGTCTTAACTTGTGATTTGAATAGATTTAGAAGAAGTGACCTTCATATTAACTATGCCCTTGGGTAAAGGTATGTATTTACCAAGTGTCCACTGGAATGCAGAGTTTAAGTGATTAGATTCTACCTTCAGGAGGTTTAAAGTCTTATAGAGGAGAAAAGGCATGTATTCAAGTAAGTCAGATACAAGGCAGCACAAAGGGGACACAGACAAAGGAGAAGTCATTTCTGGATTTTGTGAGTGAGTGAATACTCAGTGAAGATGTCACAAAAACATGTTGTTTCAGCTGAAAATTACCTTGGGTTGAAGATCTTGCATGACAGTGCAGGCCGTGTGAAGATGCTGGCACTCTCACTAAGCAAAATAAGGAGCCACTCATTGCAGGGCTGTGGTCTGACCAGTGAAATCTGCTTTGCCTTTCCAAATAAGCAGTCTGTTCAGAAACAGCAGGGAAGGAAGATGTGCTGGGAAACTTCTGCCCTAATCCAAGAGAAAGAAAACGGTGGCTTCAGACCAGAATAGGAACAGTAGAGGCAGTGAGAACTGGTTGCGTTCTAGATATAATTTGAAGGTAGAGCCAAAAAGACTTGTTAAAGAACTGCATGTTGGGTATGAAATAAAGAGAGAAGTCAAGGATGGCTTGAATATTTGTGGCCTGAGAATCTAGAGGATTAAAGTTGACATCAAATGGAATTACTTCTATATTGTAAATAATTATAGTAAGAACACCTTTCCCTTCCCTCCCATATAACTAAGGATCCTTACGCCAGATGGATCAGTACACACATGATGCAGATCTGTTGTTCATGTATAATTGTTAATAGCATCCTTTTTCAAAAATTCTACTTTGGACGATAAATTTTATGATTACTGTGGTGCACACACTCACGTGCTGCCCAGATCCCTTTTAAATGAAAGACTTCTTGCCTGACCCATCAGGGGGAACTATTGGCAGAAGACTTTCTGTTGTCCACATTTCCAGGGACTGCTCTGGTTGCAGTGGGCCATCTCCTCCAAGCTCTTCCTTTCTGGGATGCTCCACATCCAATGACCTACAAATTAGGGAATATAAAGGCCTCCCATCTTGACCTGACTCAGGCCAATTCTTTTTTTTTTATATACTTATATAGCTCTGCTTTATTTATTTATTTATTTTTATTTCAGTATATTATGGGGGTACAAATTTTAAGGTTTCAAATAATGCCCTTGCCCCCCCAAGTCTGAGTTTCAAGCGTGACCATCCCCCAGACGATGCACACCTCACTCATTATGTATGTATATACTTGCACTCCCTCCCCCCCCCCACCCACCCAATACCCAATTAATGTAGTTCCTATGTGTTCACTTAGGTGCTGTTCAGTTAATACCAGTTTGCTGGTGAGTATATGTGGTGCTTGTTTTTCCATTCTTGGGATACTTTACTTAGTAGAATGGGTTCCAGCCCTATGCAGGAAAATACATGATGTGCTATATCACCGTTGTTTCTTAGGGCTGAATACTACTCCATGGTATACATATACCAGATTTTATTAATCCATTCATGAATTGATGGGCACTTGGGTTGTTTTCACAGCTTTGCAATTGTGAATTATGCTGCTATAAACATTCGAGTGCAGGTGTCTTTGTTTTAGAGTGTCATTTGATCTTTTGGGTAGATGCCCAGTAATGGGATTGCTGGATCAAATGGTAGATCCACTTGTATCGCTTTAAGGTATCTCCGTATTGCTTTCCATAGAGGTTGAACTAGTTTGCAGTCCCACCAGCAGTGTAGGAATGTTCCTAGCTCTCAGCATCCACGCCAACATCTATTGTTTTGGGATTTTTTGATAAAGGCCATTCTTACTGGATATAAATGATATCTCATTGTCGTTTTGATTTGCATTTCCCTGATGATTAGTGATGTTGAATATTTTTTCATATGTTTGTTAGCCATAATTCTGTCTTCTTTAGAGAAGTTTCTGTTCATGTCCTTTGCCCACTTTTTGATAGGGTCATTTGATTTTTTCTTGCTGATTTTCTTGAGTTCTAAGTAGATTCTAGTTATCAGTCCCTTATCAGATGTGTAGGATGTGAAAATTTTCTCCCATTCTATAGGTTGTCTGTTTACTTTCATGACTGTTTCTTTGGCTGTGCAGAAGCTTTATAGTTTGATCATGTCCCATTTATTTATTTTTGTTGCTGCTGTAATTGCCTTTGTAGTTTTCTTCATAAATTCTTTGCCTAGGCCGATGTCTAGGAGAGTGTTTTCAACATTTTCCTCTAGAATTCTAATAGTTTCATACCTTAGGTTTAAGTCTGTTATCCAGTGTGAGTTGATTTTTGTGAGAGGTAAAAAGTGTGGATCTTGCTTCAGTTAGGCCAATTCTTAAGGGCACTTCCAGAGGTGCCCATGGGTTGACCCAGAGGTGTTGTTAAGCCTGTACCATAACTCAGTGAATTAATTTTCTAGTGATGCTCTAATAAATTAGTACATACTTAGTGGCATAAAACAAAATAAATGTATTATCTTATACTTCTCTACTTTACCTATCTGACACAGATTTAACACAACTAACATCAAGCTGTTGACAGGGCTTTGTCCCTTTCTGTAGTCTCTAGGGCAATCATTCCCATGCCTGTATTAGCTTTAGAGGGTGCCGACTTTCTTTGGCTGATGGCACCTTCTTTCATCTTTAGAGCCTGCCATGATGATTTTGTCACTCTGATAATGACTCCTCTGTTTCCTTCTTCCAGTTTTAAGTACCCTTGTGATTACATTGGGCTCACCCAGATAATTCAGACAAATCTCCCCATCTTAAGATTAGCCAATTATCAACCTTTATTACATCTACAACCTTAATTCCCATTTGCCATGTAACCTAACATAGTCATGGGTTCCAAGGATTAGGATGAGGATATCTCTGGGGATCCATTATTCTGCCCACCACACTGGACTTCTTTCCCTGTCCAATCCTGCTTCCTTTCCTTCCTTTTTACAGGTGTCGATCCTACGGACACAGGTTAATACACATCCTGCTTGCTAAACTTTTACCTCAGATTCTGCTTCCTGAGGAACTCAAGACACTTGTCCTAACGATGGCTCATAGCCTTAAGTGTATGATAATAGGCATCCACTTGGGGTCTTCATTTTGCTATTCACAGCTCCATCACCCTTTTCTCCATTATAGTTAACCATGCCCTGTATATTGACTTTGTTGTCTCCTCCCATAAACATCTTCCTTCCCAGCTCCTTTGGTATAAACTTCCTTTCATATTGCCATCTTATTTATCTTCATTTTTCACTAAAAAATTTCTGTAAAGTGTTGCTCTCCACAAACTTTCTTTGCCACTGAGTCACTATCTTTATCACTATCCAGAAACTACTCTCCAACGTTCAGTGATGATCTTTTCTCAGGGCTGATCATTCACAACCTCAGAAACGTGATGCAGAGCAAGGTTGTCAAAATATTTTCCCCATATTTTGAATCTCTATATTATTTTGGGAAATGTTTATTCTTTTCTATTCATTTGCTCTTACATTTTAGTTCCTACAAGATATATATTTGGTTTCATACCTCATAGCTACCCCACACCATCATGCATAGTTTGAAGGGGGTTTCTACCCATAGCTCTTCATACTTACTTAAGTGTTCACACTTATTTCATTACATTTTAATTGCTTATTTAGTTATTTATAAGCTCTGAGGTGGAGGATCTATATTTATCATACTTTATGTTGTATTCTGTCAGTGAGTATTTGCAGAGATATTTGTTGGATCAATACTGAATTAATCTGTTATATATAATTTTTCAAAACTGATATGTTTCCTGAAGTTCAGTCCTACAACTAAAAAACCCTACCCTATATTTCTAAACAGTAGCTCAACTAACATTACAAACCTAAATATATACAATGAATTTATCATCGTCTATCTGACCTTTCTTTTCTTAACTGTCTTATTTTTGTTCATGTTTGCAGTGTTGTGCTAATCAGGAAAAAGCTTGAATCTGTGGGACAGACTTTGATTTTTCTTTTTTACCTTTTTCAATAACGCTTGCCCTGCTCTGCACCCAGCTATAGTATAAGTAGCCAATCAGATTATACAGATTCTAACTGTGAAATATAACATACTGTTACTCTCTCCTTTCTTATCCCATTACCATTTAACCTGAAGGAAATATCTGTTTTCCACTCATATGAGCTACACCAATAATCTGTTATTAAATTGCTTTGCTCCATCCCTCTCTTAAATGCCCTCATATGTGTGTCATTTCCAAGAAAGGAAGGTATGTTTCATAAAATATGTCTCTTTTACAGTCAAATATTTAATTAAAAATGCCAGTAGTACCCGATTCTGAAACCATTTTCTGTATAATCTGAAGCCTTACATCAGGATTAACAAACTGTAAGCTAGAAGGGTGGTATACATAAAACATAAAGAGAATGGCTAGGCACAGTGGCTCACACCTGTAATCCTAGCACTTTGGGAGGCCATGGCAGGAGGATGGCTTGAGCCTGGGAGTCTGAGAGCCTGAGCAAGATCAAGACCCTGTCTTTACAATCAATCAATCAATAAATAAATATTAAGCCGAGCATGATGCACACCTGTAGTCCCAGCTACTCGAGAAGCTGAGGCAGGAGGATCTTTTGAGCCCAGGAGTTTGAGTTTGCAGTAAGCTATGATAACACAACTGCACTCTAGCCTGGGCAATAGGGCAAAACCCTATCTCAAACAAACATATAACCAAACAACAACAAAAAACAAAGAGTAAAGTTCCATGGTCATGTTAGTTTGGGAACTAATTAACTAAACTAACAGATTGTAAAATATGGTTGTTGTAATTGAAGTTGCCACTCCTGCCTTTTAAGAGGATGGTCCATTTATATAAACCCTTCGATTGGAGCTGATCTTGTAACTTATTTTGACCAATACAAGGTAGCTATTTTGATGCTGTTTGACTTCAAAGCCTAGATCTCAAGAAAACTTGTGCCTTCCACTCTCACCTTTTTTGGAACATTTCTGCCATCATGTGAAGAAAGCTGAAATGTAAAAAAAAATATATAAACAATCAAACAGAAAATACAACAAAAACAATCACCACCCATACAGAAATACTTAAATGGGGAAAGAAACCCCAGCTGTTTAGGTAGGCGCAGCATCCAGCCTATCCCCCAACCAAAGGCAGATGCATGAGTGAGCACAGAAAAAGGCTCAGCCAATACACAGAGTCAGGAGAAATAATAAAGCATTATTTAAAGCCAGTGTTTTGGAGCAGTTGGTTATGCAGCAATAGGTAATTGACACAGACATGTTTTCCTTCACTCAAAAAGCCTAATGCACATTAACCTAGTGAAGCCTAAAAAATCCTGTGCTGGGAAGACCTGCTTAACTTCATTTAATCCAGTCAAATTTATTGGAGTAGAGAACCATTTTTTTCTTGTTTCTTACAAACTTCATTCAGATTTCCAGCGCTGACATTCTGTTTTAGAAATCTAATTCTTATGATCTGTGGGCAATCTACTCTTTAGCCCTATTCTTTCATTATTGCATTTTCACACACAATCCAGTTTTTCAAATTCAATTATATGCAATTTTTAAGTATCCTCCCTTTTTCCTGGTCTTTAATGTTAATTTAAAATTGTATCTGTTTTATGAAGCTTTTGCTGATCATCTCTTTTATAAGTTATTACACTATTATCTCATGGTATATGTGAGAGTCAATTCAACAAAGACCCCAATGGCTTTTTGTGGACTTACTATGGGTCAGGGACTGTGTTGAGAACTGGAGTTGCAATGGTGACTAAGGCAGAGCTATAAACTCAGGCTCTCAAGTACTGCATTTTGATTATTTGTATTTTTCCAGTCTAGATATTCTATGAGGGCAGAATTGATTTATTAAGTACATTTTCCATTTTGAATGTTTTCTTTCTTTGGAAAAATTCTCACCAGATATTTGTAGAATGGAAAGTGAATGAATAATTCAACTATTTATAGCGTAACATTCATTACTTAAGCTATTGCCTAACATTAAGTCCTTCAGAATCTACTAATTTTTGCAACCAATCCCTAATGCAAACCATGACAGAAAGAACTTGAAATGGTCAGTGAGCAAGTTTTCCCTCCATGAACTCAAGTAATTGTTCACTTTAACAGTTAGACTAGATAAAAATAGAGTTAACTAACTTTTTATGAGCTTTAAGTGCTTGCCCTCATTGTTTTCATTAGAAGTCCATATGATTAAGTAACATTTAAATAAGACCAAGATAAACATTTATTTATGACAAATTAGTGGCTTGAAACAACACAAATATATTATGTTATAGTCGCAAGTCTGACAGGCATCTCACCAAGCTAAAATCAAGATGTCAGCAGGACTTTGTTCCTTCTTGGAGCCTTAGGGGAGAATCAGCTTCTTTGCCTTTTTCAGCTTCTAAAGGCCATACTTCTACCATCTTCAAAACCAGCAATGTGGAATTTCTCTGACCGTTCTGTTGTCCCATCTCTTTCTGACCAGAGCCAAGAAGAAACTCCTCTTTTAAGACCTCTTGTAATTAGATCTTGAGTCCACCCAGATAATCCAGGGTCATCTTCCCATCCAAAGATCCTAAACCTTACACACCTCTGCAGATTACCTTTTGTGAAGGCAACATATTCAGGTTCTGAAGATTAATATGTAGACATTTTGGAGGGGCCATTATTATACCTTCCACAATTGGATGTTACCTGTTTTGAAATTTATTCTCATATATAAGACACTCAAAACTCATCGTGTGGGCAATATTAGCTTTGTTTTATAGACAAAGCAGGTCATTTACTTTGCTTAGGATCATGCTATCAGTTTCTACCCCAGAAATTCATGGCCTTACTTATCAAAGTCATTAGCTTGCTAATCTAGAAAGTAAAAAAAGTAGGTTTTCAAACACCATTCATGAGGCATCAGAAGAAAGTAGCAACAAAAATAGTCAATTTAACTTTTTGGGCCGAATAGAGAAGTCAGGTATATAAACTCAAAGAGTGAACTCCTAGTACCTGGAGTATGAGTTATTTGTCAGACATACCTTGTACTAACTCCCAGAGGCAGAAACTGTAATGTCTTACTTCAGTATTAATAGATTTCAAATTCTGAGGACTATATATTGAGTAATTTACCCAGACAAATGTCTGTTAGACATCACTTTTCCAGAAAAGGTGGGTACAAGATGAGTAACAGAAGAACTAGTCAGAAAGAATGGCATAGAGACCAGACAAGGCCAAATATAATGCAATGACTGCTCTACTAGCTTGACATGCAGTGTTATGGGTGAGGATAACAGAGAAAAGAGAGATGAGGTTTGAATTGCACATTAAAGGATTTCACTATGAAGATCAGATAGAAAAGACAGAGGAAGTGAATAGACTACAGGCATGAAAGTGATTGCAGTGGTGATCTGTGGAAGCGTGAATGAGATGTGAGGCCACATCTACAATACCCAGTTGTTGATGATCCCTGCTGGGTGAGTCACTTCACTTCCACAAATATAATTCTTAATCTATGGATGTTTGCATTGCCAATGCCTAACACATTTCCTTGCAATTGGTAAGCACTGACAAAATATTAAATTGAATTGAACACTTATGATCTGAATATCTATTATAAGGATTTAGGACAATGCTCACATAGATATGCATGTTAATGGAGACTAGAGCTACTCAATAAGTTCTTTTGTTTGTTTTTCTTTTTTTCAGCATATTATGGGGGTACAAATTAAATATAGCACTTGTAAAGTATCCATATGTCATCTATAAGAGGCAAATGTATGATATTGAGAAAACAATAATTTGGTAACACAGATGTCCATTGGGAGGAGGAAGAGTGAAGGGAATGACTTAGGAAATTATCTAAAAATATGAAAATAAATCTAGGAATAGTTAAAATAAAAATGTGAAAATTGTTTATTAAAGGAGATAATGTGCAAGACAGGAGATGAATATAGAAAATGTATGCACAAGTTGTATATGAGTGTGGGCCATGGGGGTGTGGCTGAAGAACTCAGTCAGAAAGAGAGACCTCTGCAACCCCAAGTGATAAATGGGTGGGTAGGTGAGAGGGAGGGAGCTAGGAAACATAGCTTTATCGTGGATTGAAAAGAGAAATAATGGAGGAACAAAGAAGAAAAAGTATAATTCTTATATATTTAGCCAGGAGAAATGTTCTGAAAGACAAATTCAGAGGAAAGGAAATTCTTAAGTTCAATAAATTAAAAAAATCAAACAAACAAAAAACAGAGCTCATACCTTACACAGTTTCTTTGCATTTGGCAGTCTGTACACAATCTGTACCTAATAATGCTCTCGTGGAATGGTGGTTTCTTATTCTCAGGACAACTAATCCCAGGTTATTGAGAATGGTTTCCTTACACATGAGGGGTCCCAGAGAGAAATGAAGGACAGCTTCATGTTTCTAAGGCTATAGCCTGAAAGGTTTAAATTGCTCCCCATCATGAAGACTTGTAGGTGAGATGTCGAGCGCATTTTCTTGGGTCTTTGAAATCACTATAGACAAGGTTGGGTGATATCTGCAGTGCCAGGCCTGTAGAGAAGACCTAGTGTCACTTGACAGGCTACAATGATAAGTTAGTTGATAGTCAGGCTTAGAAGCATGTTAAATAGGGGGAAAGAAATTATTAATTAGTATATCTATATAATTACATTCAGTAGGCTCTTATATGCAAAACTATGAATATTATAAACATGAAGGGCAGTGCTAGGTTTAAGAACAATTTCTTAGGGGCCATAAAAGTGAGTGTTTAGATAAGATTCTTTACATATTAATCTGCTTACATGGCCAAGTTACTTAATGCCCTCAGATCCTCAGCAGCCTTATCTGTGAAATGGAGATAGTACTTACTTCAGAATGGTTATAAGGATCAGACACAAAATGTATAATAAAGAATAAAAGATATTATGGTGTCTGGGATGTAGTAAATTTCCACTATGTGAATACTGAATGGTATATTATCCACATGCTATAGTAGGTACAAACTGAAAATGCATTTTTTTTTTTTTGGCCATAACTTTGTGGGAAGTAGGAATCACTCATATAGCTCTCTTTGGAACATGTTGTCACTTTCTACCTGAAAAGAAGGTTTTATATGACTTTTGCACCAGAGCTTTTGAACCAGAGCAAAAATAAACATGAACAGGTCTATTTATGTAACGGGGCCTTTGTGTATTCTCTGTCTCCCACCTATATTTGCACATGTAGAGATAACTTCACAGTTGGATGCCTAGTCTATGGTTTATGTTAAAATTGCTGTTCCATGACCCTTTTATACCATGGACTAGGAAGAGGCCATAGTTTATTATTTCTGTTTTATGGATTATATCACTGAAATCCTAAACCTTAAATGGCTTCATTTTGACCCCAACATTTTAGTTCATGGAATCTCTCCCAAGTAAATAATCAGAGAAGGGACTCAAGATTTATGTACAGGAATGTTCATCATGGCATTATTTATTATAGCAAAACATAGAGGAAAAATTCCAAACATCCAACTTTAGGAGATTTGTTAAATAAATTATGGTCTATTCATATTATGCAATTTGTTCAATAGTAAAATGACATTTTTAGAAAGCTATTTCATGATATAATGTTAAGTAAAGAAAGCATGATTCAAAATTGTTTTTGTAAGTATAATAACAATTTTAAAAATTTTGCACATCATAGACTAAAGCAAATAAACTTTCATGTTGCTTTCATTCCTTTTCAATGGTTGGATTATAGGATTAAAAAAAGTTTTCTATTTGAGTAATGATATCTGTAATGAGCCTAAATTGTTTCATCACTAGAACAAGAAAAAAAGACGTAAGTTTTTGAAGAAATCAAAAGTTTTTTCTGCTGATATAGCAGAATTGTATAAAAATAATATCTTTACTTTCTCCATTAAAAAATATACACTACATATAGTTTAATATATATGTATACAGAAACACACATACACACACACCCATAACAGTACATTTGTGAAATCTTCTGTTAAAATTTTATTTCTTGTATTCGAGTTAATTAAAATATGTATGTGATAATATTTTCTTTACATATTTTTCAGTTTATGGTTTCATAACCCTAACACCATTGACATTCTGGGCTGGATGATTCTTTGTTGTGGATGGGCTCTGTGCATGGTTAGTGGCATCCCTGACCTCTATCCCTCTGGTTGTCACAACTAAAATTATCTCCAGACATTGCCGATTGTTCTCTGGGGAAAAATTACCCACACTGAAAACCACTGGACTAAACAATAGGTGTGTGGCTGTGATTTATAAATATGTTAACTAGAAAATCTCAATGGTCTCATTTTCTAAATTATCTCATTTAGTTCTTGTGAAAATAACATTTATTTTCATTTTTTGTTGTTTTGGTTGTACTAGTTATATCTAGACAGTCAATCTTGTTTGAAGATGTTTAATTCAAACAAATAGCTATTCCAAAATTTAATTGAGTGGAAGGCCTGGTAATTAACTGTTTATCTGATTTTAATCATTTTCCTCCCCAAATCAATTTGTGTGCAGAAAAATACTCAATCTAACACATCACAGAATATCCCAGCCAATGATTTACTCACGTTTCATGGTGAAATAAGCGTAGTTTAGTAATCAGAAAAACATCTGTGTGTAGTCTGGCTGTTTAACTTTGGGCGGTTCACTAAGTTTCTCTTGGATGTATTCTCTTCATATATGTATATATATATATATATAAAATTGGTGTTAATATTGACATCCTCCAGAGATTTTGAGGATTCAATTGAAAAGAGCAAAACTCTATCACAGTATTAAATACACAATTTAGTCCAGGATTTTGCAGACATTGTACCAACTTTTAGGGCTACAAAGCTAAATTAAGCCTTTTCACTGACTTTAAGCAGCTCACACTCTGGCAGATAAAACAGACAGGCAAACAGTGACCACACACTGTGTCAAGGGTGATTGTTCTGGTTTTCTTTGGGACTAGACTGGATGATTTCCTGGGTATGGGATCTATGATGCTAAAATAGGGAAAGTCACACGCAAACAAGGACAATTAGTGACCCTAATGATACATGCTTTCACCAAATTCTTTGAAAGAACAGAAAAAGAGTATATTTGACTTTGTCTTAAGGGTTCAGAGATGATGTTACATTTGAGTTATGTTTTAGAAGATGGATTTAAAGAAGGTGGGCTTCTTAGCAAAGGAAGGGGCAGGTGCTGAGCACCAAGGATTGAAGAGCATATCCTATACTATGCAAATAATTTATTACTGGAACTCACAGTTGTAATAGCAAAGATGGCAGAGAGCAAGGTTCAAGATACAGTCTAGAACTGGCAAATGGCACTCTTAGGAGTCTAGGAGTTTAACCTTTGGGTTATAGACAGTATTAGCTAACTTTAACCTGGAACTGACATAATAAAAGGGTTTTAGGAAAACAATCTGGTGTTAAAATATAGGATGAGGTGTTAATAGGCAAGCTAGAAGACTCAGGGTCCTGTTAGAAATCTGTTTCCAGGGCATTGTAAACAGAAAGGTGGGATGAATTTAGAAAAACTATGGGAGAGGGGCTATAAGAATAAATAGAACCTGGTGTCAAGTTGAATGTAGGATACAGGAGACAGTTGGCAGTGGAAGAGAATTTCTTGGAAGGGGTTAGAACAGTAGAATAGTGGAGTCATTCACAAAATTAAAAATACAGAAAGAAATGGGATTGGGTATGAGGCATGAGATGGGGAAAGGCAATTAACTTGTTGGCCACATAGAAATCCAGTTGCATGTGTGAAAGGCCATCCAGTCAATGAAGTCTATCTAGTTGGTAGTCAGGAGTGTAGGCGGAAGAGCAGAAACTGAAGGTGGAGAAGAAACTTTCAATATTAATATTATCTGCACAAAAGTCATTATTGGATCCATGGGACTTCTGTGAGTTCACCCAAGGAAGTTATGAAGGTTAAGGAAAGTGTTAAGCATTGCTACGGCTAGGATTCTCTCACTCATTTACTTAGGGACAGGGGATACTGATTTTTGTCTTTAAGGATTGAAGGACTTTGAAATATCTAGTTTTTAAAAAGCTTTTTTTTTCTTCTTTCTTTCTTTCTTTTCTTTTCTTTCTTTCTTTTTTTTTTTTGATGCTAATTGTTCTCTGCTTGCTAGTTTGTTAAGGGAAAACATTTTAGGTTTTATGTCCACTGATATTCATAAAGAAGGAAAAAGAAGGGAAAAAAAAAACTTTGATTAAAGTTAGTGCAGCTGGAGAAAAATAGCCAGCAACCAATTACCTCACACTTTCCTAAAGGACCCCTCAGTTCATTTCTTGTTATTTTGGGTAAGGGTGAAAATAGACAGCAACTGAAATCACCTTTATGTTGCTTGGCCAAAAGCTCAGCTTCCTAAGTGTAACTGAGGTAAGCACAACTTCTTTCCAAGCCAAGAATTAAGGCAGTGAATTCGGCCATCAATTCCCATTGCATGTGATATGTAAGCTAACAAATTTTCAAACAGGCGCTCTGGAAACAATTAAAAGTAAGCACGCTGCCCTGATCAAAGGCTGCTGATGTTTTAAATTGTGTTTGGTCACCCACAAGTAGTCTTCCAGAACCTGCTTTGTCCTATTGGGGCCTGGAGCATAAAAAAGGAAAGTTTTTGCTGTCCTGCTTTGTGTGAGTTTAGGCTGTGGGTCATCAGGAAGCAAACACATTAGGGCTAAAAGAAAATAATTGTTTGGTTTATAGTCACTTGGGGTTTCAGCTTGAATCAGACCTCAGCTGTGGTGTGTTAGAAGTGCATGCAATGCTCTATAAAAACAGTTTGCTGATATGTCACTGTCAAAAGCATATGTGATGTTATTAACTTCCCAAACAAACACTTGCAATTTGTGCCAATTTCAGAAAGATGAATACCATCACATTTGCAAACTGTACTTGGATTTCCATACAAACCTGAGTGATGTAAATAAACATGTTTTGTGTATTCATTCCAGCCCTGCAAATCCTCACTGTTCTGAACATGATTTGAAATTTGGTATCATGGGTGACCTTTATCTCCTGTCCACAGATCCTCATATTTGACCTTCATTTTATGTCCATAGACCCTCCACATTTGCTGTGACCCTCTTGGAGGGCCCAGATTTCACTGGGTCTAAGAATTCCTCCAAGAAACATTTAAATGTTTTCTATGACTTTAGATAAGACTCCCACTTTGGTTCACACATGTATTTTTGGTACTGGGAACTCTTAATATGATGCAACAATAATATTTTAAAAAACAGAAGAAGGAGATGAGGCAAGACCTATTGGCCCACTTCCATGTCAGTAAACATACACTCATGCAGTTGTAGTGATGGAAGGAAATGTGGTTATCCAGTCCAACTCCTTAAAGAGGAGGAGGATATGGCCAAAATAATTTGAGATAATTTACCTGCAGTTTCAAAGTTAATTAGTGACAGATTCAGACTAGAATCTGAGTGTTTGAAGTACCACTAACATTCTTCCCACAGCACCACATTGCCTCCATGACAAAGATAAAAGTTAAGAAAAGAAGTTCCAAAAATATTAGCTATGCTAAAAAATAATTGTTGTATATAAATAAATATTAAGCACCTAGCATTTATAAAGTTCACTGTGTTATTGCTTATATTAAGTTTTCAAAAGTTCTTAACTTGCATGAATATAAAAATTGTAACTATTGAATAACTCCTTCAAATGAAACAGAATATGTGGTAGGCTGAATTATGGATCCTAATTCTTTGCTAAAGTGTTCTGATACATCCGCACCCTTGCCATGGTCTTGTGGTGAGTAGAGTATACCTTCTTGCACCTTTACTTTGGGCTTGACTTGTTTTGGACAATTCAGTGTTGCTCAAACTATTGCACATTAGGAGATGTGTTGGGAGAGGCTTGAAATGCACTTGCACACTTGGGCTTGCTCTTGTGCATGCCTGCCTTTTCCCATGAGAACATACCTAGGGTAACCGCTGGTACGACTCACAATCAGAGTCAAGTGCAGCCCAAACCAGCTAGATTCAGTGGAACCCTAGCTGACCACAAGTGTGTGAGAAATCATTGCTTATTGTGAATGCCTTTAAGATTTTGTCATGATTGTTTAAGCAGCAATAGTGTCTGATGCACACTCTTTTCAAAGTGAATCCAATTATGTGAGACTTCTTTACTGTGTAAGATAAATAATAAATGAAGCCTTAAGTTCAAAGAAATAGAGTGGGGTAGCAAATATTGCCCAGGTGAGCAATGCTAAGGGCTTCACTTATTCAATTTTGTACTCATTTTATATCCCTGAAAGTTTAGTAATGATACATTTTATAATTAGTCTTACTGACAATTCTCTTCACCAGGCAGTTTGTTAGGGATTGAATGTCTGCCCTTAGAATTCATATGTTAAGCCCTTAGATCCAAGGTGATTGTATGTGGAGATATGTCCTTTGGGAGGTAATTAGGTTTAAATGAGGTCATGCGGTCTGGTTCTTATGGTGGAATTAGTGTTCTTATAAAAAGAGGAAAGGAAACTAGAGCGCTCTCTCTCTCTCTCTCTCTCTCTCTCTCTCTCTCTCTCTCTTCTTTGCCTTTTGAGGATAAAAGGAGAAGTCAGTAGCCTGCAAGCCAGGAAGAGAGCCCTCACCAGACAAGGAAACATACTGGACCACTGGTCTTGGGCTTCCCACCCTTCAGAACTGTGAGAAATAGAAGGCCATTGTTTAAGCCACCCAGTGTATGGTATTGTGTGATAGCAGCCCAAGTGGACTAACATATGGTTCAATGATGATCAAGCATTAGGAAGTATGACTGTTGAGGCTCTAACCCCTACCTCTTTACAGCTTGCAAAGTTGATCTCCTTAACCACAAAACGAAGATGCATTAGAGATACATTTTCTCCATTAAGTTGCATTTTCAGAAATGGTTTCATACCCAATTATGGATTGGTAACCTGGCTGTACAGCCCCTTAATGCCCTTCTGGATATTGATCCCAACAAGGTGGGTGGAACCCAGTGATAAGGAATCCAGACATGTGCAGAGAAAATACAAGAAAGTGGCAGTGGCATACCTGGAAAGTACTGTCAACCAAAAAAAAAAAAGACACTAGACAAAATCATCTCTAAATATGTTTGGTTTACTTGGGATTATAATCTGGAATGCACAGAATGACAGGGGACCTTTTATTAGCAAAAAGAAACTTGCATAAGCTGCTTCGAAACAGAGTTTAGTGGTTCCAAAGGTTCAAAACCAAAGTTGTTGTCCGTTCATTGGTGGAGATACCATTAGTGGGCAAATACTATTTAAACATATGTTCTAAGAACATATTATTTGAACTACTGCAGTCCTAAACAATGTCTAGTGATACAGTCTATTGAAGCAGGAGATGATTGAGCGTTTTTTGTAAAGTTCTTAGAAACAGTTCCTGTCTCATACACGTAAGTATGAACCTCCTCTCCTTTGGGCCTTTTAGGTCCTATTTTGTCTGTGTCTGATAACATTGATTTCATCCTGGTACCTGCAACTTTCACAGTACACAAACGTGAAACAGAGCCCATCCCCTGAAAGGTAACATGGCTCTATGACCAGCAGAACAGCAGAGGAGTCCACAAATATGTGCTGAGCACATAGTACATTCTCTACCCTGGGCTAAGCTTTGGGGATAGGATTATGAGTAGACATGACCCCTCCCTCTGGAGGATTTACGTTGTGATTGTGGAGAAAGGAACATGAGTAGATCACATTACGATAACGTAGTCGGTGATGAGACAGGAATATGCAAGGCTCACCCTTCACTGCCTTCTGGTTTTTGCTGCAATGTCACCTTAGTGAGACCTTCTAGATCATTCTATATAAAATTCCATCTCCTCTGGACGTCTCCTAGCCACCTACTTTGCTTTACCTTACAGCTCAGAAGCTATATGACACATTTTTAAATTTTACTTATTTTTCTAGTTTATTGTCTTTTTTTCCTATCATAATGTAAAGTTTCAGAAGACAGGAATGTTTGCCTGTTTTGCTTCCATTGTTTTTGTTTTTCATTACCATATATCCTATGTCTGAAAGAGCACCCAAATTGTGTAGCTTCTGGAAACAAACAAACAAAAATGTTTGTTGAATGAATGAATTCATAAAAAGTTCTAGATATGTAGAAGAGAGTTCTACTTGTTTTACCTGAGATTGTAAACTTTCCACGAAAGGAATAACACCTAGGCCCAGGCTTGAAGTGCAATTAAGTGTTAGCCTATGACAGGCTGGGATGTACAGATGAAAGCAGGTCAGCACCAATGATTCATGTTGATATTATATTGATGGATTATTTTTAGATATTTTTTCTTCATCTGGGCTTATGACAAGAGCAAGTAAATAAATAAATGACTTTTTTTCCAACCAGATACTTGATAAAACTCATTTTAACTTAGCATCAAAGACGTAATCTTATACAATGAGAGTGCAAATTCAGGAATTCAAAGTAAGAATCTCAATTATCAGTAAGGTGGCCCTGCTCGGTGGGTGTCTTGAATCTTAAGAAGTAAATCAGAGAGTCCAGGGAGTGTGACATTCCAAGCCCTGTCTCTATGGGCTGAGGTGGCCTAGAGTTCCAACTTCAGTTTCATAGTAATGGGAAATGGTACCTTGGAAGAGAGGCCATACTTTATTACAATATCCAAACAGAATGATTAGACCAAAACTAGTACTTATCTTTTAAATATGAATGAAGGACATTTCAATAATCAATCCTTAATCATTTGTTACAAGCTAACACTCTCTGAACATATGTGGACTCATTTGATCCTTGAAATATACACATGTGGAAGATAGTATTTTAAAATTGTTCCTTATGAGAAAAATGTAGGGAGGTTAAGTAACTTATCTGACATCACTTAAAAGTAGAAAAATAGAAAGCATTTACTCATTAGTTGCTTTTCTCATTTGATAATAAATAAACATTAAGCATATGATAGCCTTCTGCTAGTCCTAGAAATGTATTGTGAACAAACCCAAAATATGCTTGCCTTCATGGGCCTACATCTAATTGTACTCTAAATTCAAACATAGGCTACTGATGACTTGAGACTGTGCTTTTAGCAATTAAACTATGAGTGAGAAGGAGAAGAAAGAGTGGGGAAGTGATGGGAATAGGAGAGAGGATGGAACCATTGGCAACTGCTGTTGACCCAACAGAAAAGGCATGAGGAAGTAATTATTTGTTTTCTCCCAACAGCCAATGGCAATTCATTAATTCATCAACTAGTCCATTCATCAAACAGATATTTATTGGGCACTTACTATGATTTTGACCCTGTTCAAAGTGCTGGGGTACAGCCGTGAACAAAATACACCAGACCCTGAGTCCAGTAATTTCAGGTAGTAATAGAGACTGGGGTAAACAGTGACTGGGGTTTCTGAGAGCAGCATTCAAACAGGGGTCAGGAGAAGGTATATCAGAGCTGAGATCTGAATACAGGAAAAAGTCATCCGTGGAAGAGTTATTCCAGGCAAAGGGGAGAGCAGAGAAAAAGCTCTAGGCAGAAAACATTAAGCATTTTTCAGGAATAGAACTGCAGTCTGAACTTCAGGGGGAGTTTAAGGGGCAAGGGGCTAGCCTGGTATGATAGGGAGGGAGTAGCCAGACCATATGCTGCCTTGATGATTATAGGAAGGGCTTGCTGCTGAGGGGAGATGATAGAATATTTTTCTCTCTAAATTATTGTAGTTTCTCTCTTTGAAGGCTAACACCCCACAGGAACTATAATAGGCTGCACCTGACCTTCAGTAGATTAATAGAAACATCCCCTGTTAAGCCCAGGAGGAAAATGCCCTCAGAGGCATTATTTTTCTGCTATTGAAAGACTCTGTTTGGTCAATACTGGAGCAGCACACAGCACTAGCTGAGGCCATGTGTTCTGTTTTATATGTTGTGCAAGATTTTGCAATTGGAGATTACATAGCACTTTGTTGATAAGATCATTAATGGTTTTTCTAGTTGTTATTAATTGTTTTTCATCCATTTATAAATTGTGCCTCAGCAAACTGGCTCCAGGGCATAAGTACAAAAATTGAGCTTTGATTGTAATAAGTAAAGTATTATTAACAAAAGCAATTACAGTTAATAGCTTCAACTAAGGAAAACAAAATGATAGCCTTTAGTACTTTCCCACTGGGTAAAACAGATTAAATCACTTGCAGAAAAGAAAAATCTTTATTCTGGGTCTCACCAAATGCTAGAATATAACTAGACCATTGCCTTTAGCTATTTCTATCCTTTTCTTCAGAAGTAGAAACTAAGGTTTGAGCTACACAGAGTTATTGCTAATTCATTGCAGAGAGGAGGCTAAATCATGGAATTCAAGATTTCCATCTGGCTATTCCGTGTTATAGATGTTATCTATTCCGTGTTATAGATGAGATGACTGAGTTACAGAGAATTTAACGTAACCCTGGTCTTATAACTTAAAAGTAGCCTAGTGGAGATTTAAACCAAATTATTTTTCCTTTACTCATTTTTTTTTACTGTTTTACCTGAAGTCTATGATCTAATTAATACTACATGATATTAAAAGAATTTCTAAAAGAATCAAAATAAAAATTCTAGTTTATTACATTTGTATTTATTATAATTTCCTACCAAGTGCAATATTGGGGTATTTATCTTTTTCATGTTTAACAGCATGATCATTGTGGGCAGAGAGTGATTATACAGTTTAAATTCCCTCTAGGAAAGTGAGGCTTAGAGAGGTTAAGGGATTTGCATCTAATTACTAGCTGTTAATGGGAGACATGCTATTTAAAGTCAGACCTCTCTGTCTCCAAAATCCACTCTCCTGCCAAGAGACCTCAAGTCCACTTTACACCGGTCTTCTCTGTTCACATAACAAGTTACTCACGTTGAAGGGAAAGAACAGCTTAGAGTATCTGCCACAAGCTTTGTTCCCAGCTCTCTTCTGACTCTCACATAATCTACATTTCCCCAGGCCTGAGCAGCCTTTGGCTATTTATGAGATGTCAGTCTCACTATTACAACCCATGCCTTGTTGACTTTTCTTCCTGCTTGTTCACATAGTTCCCAGCAAATTCTTCTCACTTCTTTTTGGGAGTCCAGTTCATGAGCTCATAGATGTGTCTGTCAGCCAGACTCACCTCCTAGTTTCTCTGCTTAGCTTCCTCTCTGTGCCCAGATCCCCTGTAAATACCCTCTGCAGTTTGAAGGTGATTGCCCAGAACACTCTTACAGACCTGCTCTGTGCACCAATGTTGCTTGTGGGAAGTCCTTACACATCATGGAACGACCTTCATCCCCCCAGATTCTTATCTATAGAGAGAACACGCATGAGGGGCCAAATGGGAATTAAATTGTGGACTCGTTAACATTTTGATTGGAACGTCTAGTTTTTGCCCAAGGCCGAAAGGGGTAGCCTCATCCATCATTCTTATATTTAAAACACCAGGCACCCTCAATGAAAATCTGATCTTATTACTCATTGAACTTTACGTTTGAACTGAGAGAGCAGAGACCAGTGGCAAGCCATGCTCAGTCTGCTTAAGACATGGAAAATGAGTTCAAAGTGACCACATCCTTCCCTGAGAATATGCAGTTCAAGAAAAAAAGGAAAAGAGTACAGAGAAGGCATGGCCCAGATGCCTTTTCAGTGCAGTAATTGTACATAGTGGTAAACACAAACCATCAGGCTCTCACCATTCCTGCCCATCAGATAACTCACTCGTTTAACAAGGAAGGCAGCGATGAGAGATGGAGAGACAGGATGCTCTTTAGAGAGTACAATTGCTGCTGGAAGTTCCTTCTTTAGGGAAACTTGAGGACATTGACAATGCTGCCAAAGGACACAATGCCACATTTCTCACAGGTCTTATTGGGCAGATGTCAAACCCTAATCTTCAACTGACTGGAGGGATAACTCTTCTGCCTACTTCCATGGGGCCCTTTGTCACCTGTGCCCTGAAGCAGCAAATACGTGTATCTCAAAGTGCCCTCTGTGAAAGGACTATTGGAGCCTGCACTATCTATGACTTGGAGCTAGTCCTCACTGCCAGGCAGAAGCCTGGCACAGTCATCTAAGTTTCCCCACCAAGGAGGAGGATTATCAGCCTCTTCCTTCAACCTCCTTCAACCCAAACCACCATGCACTACCTTGCAAAGCCCTGAAAGACCTTCTTCTCCTTGTCTGAAACCTGTAGTCATCACAGCCTAGCATCAGGCAGAAATGAGCTTGCAGCCCTCTCTGGGATGCTCTCTATCTTCTCCATGCTAGTGTGGTTCTCCAGCCTTTCTCTGAGCCTGAAACCCTCTCCTAACTCTACTGAGATCATCACAGTTTTCTATTTCTTTTTGATCCCTCCTTAATCATCTTATGTCATTGGCTATGTCCTCTCTTTTACCTGGGGAAAAAAATATATACACAAACACAAAACCTAAACATCCCTAAATCAGAACAGCATTTTATTCCTAGGGTGATCATTCATCTTTTATTATTTACTTCAAAATCTATCTAATACACCCACCTCTTCTTTGACTTTTGTTTGCTTTGCTTGCTTTCTGATTATCAACTGTCCAGCACCTATTAGTTGCCATCTCTGCAAAAGGTACTCAAAATACAGATAAATCTCAGACCTTGCCCTCTCAGCTATCACATCTAATTGCAGAGACAGGAAGGTCAACAAATATTTGAAATCAAGCATGATGGGTCACAAAATCAGGGTATGAACCAAATAATTGGTTGGTAAGGGTATACTTTCTGAGTTCAAATTCCAGCTCTGTTGTGTATGTGTGGTGTGATCTTGGGAAAATAATTTGTTCTCCCTGTGCCTCAGTCTCCTCACCTGTAAAATTAGTATAATATTAGTATTACATAAGTTTATTGTGGGGATTGAATAAATTAAACGAGTCTTAGAATGATGCCTGGTACAAAGTAAGGACCAAAAAGGTTTGCTTTTATTAAATGATGACAAAGTTTGGAGTCATAAAGCAGAATGGGGTGGGGACTGCTTATGGATGTCTTTCCATAAGGAGAGAATATTTGAGCTGTAGTCAAAAAAGGGAATTTTTGCCAAGTGGATGAGGTGTGGAGAACATTCCAGTCAGAGATGAGAGTTTGCTGAAGGGTGAAGAAACTCCTTTGAGCACTGTACGTGGTGGGACATCACCACAGTGTAAGGGAGATGGAAAGAAATTGTGGAAGGAAAACAACATGGGAAAGGGGGCTGGCCAGATCTTAGAGGATTCACAGGTGTCACTGAAAGATGTTTGTATCTCACCCTGTAGAAAATGGGGTTTGGGGCAGTGTTAAACCGATTTGCTTTGTCAAACAGTGATTGTGGTAGCAGGTAATGTTTTTTCCTTTTAACAATCACTATGTGGTAAAGCAGGTCACATATACGTTTCCTCCTAAGGATTCTTTTCCCTTGAGGTGTGTCCATTTTCTTGTTTGAGGATTGGTTCATGAAAGCCAGCAAATTCCCGCCAATCACTGTGGGTTATATAAATGAACTAATTTTATGGATATACTCATGTTTCAGATTGTTTTTCCTCTCCTCCCTCAAAAAATTCTGAGGGTTTCTCATCGAACTCTTTGCCTTGGTCATGTTTATTCTTGCACTTCCTTTTTGGCAGGCATCCAAACCTCTGGGTAACCAAAGAGAGGCTAGAATGTTTAGACATTATCCCTTCTGAAAAGTGACTCACAGATGAAAAGTGCTTTTTCTGTATTGGAAATATTATTAGACTAACATCTTGTCCATGATTTGGACTATTGACGATTACTGGAACTCTGTGGGAAACTGAGTGTGTGTAAGCCTTCTTCATCCTGCACAAAGTGGAGGTGTGCTTTTGCCTGTGATGAGAACTTTCTCACTTCCCAGTTCTCTGTTACTCGATCTTGTTCTTTTTTTCTTACCATACAGAGACTGAGCACAAATTTGTTGAGCATGACTCATCATACACAATGCACCCCTCTGCTGTAATGCACCAGTGCTTCCAGAACAGCCACGTCTTAGCAATATCAAATGCCATTACACAGTCAATAAAGTGTCAGAAAAACACAGTGGGATGACCTCATTGTTCATGTGCAGACGGACCGCCCAGTCTAAGCCCGCCATGTGCCCCAGGTTAGAGTGTTTGTGTGCCCTCCTTCATGCACACACATGTGTTTGATAGCAGAAGCATGGATGTCATATTCCTAATAAGGTTTCTTTTCTTTTTCCACATGTTGTAGAGTTTATATCTTTAAGGTTTCTTGGTTCCCTTCCTATGTTGAACTAGACTCATTTATTTTCTGTGAAACTTATCCCCTCCCACTCAACTCTGCTAAAAAAATAAAAGAGTAACAAAACACAGTAATTTCTTTTTTTAGTAGACATTTAAGTATGTGACTTATAAGGGTATGTACAAATCAGGGAGAGAAATCCTAGTGTGACTAGACATCGTATCTATGATAGTGTGATCGTCTAAAAAGGACCACGTCTTATCTTTCTAGAAAGGGAAATACAGTAGTAAATATACAGATTCTTAAGAAAGATTTGATGGTGAGGAATTAATGATTTCCCTGACTCTAGTTTAGATGGCCATTTACAGGTCAGCTGCCTTAACAGCTTATCCAGTTCTAGATCTGTAATATTCTTATCAAAGGGTCATCTCTCCTAGCTTGAATAGTCCAAGACATTGGCTCATTAACTTCCCAGACACTAACCAGGACTTGGATAAATATAATTGTCATAAAGTTCTTGTTTATATTAAAGATCAAATCCCTGTGGTTTCCAATTATCAATCCAGACTTTATGCCCATACTTTAGATGAATGATTAGCTTGCAATGAAAGTCAGTTATAAAAATCAATTCCCTGTCAGTGAAACAACCAAAGTGTCCCAGGGTGTAGAGACCCAGTATTTAATTGACTGTGTGCACTTATTCTTGTATCTTTTCACTGATTACTTTTTATCTGTTAACAGTTTGGACCAAAACAGAGCCACTTGTGTTTAAAAAAAAAAAAGGAAAAACCTGAAAAACAGACCCTATGCATATAGATTATCTATGTAGATTATGAAATATTAATTATTATGAAATATTAATATATTTTTGTTGATTTTTTTCTTTAGCTTTCTTTTGAGAGCAGCAGTTTTCTACATGAGTAAAATGAATTCTATTTTTCACCATCTAACATCTTTACTTGATAGTACATGATTTTTTCTGGATATTTTCATTGATTTTAATTGCATTGGTGAGCACAGAAACGTGGCAGAGAGTAGGGGTGAGAAACCTGGCTTTGCCTCTAATTGTGTGACCTTAAGTGAGTCATTTTACTTCACCAGGCCTCCATTTTCTAATTCTAATTCTAATTCTAATGAAATTGTCAACCTAAGACATAAGCAGAGGGAGAAGCTTTCAGAAGAAAGTGATGTTTATTGGGGATACAGCAATGCAATGAGAATACATGCACCATAGTGAACTATGTGCCTATTGAGGGAGGTAAAGGGAGACAATGGTTTTTAAGGGAAAATTAAGAAGGATTACTTTATTGTTTTGACATGATTATCCTTGGCTACAAGAATAAAAAACAAGGGTAGTGTTAGTCCAAGGTGGGATAGGCAGTTGCTGGGCAGCTGTGCTGGCAAAAGCATTTTTTTATAAGGTTGCCATGCCTTTTGTGCAAGGTTGTGGTTTTGCAGTCTTTTGTGATAGTTTTTGTTATCAGGCATTTCTACTTGAGAATCCTCCTTCCTGGCCTTGTATGGCTCTGTTTTTCAGGATTTTTTTCGTTTCTTTTCTTTCTTTTCTTTTTTAACACAAGTGGCTCCATTTTGGTTCTGACAACTTCCATAAAATGTTTAAAATAATAAAATTCACAACCAGAGCCATATTGTGAGCATTAAACAATTTAATTCCCATAAAGTGCTTTTAAGAGTAACTACTCCAAACTAAGCAGTCAATAATTGCAAGCTGTTACTTAGTGCCTTGGCTAAAATCTCTTTTTGTCATCTATTTGTATTTTTTTTTCATAATTTTGCAATGTCTAGATGAGTACTACTTGTAGGAACAACAAGATAAGCTTTTTTTGAAAATCTCTATTCAGTCTTTTTTTAATACACACATCAACATGTCTTTTTGCCCCCAAGCACAAGATGCAGCTTGTTATCAAAAAAACAGATTTGTAAAGGACTAGAAAATGGTTCTGTTTACTCCAAATTATTTCCTCTAGTGTCTAAATTGAAGGACCTTGTTAACATGTTCTCTGTAATAAGTTATAGTACTAATATTTATGGAACATTTAATATTCGCTCAGTACTAGAGTACTATTTTAAGTATTTTACATGTGTTAATGTTATTCTTAAACAACCCTATGAATTAATTAATATTATTATTCCCATTAAATAGATACATAGATGACTCACAGAGAGGCTAAGTAAGTTACTTAAAGGTTACTGCAGACAAGAGTTGAAATTGGATTTGAACTAAACAGTCTGATTTCAGAACTTGAGCTCTTAACCACTCTATTTTCTGTTCCTGTCTGACTTCCAAAGAATTAGATTATCATGCCATGAGAATACGAACATGTCTGTCTGTTTTACAGCTGCATGCCCCATGATTTTTTTAGTTTTTGGCGCATAGTAGGTTTTCTGTAAATATTTAATGAATGAATGAACACACCGAGTATAACACTCTTCGAATTATTCTATAAGATTAAATCGTTGATATGTAGAATTGGGGAAAATAATTGAATAAATTTTAAAATAGATGTTAAGATCAGGGAGAAGTATGAAATTTTGAATTTATTGAAATCCTATTGTGATGTAATTCCTGCACTTGCCACATTTATATTCATTATGGTTTAATCCTTAGCAACTTATGGAAAAATATAGTATCTCCCATTTACACCATGCCAACTCTTTATTGCATTAGCTTTATTTTTCTCCTGAATAGGAATATGAGAGGAACACAACTGTGTACTCGGGTTTAAGCCTTAAAACCACAACAGAATCAATTGCATCATACTCTGCATGATTGGATAACAAGAATAACAGATGCACTAACAAGCCATGAAGCTATCAAAAGGTCACAAACCAATTTAGCAAGTAGGCTGAAGTGAACATGGATTTGCTCCAAATTTACAGCATGCAAAAAGGTACACTTATTTAAAAGATCATGCAAAGTTCTGAATCCCCTTCTATTTTATTATATGTCTCCCTCCACTTTCTCCTTTGCCTCTCCAGTTCTGATGGGTAACTTAACCCCATCTTGGATCAGAGCTTTGGGAGCCTGTGAAGTTACAAGGTCGATGGTGAGTCCCTTTTTTCCCCTCTTTATTATTTTATATTTTTAATCCTCTTTTGACATTACCTACAATGAGAAATCTCCTCCATTTAGAGATCTGGGCATATTTCGTGTTGTTCACTTAGACCAAAAAATGCTATTTATGTCTCTAATTAGGAAAAATATACTTTCAACTAAAAGAGATGAGTCTAGTATAATGGTTAAGGATAAAAGTGCTGGCAGCTGGATTAAGACTGCCCAGATGGCAACTCTCTTCCCTACTAGCTGAGTGATACCTCACTTTCAAGCATGCACACACATACACACACACACATCTATCTATCTATCTATCTATCTATGCATTTTTAACTCTGTGTATCAGTTCCTTCCTCTACAATCATATGGCTGCTTTACAGCTTAATAATTTAATCCCTGCAAAGCATTTACACCATTGCCTAGCTACACTCAATGAATTTTAGGTATTATTATTTTTACTACTGTTATTGCTATTGCATTATAATTTATAATAATGAAATAATGAAAAATGCTTCCCAATTACCAAAAATTTTACATTTCTTTTAATGCATCCCTCCTTACTCAAATACTGTAGCTAACTAATATAAATCTACATCTCTAGTTGAAATTCCTTGCAATCAAACACCCAACTCTTTTTTTCATCTGTTATCTTTATAAATTTCAGTCTGCAAATACTCATCTGTCTACTTATTCCTGAGTTCTGTTCCCTGAAAGTTTTCTTTTCCTTTTTCCATTCATGAAAGTTTAGTTTCTCTGCCATAAGCCCCTCCAATTATTAGGACACCCACTAGGTCATATTAAAGAGACCCTATACTGGTAACATTGTATGGGAGGTACAGTTCCTGTTTTTGTAAACATAACTCCTCACCCCCAACATATACATATGCATACAATATTGGAATTGTGTGCATACAATATACAGCTTTGTATTCCTCCAAAGGGGAAATACTGTTAACATTATAAGTACTCTCACTTTATTTTTCCCAGTGTCTGAGAATATAATTTATAAGTACTGCACATTAACCAATTGCATCGCTGGAGCTCCTGAGAAAATAATTTATATTAGCTGTGTAATATCCCAACACATGAATCCCAAAAATCATTTGATCAATTTCTATTAAGTTGATTTCTATTAAGTTGATCAAAACTTTTTTTGTTATTGATATTATTGTAATGTATAACCTTGCATATGATTCTTTTTGCCATAACTAAGCAAAAGAGTATGCATTATATTAAGGCCTATATCTATATTTATAATGCCAATGTAATAGTTATTAAAATATTTACTTAATAAATACTTATTATTTCTATTTTTGCCCTATTTCTATCTTTGCATTTATCTTCTGAATTTTTTTGTCAAGAAAAATTGGAGGACCCAATTGTCTTTATACAGGATTAGGAGATGAACACTGAAAAGAACATTTTAAGGCTATTTTGGCAAATGATCTTGATTTCTGAGTGCATTTATTAAAAAAAGGAATTTTTCATAATATCACAAGATATGTTGAAACAAATGATTTCTTGCTCTTTAGTAATTCTAATATGTTGAAGTTGTCCTTTAATTTTAAATAGATTAGTCCTTTATTACAGGTGCTCAATTAGGATACCATTCCCTTGTTTGGCATGTATTTTGAGGTAACTTTTGTCTTGATTCAGGTTAGATTCTGAGAAATCCTGGCATAACTGTATACATTTAGAGGAACCCTCAAATGAATTTTAACTACCTGTTATAGGTCCATAACAAAATAGTACAAACACTAGTTGTCTGGGCAGCCATGAAACCCACTTGATCTCATTCCAGATGTTTCCTGTATCCCATGAAACAACCTCTTGGAGAAGAGTGCATTTTCAAAAATCTTCCTGTGTTTAAAATTTAGGTGCTAAACATAGACATTCAGTGAAAATGTAGAAATCAAAGTTCAATTACTCATCCTAGTTGCCCCCTGCAGATGTGTCTCTTTGCCAGATGTCAAACAGATTACTGATTATTATGGTGACTTTTGAAAGACTCTCTTCCTTTTCTGCTTTTCTTAGACTCTTATATACTTCCTTTCTTTTTATTTCTGGCAGCTGCTTTTATGACATCCTGAACTAGGCTTTGAGAGTTAAAAGATGGGTCTCCTTTACTTCTCCTTCTGCCTTTCTCTATACCAAATTTCTTGTGGCTGACATGAGGGAGGAACAATAAAAGGCCAACAATCAGGTTGTCTTCTTGCCTTTGCCTAAGTACTGTGGACATTCCCAAGCCTGAGAAAACATGACCCTCGCTTGAGATACAATGATTTTCCCTTCCGCCATCTGGAAACCACAAAACCCACACCAACTTCCTCTCCAGGCACAATATTCTCATTTTCAAACCTCATATTGCTTTGGGAAATGGAAAATCAGATTTTTGGAAATGCCAGACTTTTAGAATTGAGTTTCAGTTGATGGCCAGTGACAGTCCCTTTTCCCTTTTGTTTTTCTCTCCCTCACAACAGGAGAAATACTTTTTATTCTTCTCTAACACCATAGGCTATGTCCACTTATCTTCTCTTTCATCTCAGAGCTGCTTTATATACTATTTACAGTTTTTGGTGAAACACTCATGAGAATAAATAACAGTACGAGCTACAGTTTTGAGAGTCTTATAGTATAATCAGGTGCTAAAATATTTTGAAGGAAAAAAATGAATGACTGTCAACAACACAATTGGAGGAAGAAATATATACAGGGCCTGGATATCAATGAAAGCCACATGAATGATGTCACTCAAGGGAGGTGTATTAGACTGGGTATGGTCAGTCTGGGCTGGTCTGCTATATTAGCCTGGGGTCCCTCGAACACAGACACTGAGACAAGGACTTGATTTCAAGGGGTTTATTTGAAAGAACATAATGATAGGGGAGTAGAAAGGTCAGACAAGGAAGGGATCCAGGTAAAGTAGAAAAAAAAAAAAAACAGTGGGAAGCCACTTAATATGTGGAAAACTAAGCAATTTACTACTGTGGGCAACTGGAGCTTAATATCACTGGGAATTATGGCAGACAGTGTTACATAAAAGTTACCCCAAATGAGAGGTAAGGAAGTTCAATCTGCCATTGGCTCAGGGCTGGACCAAGAGGTATTAACTCTTCCGTACTGCTAGTTGTCTGCACATAGATGGAATTTGCTCTCCCAGATAGAAATTTAATAAATAAATAAATAAATAAAATGGCAGCCTATTGTATGTAGAGATGACTGCTGTGAGGATGTGAGTGGGTCGCTGATAGAGTTAGCAATAGGAAGGACAAAAGAAAAAGACTTTGGAAAAGGGAAGAGGAAAAAAGTGAGATTTATACATGATAGAAGCTAAGTATATACATGGGGGTGAAGTAACTCAAAATAATCACCCCTATTTTATATAGTTTTATAATGTATGTCACTTTTTATATAAAATAACATTAAACAGAATACTTTATATGAGACTGTCAGATGACTAACAGGGGACTAAATCTCAGGGGGCTTATTGAAGAGGAATGAGACCTGAAGTTCAGGTTTGTGTTCTAGATACCCTTTAGGTAGATCAAAAGATTTGTCCTCATGACTGAGGAAAAAGGAGGCACTGATGGATTTGAAAAAGGGAAGGTTTGTGATAAATGCAGCATGTCAGAATGATTTTCTGATGTTTTCATTCTTTTGTTGCAGAAATATTAATATTTATTAATCATCGTCTATAGGCTAGATACTAAGGAAGGAAAAAACTGTGAATAAGATCCAAGAAATTAGTATATATGCAAATAACAGCACGATTGTTGGGGTAGGTGAAAAAAGAGAGACAATCGTGGCATAAATAGGGGGCATTGGTTGGTGGCAAAAGAAACTGGAATTCAAATAGTAGACAGAGAGTACTTTCGTAATAACCCCTGTGAGAGTCCTGTGACTTCCTCAGATGGCCACGTATCAGGGGGAATGAGGAGAAAATTATGGCTAGTGCTGGGTATTGTTTGACTAACACAATCTTGATTTATTTGGGATTGCAATATGGTCAGCCCCAGAGATGAAAATATGATACATATAAGTCAACCAAAACAATTCCAACCCCTTTGCCTGATACATCCCCTTTGCCTGATCCTTTGAAGCTAGAGGAAGCTGTATGAGCTAGTTATGGCCAGAGATATTTTCAGAAACATGATGTGAGAGATGGGTGCAGTTCTCTATGATAAAATATCTTTTGTTCCAAGCTCTTAATTCATATATTGGAACATAGTCCAAGAACATTTCTCTTAAAGCTCCTCTCATAGCCAGGTGACTTAGAAGAGAAAAAAAAGAGGCAATATGATCACAATAGCTGAGCAATATGGTTTGAAAAGCCTGGAAATTTATTGACCTGACTAAGCTTCTCAAGGAGCCCTGTAATCATAGGCCACTGTTTTGTTGTGAATTCATGATTATCTGGCTTATTCTGGGCGCTGTTAGTCAATATTCTATTACAGGTAGGTATAATCTTTCCTGTCATAATGAGTGAAATACTGTATAAAAACACTATCTTTAAAAAAACGGCAGGAGGAAATGGGTTTAGTTAGTGACATATTAGATTTAGGTAGTGGATCTAAAAGTGACTATGGCTTAACTGGTTCCAAATTCTCACATAGATGAGTTACTCTAAGTTGGCCAATAGTGTTTGATTAATGTCTCATTTTGAACAGGAAAGGAAGTTTCTAAGAGAATGCCTAAGATGATTTGCCCTTGAATTTATTCTGGTCAACATGTTTTCTCTCAGTTATTTGGCTAAAGGCAAAGCAAATATACATATTACATTTTCAGGTAAACTAAATGTTAGATAACTGATACCTTGCTTCAAATAATTGAGACTCTAAAAAGATTCTAGATGAAAAAATAATCTAAAATCTGTCAGATAAAGTTATATATTGGAAAAACATAAGCTTTTATAATTAGATCCATTAAACAACCACTCAAATACTGCAACTAGACATTATGGCTCTACAGCCACTGATGTGAAAATGACATATGTTATTTGGTTACTTAAAAACTCAACATGAGTCAAATGTATGATATTTATTCATTCATTCACTGATTTATTCATCCAAGCCTCATACTAGAGAATGTACATAGGCACATAAACAAAATGAGACACCTGAAAGAGCTTTACATGTGTTGAGGGAGATCAATAAGTAAATTATTAATCATAATATAGTTGACAAATGTTTTAATGAATCTAAAATTCAAAGGTATATAAATAGAACCTTTCCTTTACCAGGTAAAATACACCCTAACAAACTTACCAGCTATGATAATATAATAAAAAAAATCCCAATTTATTTGAATGGCCATAGGCTAATATCAAACCCTCATTCATTAGTTATTAAAAAAGTTAATAAAAAAGTTATTAAACACCTACTATGTGTTAGGCCCTGTCTTCCTTGGGGGAATTTTAGAAAATAGGAATAAGAGGAGTAGCTAGTAAGTTAGAAGTAATGTTCTCTTGGGAGAGAGGGGTGTTTAGGAAGCCAATGAAAGAGCAATTCAAGATGAGAGACTTTATTAACCTTGTTTTATGTTGGTGTGAGAGACCAAAAGGAAAAGGAACGAGAATTGATCATTGGATTTGGCAAGATAGTTGGAAACATTGTGGATTCAGTACACTGATGTAAATGAAAGAAGAACAGAAGAGAACTGTAGGTAAGAAATTGAAGAAAGCAGTAAAAGTAATACGAAAACTTTACCTATAAAGTGCACTAAGAAATGAAGGTATAGCTGTTTTAAAAACAGACAATATTGTAACATATGTATCTACTGACAGAAATGATCCCACAGAGAGGGTAAATTTGAAGATGAAAGAGGGAGAAGAAATTATTGTAAGGAAACAAGGTCTGGAGTAAGTCAAAAGACATAGAATGACAGCTCTCCCATTTTAACAGAATATAATACAGAATATATGAGCACTTCTGAGGGTGGGTTTGTAGAATTAGTGGAAGGGTAAAGATTTAATCTTCTAAGTGCTACTATTTTCTCAATGAAATAAGATGCAGAACATTTTCAGGGGCTAAGAAGGTAGAGTTAAATTGTTGAAAGTTTGAGGAGAAAGAAGAGATTTAGTACAATATTTTATCAATCGGTATACAGCATGTAATGCTGAAGTAACAAACAACTCCCAATTTCAGTGGCTTGTCATATAATGAATTTTTTACTCATGCTAGCTGTTCAACAGAAGATAGCAGGGTGATCCTTCTCATTGTAATCATTCAAAGACCAAGATCAACAGAGAATCCACCTCGATACGTTACTATGATCACTTTGACATAGTGAGAAGGGAATGTCTTCACTTGTGCACTGACGTTTAAGTTTCCTGTCTGTGCTAACTGTTATGTGGGTTACAAAATAAGTATAGTTATATAATACAGTATGAATATGTAACACAAATTCAGCCTTATGTTCTTGGTTGGAAATCATTGAAGAGCAATGATTGTATCATATTGCAATCATGCAATAGATAGAGTCAATGCATTTTAGCAAGCTTATGATAAGTAATTTTAAGATCTTTTTCTGACCATTAATAGTATTTATATTTTAAAGATAATTTATGTCATTTTCAGTGGAAATTTTGGATTAATTTTTCTCTCTAACCATTGATTTTTAGAATCTATTTCCCAGGAAACATGTAACTGAAAAATAAAACTCTCCATTTCAAGCTACTTATTATCTAAACAAAAACTTTATTTGATCAAAACATTTGACTCAGCAAATCATCAAAAGAAGCTTACTGAGAAAGGGTTAATTTTAAAGATAAAACTCGTCTTTACCGATAGTCCATTTGTTCATTTTTACATCTAAATCCTTACCATCGGGCAAGATTTCTCACTGAGTTTCGTGTTGCTCTGTTGCCTGGGCTAGAGTGCCTTGGCTTCAGCCTAGCTCACAGCAACCTCAAACTCCTGGGCTCAGGCGATCCTCCTGCCTCAGCCATACGCCATCATGCCCGGCAAATTTTTTCTATATATTTTAAGTTGTCTAGCTAATTTCTTTCGATTTTTTAGTAGAGACGGGGTCTCGCTCTTGTTCAAGCTGGTCTTGAACTCCTGAGCTCAAACGATCCACCTGCCTCGGCTTCCCAGAGTGCTAGGATTATAGGCATGAGCCACTGCGCCCAGCCTCTTATAGATTTTTAATTCCATGAGAATAATAAGAACTAAGTTGTGTATCTTGTGAAGAGTACAATAAAATCTACATGGTAGGAATTCACTTACTATAATAAATCAAGCCAGACTTAGAGACTATTATCAGTATGAATTATTTCAATCAAAGGAAAGAATATGTTTTTAGAGAAACATATTCTTAAATCAGAACTCAAAAACAACTTAAATATCTTTAAGAATTAACTTTCAAGTAGATAAACAGAGGTAAGCATACACAGCCTGTGACCCAATGAGGAAGGACAATGAGAAAACCATCTAACATCATCTGAAGCACATGATAGGTAAATATCACAGACAAAAATAAGGTAAAATGGATGATCCATGAATACAGATACACACATACAGATAGACATTATGAAAAAATTTCTAGCCAGGAATATCACTAAGCCACTGAGCATGGAGATTATTTCTTGTGGTAAGTATTGGAAACCCAGTTGCCAGAACCAATTAAAATTGAATTGACCACAGTAACATTTTACATCAGCTAGCAAACAGGGCTCAGATAGGAAGAAGTATCCAATGGATCATTTCCCTACTCAGTTATCAATGTTTCTGTGAAATGAATATGCAGAGAACAAAGCATTGTAGTCCTAAATATTATCTATTCCTCTATTTCAAATAAAGGATTGTTTCTCCTCACTATGTCAGTAAGGGAAACAATTCTATGAACATAAAACAGGAGAAAGATGGCACTTACAGATGGAATAGCATTTGTAACAAAACAGAGCAGGAGAAAACCCAGAGTGTTAACAAACTTTCAAGCAATTGGTAGTAGGTAACATAGTTGGATTAGCTGAGTGGTAAAAAGTGAGATTGAGGAGGTAAATAAAAGTGCCCGAATTTACTCAGAGAATCTCAGATTATAAAGGTAAGATCAAAATCAAATTAAAGGGATGGATACTTCCCATTTACTTTCATCAACATACATATTACCCTGGGAATGGCCTTTGGGAAACTAGAACCACTCAACTAGAATATCTGCATTGATTATCAGTAACTGATGGCTTCACTACCTCAGCCCTATTTTACTATGGGTAAAAAAAAAAAAAAAAGGCCCAAGGAAAATCTCACAGCTCTTTAAACAACTTTCTTATGTGAAGAGTCACAAATATTTTTGGTATTATTCATCTTGTCTAATATTTGTGGTGAGCCACCCAGAGTGTGGGAGTGGAGAATATTTTGAGGAGGGGGGAATTGATTCCCTAAGTACACCGATGAGTCTCATATCACACATCTGTTTTTTCACAGTCAGCCCTGATCTTCACTTTGTTAGAAACCAAACAAAGTGAAGAATCTTAATATACTTGAAAATATACTTAAGGAAGAAACAATGTGAGAACTTGAGCATAATGTTCTAAATTCTACAACTTCATAGTTAGTACTTTTGGATTCTACTTTTGTAGAAACTCCTCTATGTTTGGGCTCTGCCTCTTTTCTCTGTTGCCACCGCAACGCACTAGAACAATACAAGGTGAATAAATATAAAGCAAGTGAAACCAAAATAATAAATTTAAACAATAAAAATTAAAAAGTGCAATAAGTTACAACTTTGTATAACCTAAACTACAAGGAGAATGGCATCGCTTTTACTACTTTGGATACAAGTTATTTTTCCACACATTAAAGTCTACCATGCATTGCAAATATTCTGCGATTCTGAGATACACCCAAAGGCAAGTCCTATATGTTATGGAAATTCTCTGTAACCTCAGACTAGCTGGCATGGATCTCACCACTGTGGAGGTATGCTACAAATACTCTCCACTCGGTTAATTGGCTATTAAAACTTCATGAGATACTTCATGATAATTCAACAGAAGCTGTAACCCCAGACTTTCATATGGAGCCTGTTAATTTCTAACATTGCAGCTCATTCATATTTTGAAATCATACCGAGTTCAGATGCTGACTTTGACAGGTAATTTTGACTGGGAAAGTTGAATATTAAAGTTAACTTCTCTAAGCCTCGATTTCTGCATTGAAGCTAATAATCTTTACCTCATAACATGATCATACGATCAGAGCATATATTAAAATTCAAAAAGAATAGGTGTAACAGTGGATGGGAAGACAGACCACAGCAAGATGTTAGGCCTGGGCAGCGCACACAAGGCAGTTAATGTAATTAACGCTATTAAAGAAATACGTAACCAATGAGATGGTTGAAACTATCCCATCAGAAGTGGGATCCTTTACCAGATTAAAAAGTCTAAAACCTCTTTTTGAGGTTGGTGATCAAAAGATAAATGTTTATCTTGAGATAAGTTCCAGAAGGCAGCACAGTAAGGAAGTTTAGTTTAAAGTGGCACCGTGCTGCTACACACTATGCAGAGGGAAGGAGAAAACAAGTAACAGCAGCCACAGTGGGAGAGAACAGATTTTGATAAAGATATCAAGGCCATCATCTGTGCTCATCAGTCTCTGGGCAAAGCGTGAGTCTGGGAGTCCTCCTAGCTAGGTAGGAATTCTAGTGATTTGAAGATAAAAATAGAGACAAAGATGAGAACTGGCAATGGGACCAAGACTCTGCTTCCAGCCACCTGTCCCCAGGGTGAAGAAATATGGGAACATAAACAAGATCTCATGTGATTGAAGATGTGTACGAATTAGTATAAGCATGGCTATATGAACTTTTAAAAAATTACCTTCAGTGTATTTTGGTTCATATATTTTTGTCATATATTTTTGCTTGTTTATTTAATAAATACATATGGTGAAGAAACATTTCAAGGAAAACAGATAACTGAATTCATTATTCAGAATCTACTGCCTTAAAGGAACTTCTGATCATTTTGCTGACTCTTAACTAAGTCATTAAGGTCACTGTTGACAGACTATTGTCACCTAAAGAGGATTAGCATTTTGGGGGGTAGGCTATGGGGACTATCTTTTTTACTAATTTTCTATAATTATTATGAGAAATCCCTTAGTGTCTCATTGATGCCCAACATAAAAAAGTATGTCATGCCAAATTTGGAAATGCAACAAATATTTTCTGATGATTTTGGCACACACTGATCAGGGATTATTAGTCCCAACTAATTTGCTATTTGAAATCAATAGAAAATTTCATGAACATTCATGATTCAAATTCTTTTTTCTTAATAGTTATCTTGAAAACCACCTTCCAACTGAGAACTATTTGTGAGTTATTACAATGCTTTCTGTTCATTCTTTGTCCAGAAAAATTTATTTAGGCAATTCTCTACAAAAAGACATCTGCTCTCTCTGTATTCTGTTGGTATTAAATTCTGATGACCTTCAGGGCCAGTAAATATCTGATAAATGGTGGCTGAAATGGGAGTGGACTTTAATTGCATGTCTAGAGGAAGGCTGCTGGATTACATTAATGAATATATTAGCATTTTATGGAAATGCAAAATATCCAAATGATTTAATTCACAGGACTAGCAAAAACAAATCTTTCATTTGAAAATCACTCTGGCCATTTATGTTAATAGAGTCAGTTGACTCTTATGCTCTCTGAAATAAACTGATATGAAACATTCTGGACAAGCCCCATGATTGCAGAATAACATTAACTTACAATTAAACTCTGACATATCCAAGGAGTAGGAGTGCATATTTCAACCGAAGAATCTACAATTTATTCAATATTGATGCCTTCCCTTGCACAGTCAAATCTTTATTTGCCCTGCTATGTGCCAGATACACTTCAAAATATGTCAGGTGTATAAAAGTCAGTGAGACACAGAGCTTGGCCTCAAAATACTGAGAACCTATTAGTGGAGACAGATATGTCATGCTTGATATACTGAGTGATAATTGCAGTACAGGGTAGGATAGGAGTAATCACCTGTGTGGGAAGGAGCTAAAGATGGACTCTGAGATGTGTTCCCAGCAGGTTGATACTTTGGGTGTATCTTAAAGATTGATTAGGGGTTTTGTAGGTTAAATAGATGACATAAAAGACAATCCAGACAGAAGATACAGAAAGTCTGGATTAGAACAATGGTCAGGGAATGTTTTTTAAAAAGAACCAAATGGTAAATATTTTAGGCTTTGCGGACCACACACACCTCTGTTGAAACTACTCAACTCTTCTGTTGTCTTATGACTGCGGCTATAGGTAATACTAATGAGTGTGGTTGTGTTCATAAAACCTGTATATAAAAACAAGCATTGGCAGTTAGATAGAAGAGATAAGTTCTATATTCCATAGTACAGCAGGGAAATTATAGTTAATTTATTATATATTTCAAAATAACTAGAAGAGAAGAATTGTAATATTACCAACAGAAAGAAAAGATAAATATTTGGGGTGATGGATATCCCAATTATCCTGATTTGATTATTACACATTATGTGCATATATCAAAATATCACATGTACCCCAAAAATGTGTCTAGCTATAATATATAAATTTAAATAAAAGGCATTGGGTTCATGGACCACAGTTTGCTGACCACCGCTCTAGCAAATCCTTTCTCCCAAAAAACATCTGGATAGTTCTTTTGATAGTCCTAACCCTTCAATGTCAGCTGGACTACAGGAAAATTCACCAAATTTTCTAAGGCTGTAGCAATTAGTACCTGGCCCACACAGGCATCCACCTATCATCTCCATTGTAGTTCTTGTCAATTCTAGGGTATCGGATTTGTGCATATTCAGAGCTCCCACATGTTCTTTTGTACTCTGGAGATCCAAAGAACTCTTGGAGAATTGTGCCCTTCCCTAGTCACAAAGCATCGTGCCTCTTTCTCTTGCCATCTCAGATGCTCCAGTTTAATTTTCTGATGGCTGGAGACTTTGTAAACTAGAGGCTTGTTAGAGATTGTCCTCTTTTCACAACAACTCTTTTTCAACCTCAAACACACAACTTATTTCTTGTCCTCAGTGCAGATTTCTCTTCCTCATATTCTCGGCATACCTAAAACATACTTGCCCTCAGGAATGAGCTGAAAGGCTTCTATATCAGAAAGATCATCCAAGACCCCAATAAATTCTTGTCTCCTATGCTTTCCTTTATATAACATATTATGCATTTTATTCATAATCTTAACTTATCTGATTTTCATCAATGTATTTACATTTATTGGTTTACAGTGTCTCTCAAATTCTGTAAGTTCAATGAGGGTACAGATTTTCCCCATTTTGTTCCAGGTTGCCAACCCAATGGATAACACATTAGCTCATAATAGACATCCAACAGATATTTTGAAAAGGATGGGATGAATCTGAGAAGCCAACATGAAGGAAGAAAGAAGCTATGATTTTTTTAGCTTAAACGTTTTAGTGAGTAAAGCCCAATGTAGAAGATCATCTAAGGTGAGTAGAAAATATGAAAAGAGAGAGGACTAAGAAAAGAACATTGGAAAAACCCAGAGCATTATGGAAGGGAATGAGAATGAAATGTCAGGAAAACAAGTTCAAAAACAACAGAGGAGCGTGGCACATTTCAGCTAAAGAAAGAAAACACTTTAAAGAACAGTGAGCAAATTATAGAGCCAATGCTTCAGAAAAGTCAAGTCAGTGTAGACAATCATTAATCTTTGTCTCATATATCAATTTTTTTGGATTAGAGAAAAAGAAACCTTTCTCCTTTTTAAAGTGAATTGATGCTGCACCTGGATCTATATGGAATCTCTATGGAATCACTCTGTTATGCTTGCAAATCTCTAGGGATTATGCTTCTACTTCCCATGGTCACTCTCTTTTAGGGGCACTATTATGACCTAATATTATGGAAGTGTGTCTCCAAATACTATACTTTTCCCATATTTATGTGTTATCTTCTCTGTGAAAGTGATCCTTCTTATTCAAAAATGTCAATTTTCCCTGATATTTTTGGAATTAAAGGCCATTAACTCATTCAAAGACTTATATTTAGTGCTAATTAAGTCTAAGCCATATAACTGCTTACTAGGAATATAAGAAATTAACAAAAATATGTGTTCTCTGCCCTTATGGAGCTTGCATTCTTGTGCATCAGAGATGGAAACAAAATAATTACACAAGGTATTGTTTACATTCAATTACATTAAGTGCTGTGAAGGAGGAATGTAAGGTAAAGAAATGTCTAATAAGACTTGGGAAAATGAAAAATAGAGTTCGCTGGTGGCATGGGAGTGATTAGGCCTAAACAGGTGCCCACTATAGGAAAGTAAGTTATGAAGACATAGACGTATTCCAGGAAA
>VBSM01002608.1:84190572-84303384 GCA_008086735.1 Cheirogaleus medius
GAACTGGTGCCTATCCTGCAGAAATTATTCCACAACATCGAGAAGGATGGAATGTTCCACAACACATTTTATGAAGCAAACATAACCCTGATACCAAAACCTGGAAAGGATGCAACAAAAAAAGAAAGCTACAGACCAATATCCGTTATGAATACAGATGAAAAAATTCTCAACAAAATCCTTGCCAATCGAATCCAGGTGCTTGTCAAGAAAATAATCCATCACAACCAAGTGGGCTTCATCCCAAGGATGCAGGGATGATTCAACATATGTAAATCTATAAATGTAATTCACCATATAAATAGAAGCAAAAACAAAGACCATATGATCCTCTCAATAGAAGCAGAAAAAGCATTTGACAAAATTCAACACCTTTTATGATAACAACGCTCAACAAAATAGGCATAGACGGGGCTTAACTAAAAATGATACAAGCCATATATGACAAACCCACAGCCAATATCATACTGAATAGGGAAAAATCAAAAGCATTCCCACTTAGAACTGGAACAAGACAAGGTTGCCCCCTATCTCCACTTCTGTTCAACATAGTGCTGGAAGTCCTTGCTACAGCAATCAGACAAGAGAGCAGAATTAAGGATGCCCAAATGGGAGAAGAAGAGATCAAACTCTCACTCTTTGCTGATGATATGATATTATACCTAGAAAACCCTAAGGATTAAACCAAGAGACTCCTTGAATTGATAAATGAATTTGGTAAAGTCTCAGGATACAAAATCAATACACCAAAATCAGAGGCATTCATATAGGCCAACAATAGTAAAAGTGAGAACCAAAGCAAAGACTCAATTCCCTTCAAAATAGCAACAAAGAAAATAAAGTAACTAGGAATATATATAACCAAGGGGGTAAAAGACGTCTTCAGAGAGAACTATGAAACACTGAAGAAGGAAATAGCAGAGGATGTAAACAGGTGGAAGAATATACCATGCTCATGGGTCGGCAGAATCAACATTGTTAAAATGTCTATACTACCCAAAGTGACCTACAGAGTCAAAGAAATCCCTATTAAAATACCATCATTATTTTTCACAGATATAGAAAAAATAATTTTACGCTTCATATGGAACCAGAGAAGACCCCAAATAGCAAAATAAATCCTAGGCAAGAAAAACAAAATAGGAGGTATCAATTTACCAGACTTCAAAATATACTACAAGGCTATCGTAATTAAAACAGCTTGGGAATGGCTCAAGAACAGGGACATTGACCAGTGGAACAAAACAGAGGACCCAGATATAAAACCATCCTCATATAGCCAACTAATCCCCGAAAAAGCAGACAAAAACATACACTGGGGAAAAGAATCTTTATTCAACCAATGGTGCTGGGAAAACTGGATAGCCACATGTAGAAGACTGAAACAGGATCCACACCTTTCACCTCTCACAAAAAATCATGCTAGTTAACAGACTTGAAACTAAGGTGTGAAACTATTATAATTATAGAGGAAAACGTTGGAAATACTCTCTGCCCATTTTTAATTGGGTTATTTGGGCTTTCTTTTTGGCTATTGAGTTATAGAAATCCTTTATATATTTTGTATAATAATTCTTTATCAGATTTTTTGGTTTGCAAATATTTTCTCCCAATCTGCATGCTGTCTTTTCATTCTGTTGATTGTTTCCCTTGTTGGGTAGAAGCTACAAAAGATCTTTAAAGAGCCAATCTCATAAATTATGCTTCTCATATCCAATGGGCCAGAGATTCAATATTACACACTTACCACCCACAGCACGTTCACTGGTTAAATCCTCTTATATCCAGAAACACATCTTGGAATTGTATATGTCCTTAAATTGAATATGAGGAATATCAAAACAAAAATTATTTTTATAAGTTCCTGCCATGATTATAGTGCTAAGATCCTTAGAGTGATCTTAGGACAAACATGGACACTGACCTCTGCCCCTGTTGTTGGAGGCAGTGGTCAGAGAAAAGAGCCATGATAGGGAGGGTGATCTGGAACCAATTTAGTATAGGGCATAAGGTAGGGGTTCTACCTAATAATTTTCCAAATAGTAAAATGTAAAAGCTCTATTCTAGTGCCACAAAATGTGAAAAAACATCTCGCTCTGTCACCCAGGCTAGAGGTTTGATCATAGCTTACTGTAGCCTTAAACTCCTGGGTTCAAGCGATCCTCCTGCCTTAGCCATCCTAGTATCTAGGACTATAGGCACATGCCACCATGCCTGGCTAGTTAAAAAAAAAAAGTTTTTTTTTTTGGTAGAGACGTGGTCTCGCTATGTTCCCAGGATGACCTTGAACCTCTGGCCTGAAGCACTCCTCCTGCTTTGGCCTCTCAAAGTGCTGGGATTACAGACAGGAGCCACGTACCTGGCCTTGAAAATCTTAAAAGTCTAAAAAAAAAAAAAAAAACAAAACAAAAAAACAAACCAAAAAAAAATTGCATTAGCATCCAAGTTAAAGTGGAAGAGATCTATATAGTGGTTGAAGAGCAATCAATAAACCTAGTGAGATCTCTGTTTGCTCAGAATGAAAAATTGTGGAGGAGTAAAGAACAGAATGAATAGGGAATTGAAAATTTCCCAGACCTGGAACATCTGGGCATCCTCTCACACACACACAAAGAAATTAAACACAGGCCTTACACCTTTCACAAAAAGTAACCCAAAATGGATCACATATCCAAGTGTAAAACACAAAACTATAAAACTCCTATAAGATAATATAGAAGAAAATCTAGATAACCTTGGGTCTGACAATGACATTTTAAATCAACATCAAAGGTATGATTCATGAAAGGATTGACAAGCTGGACTTCATTAAAATTAATAATCTCTGCTCTATGAAAAACACTGTCAAAAGAACAAAAAGACAAGCCACAGACTAGAGAAAATATTTGCAAAATGCTTATCTGGTAAAGGACTGCTATCCAAAATATACAGATGGTCCCTGACTTACAATGATTTGACTTAAGATTTTGCAATTTCAGCATGGTGAAAAAAGTATATACATTCAGTGAAAAATTATACTTTGAATTTGGAATTTTGATCTTTTCTGGGACTAGTGATATGAGCTATCATATGCTCTTATGATGAAGGGCAGCAGCAAGGAGCACAGCTCCCAGTCAGCCATGCAACCACAGGGGGAAATAATACTATATTCTACAATATACTGTAGTCAATAAATTCCATGAGATAGTCAATACATTTTTATGAAATAGGCTTTGTGTTAGATGATTTTGCCCAAATGTACCCTAATGTAAGTGTTCTGAGCACATTTAAGGTAGGCTAGGCAAAGCTATGATGTTTGTAGGTTAGGTGTGTCAAATGCATTTTGACATATGATATTTTCAATTTATGATGGATTTAATGAGACATAGCTCCATCATAAGTTGAGAAGCACCTGTACAAAGAACACTAAAAATTCAACAACAAAAAAACAACCAACCAGCTTAAAAAATGGGTCAAAGGTCTTAACAGAAACCTCACCAAAGAAGATACACAGTTGGCAAATAAGCATATGAAAAGATTCCCCACATCATATGTCATCAGGAAATGCAAGCTAAAACAATAATGATATAACACTACACACCTGTTAAAATGATCAAAATTCAGAACACTGATAACACCAAATGCTGTTGAAGATGTGGAAAACATGACTCTCATCCACTGCTAGTGGGAATGAAAAATGGTAAAGCCACTTAGGAAGGGTTTAACAGTTTCTTACAGAGCTAAATATACTCTTACCATACCATCTGGGAATTACGCTCTTTGGTATTTACCCAAAGAATTTGAAAACTTATGTTTATACAAAAACCTATACACAAATGTTTGTAGTATATTTATTCATAATTGTCAGAAGTTGGAAGCAGTCAAGATATTTTTCAATAGGTGAGTGGCTAAACAAACTATGGTAAATCCAGACGATGGTATATTTTTAGTATCCAAAAATATGAGTTATCAAGCCATGAAAAGACATGGAGGAAACATAAAGGCATATTACTAAGTGAAGAAAGCCAGTCTGAAGAAGGCTATATGCTGTATGATTCCAATTCTACAACTTTTTGAAAAATGCAAAACTATGGAGACAGTTAAAGGTCAGTGGTTACCAGGGGTTGGGGGAGTGAGGGAAGGAGGGATGAATAGGTGGAACAGAAGAGATATTTAGAACAGTGAAAATATTATATAGGGTATCATAATGGTGGATACCTGTCATACATTTGTCAAAACCCAGAGAATATTCAACACAAACAGTGGAACCCTATGTAAAGTATGGACTTTGATAACTATATGTCAAGGTTGCCTCATCAGCTGTAACAAACATGCCAAACTAACGAGAGCATTGATGATGGGTGCATGAGGTATGCGTGAACTTTGTGTTTTCTGCTCAGTTTTGCTGTGAGCCTAAAACTACTCTAAATATATAAACGAGGCATGTTTTGACCAAAGATTATGGAAAAAAGGCATTATATTAACATGAGAGAATGATAACAATGCACTATTAATAAGACTTTGTAGTATTCTATGATACTATACTATACTAGATAATATACTATACTATCTACTTCATAGATACTATGAGCAAATACGCTCAAGTGTAATTATCATAGGAATGTCTAATACTCTTGTTCTTAGGGTTTTCTTTTCTTTTTTCCTAAAATTTGAAATTGTTTACATTATTTATCTAGTGATTGGCATGAATGTTATTAACTTTTTGTTATTAATCTCACTGATATAGTATCTTCTGGGAATTTCTTAACTCTTTAAAGGCCAAATGCATTTATACTTCTAAATTAGGGTAGGGCATCCATCCCAGTGAAAACTGAAAGAGGAAAAAGTATAATTTGAGGACGACCTAACAGGCTATGTTGGGATGTAGTCTTCTCTTCACACAGTTGGAAGAAGCTTTTGCTATCAAAAAAATTTGAGGAAGATATATGAGAGCCCTCATTTAATTAATTATTATCATGAAATTTTTACCGTGAATTAGGATCATCAAAATGTGTTACAGTTGAGTTAATTTGTCAAATGCCGTTTCACATTAGCTTGCTGAAACACCATGTGTAGCAGATGGTGGAGGGTTATAAGGTCGAACATGGGATACTAAATGATGAGCTTCTGAACATCTGGATGATTTTATAAAAGGAAGATAAAGAAGAAAGAAAACTAAATAAATGTAGGTGTCATTAGCTCTCTTTCATATTAACATGACAAAGTATACTTCCTTGCAAGTCAGCCATGGGAATTTTCATTTTGATAGAATATATTGCAAAAGAAAACATTCCTCTGAGCATCAATCCTCCTTTCCTTATTACACCTGCACAGACAATTTGCTGCACCCTCTGGCAATGAGCACCTGATGCTGATGGAAGTCATCAGCAGGCCACAAACACCATCTGTGTGGTAGCTAGGCTAATGACCAAAGTGAGTAGGGCCTGGCCAGGGACTGGAGGAATGAGGGGACAGGACAAGAGGATTGGATTTAACTCCAAGAAATCCAGAGGCGAACTTTCATATAAAACACTGAATCTTAGCCATGGCTTCTTATTAGGCTTACAAGTGTAATTATTTCAGACTTCCAATGCTTGCAACTCTATTCCAGATCAACTGATTCCAAATATCTGGAGATGGGGCCCAGAGAATATTGAAAAAAAAGAAAAAGAAAACAAGAAAAGCTTCTCAGGTTATGTTTATGAGCAGCCAATATGAAACCAACTACTGGTACATGAGGTCATATACTGAGTTCACTGTTCTTGGCATCAGTGCTTAGGATTCAATGCTGGTTTAAGTGTATTTTCCATGGACCAAAAGTATCAACCTCTAACCTCTTACAGGGATTAGAATGGAAGAACTTTAAACCACACCTTAGACATGCTTCATTTTAAGAGGATCCTCAGGTGATCCATAGTAACATTAAATTCTGAAGTGCTGAATCAGGGTATTGCTTTTGAAATTGCAGATTTTGAAAAACTGATAATTAGAGCATTGTTTTACAAATTTTGGAAAATGTATGGGAGAGAATTTAAGATTAAAGAAAATCATATAATTCATTTTTTTAATCATTTGATAAAAAAACTTAAAAAATCCTATGGACTAGCCATTTTGTTAGATTCCAGGAACACCATGGTGAACTATTACAGGTATAGCTTAAATACTACATAATTCAAATAATCACATACAAAGATGTACAATGATCAAGAGTAAGAGGAGCCAAAAAGGGTACCCCCTTCTCCAGCAATACTCTCTCTAGCTCAGACTCCTTCAATGAGTTACCACATTGTTTAGGGTAAAGAACTGAATCTCAGAACACATACATCAGGTCTTCAAGACCCAGTGGTCACTGCCAGGTAATTATATTTTCTATGTTTGAGCCAGAATAGACCTATTAATATTTCCTATATCTTGTACTTGTCTTTATCTACATGCTACAAATCCTTTGAAGTGTTTGTTCCCTTATCCAGTTGTCCTCACCTCTTTAGTTTCAGCAACTCCTCCTCATCCTTCAGGCTTAACTCCAGCTCCTAGTTTTCCCTCCCTCTCAGGATAGACCAGACTTCTTTGTTATAGGATTCTTCCTTATCTTGAACTGAAGCATCCTTTTTCTGATCTAAAGCCCATCTCCACCAGCCAAGTGAAGCTCTGAGAAACAGTGGACTATACCTGTTTGTGCTCACTGCTTTATCTTCAGTGACTACATAGGTCTAGCAATGTGATGTAGTCAATAAATAGCCATTGAAATAATTAGTACATACTTGGATGCATGAATGAACTAAGATGCCTTAGGAAAGGAGATCACCAGTGTCAAATATCCCTGAACAGTCAAATAATGTGACAACTGAAAAATATTAGATTTAGTGGCATATGGGTAAAACAAATATCAGGAATGCCGTACGTACATTTTATCTTCTTTTTGTAACTTTAGAAATTTTATTAGTATATTAAGAGTTCTAGGAAATGTGTGGCAAAGGTACACATTTGACCTCTTTGACACAGTGGTTTGGGCATTTATTTGGTATAAGAACCATCTTGACCAAGATACTACTTAACATCTCCAGCAGCCATTATTCTGATGAACAGCAGTTGGGGATCCCTGCATTGCCATAGGAATCCCTAATCCCAACACATGGGGACATTGGATATTCCCCAGCATCTGGCTCCTAAAGGTTTCATCTCCATGTATCACTGCCACTCATAGTTCACAAGGCTTGAAGCCAATGGAGAAGGGAAATAGTAATTCTGCAAGTGCCTAAAGGACTAGAGTCAACCAAATATTAGTAAACTTCCCTCAAGACTTCCTAACTTCTCCATCACCTCAGGCACATGTATTCATTCTTAAAGATATCACTAAAATGGCGCTCTTGACCTACCCTCTCTCTGCTTCTACATGTGTGCTACCCAGGTGAACTGCACTTACCTCTGTGATAAGAGGTAAAAATCCCCAACTGCTGTTCATCAGAATAATAGCTGCTGGAGATGTTAAGTAGTATCTTGGTCAAGATGGTTCTTATACCAAATAAATGCCCAAGCCACTGTGTCAAAGAGGTTAAATGTGTACCTTCCCACAACATTTCCTAGAACTCTTAATATGCTAATAAAACTTCTAAAGTTACAAAAAGAAGATAAAATGTACGTACGGCATTCCTGATATTTGTTTTACCCATATGCCACTAAATCTAATATTTTCAGTTGTCACGTTATTTGACTGTTCAGGTAAATGTGTGCTACCCAGGTGAAGTGCACTTACCTCTGAGGTAAGTGCAGTTCACCTGGGTAGCACACATGCTTTATTATTATTATTTATTATATTATTTATTATTATTTCAATAGTTATTACTTCAATAGTTATAATATTAGCCTCAATCAAGGAAATAAAAACAGATTTTTAAAGAAAATTCTGATTAAACTTTGATGTAACATACAATACTATATAGGATAGTTTGATGGTTTTATACTAAGAATAAATACTACCTAGTGTAAATGTTTCCTCCATGTCTTCAGATAACTAGCTGATTAATTACACATGAGGACAGCTAGATACTAATAGGAAAGAGTTTAAAAAAAGTAAAAGTCTTGAGAAATAGATCTCTCTTATCTGGGAAGGAGTAGTCTGAAGGTGGAGGTGGTACAGATACCTAGAAGATCTTTTTCCTAACCATTTCTAATCTCCTTTCCTCTACTCGTTGTATCTGTTTTCCTTAGGGAACCCATCTGAATTGACTAATCTGTCCATGTTTCTCAGGAGGAACTGACGTCATTCCCTTTGTGTCTAGGTTACTCAGGCTTGGTCAATCACAACCAACAAGACTTGGAGTCCATCTTCATTTTTCCTGGCTTCCATACTTGTGAGTGGATACTGATATAAATCCTTCCAAAATTTACTTGTTACCCTCAAATAAGTACTCACTGTGTTTTCCTAGTCATTCAAAGACAAACACAGAGTAACAAAAAATGTGCATCACCTCATGTGCATGTTCCTGGCTGACATTGAAAAAAGTGAGGCTCCAATTTTTTGTTTCAGCTCTCATGCAGTAAACAAGTGACCTTCTTAAGGTCTATTTAGTGCCATGGTTTTTTTTTTTTTTCATATTTTTGTGCGTTTATTTTTTTGGTGATTTTACTTTTCAAAATGACCCCAAGCATAGTGCTGAAATGCTGTCTAGTGCTCTAAAGAGCAAAAAGACTGTGATGTGTCTTGTGGAGAAAATATGTATGTTATATTAGCTTTGTTCAAGCATGATGTATGGTGCTACTGGCCATGAGTTTATTGTGAAATATATCTATATGTTGATATATATACACACATATATACATATATATGTGTATATATATATATATATATATATAGTTTAAACAGAAGCAAACATAAAGCAAAGTCATGTATTGATTGATGAGAGTGTTGAGACCAGAGCCTCACAGGAACCTAACCCAGTATTCTTATATTTCACCTAGGATCAGCAGTTTAGTATTTGTTAATTCAGTGTATATACTTTCCAGAATAAAACTAAAATGAATGAAGATAATTGACTGGATTTATAACTGGATAGAGGCCTTCTTTTCTCTATTGTATTGTTGACAGTATTGGATGCAACACTATAGTTTTTGGTAGCTGTCTTGCTAAATTAAGAGAAAGCTGGTCTGAGAATGGAACCAACACAGAGGAAGGCAAAGTCAAGAGATAAAGAGTAAGATAGAGATATGTGGAGAAATATAGAGGGAGATAGGGAGGGAAGAAGAAGATATGAATGAGTAAAAAGAGGACTAAATTTGATGCATTTGAACTTCTGGGTTTTAGTAGTGCCTAAAACAAACTTACCTTGGAATTTGTTTTTAGTCCCACAAACCAATAAAGCACATCATCTCTTTATTATTTTATTTTACTATTTTGCTTAGACAGTTGGAATTGGGTTTATGTTATTGTAAATGAAAGAGACCTAATACAAAAGATGTATGCTGAAAATTATTGACCACAGAGAATAATGAGCACATCTTCTTTCTTAGTGCCAAGAAGAGATTGACTAATCATTTACTAAGGGTTTAGAATTTGCTGTGTGTAAAACAGAATTTAGCAACTGAACAGAAACTAGAAACAATAAATATTTTTGAAGGATGTTTCAGAATAGTTGAACTTTAATATTTATTAGAAAAGAAATACAAATCAATGTGTCTGTCGTGGACTAGAAATAGATTTAGAAGATATCTTCTCTTTGTTTTGTTACAGTTAAGAACCATTCATTTCTAATTAGATCCTTTAATGAAAAGATTGGGATAAAAGCCTACCTGAATTTGAATACTGGTTCTTCTATTTACTAGTTCTCCTATCTTAACTTTTCTAAGCCTCATATTCCTCATATGCAAACAGGCATATAATGTATAATTAGTAGGTATTCAACTAATTTGCACATAGTAGGTATTCAAACTTTTCTTGAAGTCATGAAAAATTGCTGTAAGAATTAGATGTGGTAATATAAATAGATTGGCATAGAGCCTTGAAGATAGTGGGTTCAATCAAAAGTGGTTATTATCAAGAGTTGCTCCTTTTCTACCACTTATTAATATTTTATATTTGTTAACACATATGCAATTAGGTAATGGAAAGTCAAAAATAAAATCTATTAATATGAACTTACCCTTTTTCAATAAATCTTTGTGTGTGTGTCATCTGTGTTCTAGACATTGTAAGATTTACTTGAGATGTTGTAAGATAAAAATGATACAATACAAGGAGTTTGGCAACCAACAGACAGTATAAATATGTAGATAAATATGATTCATGGTAGATATTGTTTAAGTACTATCCTTGAAAATCACTGTTATAGAGGATGTATTAGGTTTCTAAGGAAGTAGTGTCTGAAACGAGAGTTGAAAATATGGATCAGGATTGATCAGGTAAGAATGCAGCAAGAGGTCCAGCTGAAACTGTGGAGTCTGCTTGGGCAACTACGCATAGCTGAATAGGAATAAAACAGAGGAATCCTTGAGATGGTGAGGCACATAAAACTTTTTTCTCCATTAAGAAATCAATGAAAAAGTCTGAAAATGTTTAAACTTTACAGTATAAACTGATTCATGGTATGATCTCTGAAGTCCTACTCAAAAATATACATTATCACCTCCTCTAGTTTTGATTAAAAATGAGCAGTTTTGTCAGAAAATATTCCAGAATCATTTTCTAATAAACTCCACCCCCACTGGATTCCTCTGCTCTGGAAATTAGCATCAATTTATCATTTCATGTCTTTTCAGATACAAAAGAAAAACTTGCATTACAATGCATATAAGCATGTCTATTTTGATAATCTTCACTTTCTTCTATTAATAAAATTTTCCCTCTACACATTTTAAAAATTAGAAATCAAAATAATTATTGTTATCCTCTGGCACCTTATCAATGACTAAATCTTTTTTTTTAATTTCATACTATTTACCCTCTGTATGTTTCTCACCAGCATTTCCTCTCCAAATTCTCATTATCTATTTAAAATTTTTCTACAACTTAAAAAAATGCATACAGTTTGTCCTTTTTACTGATCTCACTGTTTGGTAGCTAATTAGTACATCACAAATAACAAAATGACAATAGGCTCCAGCTAGTCATTCCTGAGTTTTGTTTTGCTTTATTCTTTTCCAAAAACCCTAAGGCTAAATAATGGGTTTCATAGAAATGTATCAGGGACTCTGTGTTATTTGTCAATTTGTCCAATTTCACACTAGTTTCCTTTCCTTTTCCATACGAACACATCAGGACAATAGGATTATATAAAAAAGTGAGCCAAGTTTGGAAATTATGAAACTGGCTGGGAATAAGAAACAAAAGCTGCTCAAGTTGGCCTTATTCACTCTCAGAATGAAAACATTCGATGGGGGTGGAGAGTGGAGTAGGAAAAGTAATAGAAGAAAAATATAAAGAAAACACTAACTACTGTCGCACCTCTTGGCACCTTGATTTCACATTTGCTAAGACCCTAAATCTCACACCATGTGATGGTGGCTAAAATGCAGCACATTTCATGTGTTTAATCCGTCCTATTCCCCATGATGTTTTTTTTTTATAATGAAAATAGTGGAAATATAGTAGGAGGGTCTAATCTATAAAATGTGTATCTGCTTTAACATCCTGTTAAAGCTCCATGAAGCTCCATGAAGAAGGAATTATTTTTATTTTTTGAGGATCCTGAATGAGCTGTAAAAGGATCCAAACAAGTAGAGCAGGAATAACTTACATGCTTGAAAGCTTCTTTGACAAACAGCAACCAAAAAATGTGTACTGTTGAGCACATCAGTAACAGATAAGAAAGACAGATGTTGGGTTGTCCTCCCCCCTCCCTCTGGAGTGAGGCTGCTGCTGTGGGTGGGGGAGGTGTTCGTGCAGCTGTTTCCCACTGGCCAGGTGGGAAGTCGGGCTGTGCAGGCATCACAGTGGGCACTGCAGTAAATCAGATAGTATCTCTCCTGGAAGAAGGCCAAGCTGCCCTAAAGGTATTACGTACAGCTCCCTAGTAGCTCAGGGAGAAGGGATCCATTTCAATCATTTCCACGAATATCCCCAAAGCCAAACTTTGGCAGAAGGGACTGTGTGTTGTAGAAACTTCCTGCTGAAGTTATAAAGGAGAAATAAAAGCCCTACACTTATTTTACCGGACTCTGGCACTGCTGGAAAACAGGTTCCTGGCTACGATTCATACAGTGAGGTCTGTCTTGACTTTCACTTTCTTCTCCTTTCTTCTCTGCTTTCTCTCACAAAGCAGACAAACCCAAAATCTGCAGGTGAGTGAAGGAAGGCTTTATAAGTTAAAGGCTTGTTTTCTGGGTAATCTATACAATTTATCCATGCCTATGGGGCAGAATGCCCTCCTAGAAAATCCATACATGTGAGCAATCTATCTATTGGTGGGTAAGGGGAAAATCTGGAAGCAATTATTGGTTACATAGTCCTCTGGAAAAGTCATGGGCTTATTTGCGTGGTGAATATTTGAGACCTAGTCCCACTATTAATTAGCAGTGTGAACTTGGGTGAGCCTCTCCAAGCTTTGGTTGTCACTATAAAAGGGAAACATTATTTCTTTTTCATAGGATTATGAGATGATACAGAGATGCTGTTTTAGTTTCCTATTGCTTCTGTAACAAATTATCACAAACTTAGTGGTGTGAAAAACACAAATTTAATATCTTATAATTCTGGAGGTCAGAAGTCCTAAAATGAGTCTTACAGGGCTAAAATTAAGGGGTCAGCAGGGATGGTTCCCTTGAAGCTCCAGGAGAGAATTGGTCCCTTGCCTCTTCCGGCTTTAGAGGCTGTATCCCATCATTCCTTGGCTTGTGGCCACATCATTCCAATCTTTGCTTCAGCCATCACATTGCCTTCTTCCCTCTCTAATCTCCTGCCTTCCTCTTAAGTGGACTTTTGTGATTGCATAGAGTCTATCAGGATAATCTACCCAATTCAATATTGTTATTAATAACTTAATCACATCTACAGAGCTCATTTTTTCCATATAAAGTAATATATTCACAGGTTACAGGGGGTCCTGGACATCTTTGGGGGGCCGTTATAACACCTATCATAAGTAAATACTTTAGATATTAGCACAAATAGACATACAACAAATTTTAGCTCTTGTCCTACCTTCTATTAGAATTGGAGGCAAGGTGACCCTATTTACTCTTTTGCTCAATTTATCATCACTTCAACACTCTTCTCAGAGGTTAAAAAAACATACTGGAGGGATTCCTAAGAGTGAAATGAAAAAGCCTTTAAAGCTATACGAAAGCAGACTTATTACACATTTGGTATATATTTGTTTCCTTCTTCGGTGAGTGTTTAGGTTCTGGTGTGTTTTATTTATCTGAGCAATGTTTGGAAAGCATGTGGCAGAAGATCAAATTATACAGCCAATTGCAAGTGTAAAACCATCAGGAGTGAAGAAGAATTTTTTCCACTCAATGTGTCACGAAACTAGTTACAGAAAAGCCATTTGATATTTGAGAATGATAATGAGAATGAAAGAATCATCTTAGTTTTCAGAGTTCGTGAGAACACAGATCTTGTGACATGAGGGAGTTGGAACTGCTAGGTATTTTCAGCCTCTGATTTAATATTCTTTCAAATTGAGCTGACATCATAATCATTTATCTTCAAAGAAAGCAGAGGGAGGCCAAAATAGTTTCAGTTTCACTCTGTTTTGATGGTAAATTCTTATCCTTTTGCTGATGTCCACTATAAAAATGATAATTCATTCTGCCATCACATGAAATGAACCAACTAAATCAAAATATTTTTCATAGGGGAGTAGCCGAGGGAAGTGAAGGAAACAATATGCTGGACTTCTGATGCTGGGCTATTTTTGGATGGCTTTCTTCAAGGATCAATTTAAAGCTAACTTCTACAACAAAGCTTTCTTCAATGAGGCAGAAAAATCTGCAGAACCCCACACATACTTAGCAAAAGTAACTGGCTAATAGCACCTGACTTAGCTGTAAAGAATGAGAGTTTATTCTCCATCTCACAGTATCTACTAGGACTAGTAATTATAGAGATAATGCTAGATTCAACAACTCATTTATTTATTTATTTCAGCAAAAATCTTTGACAGACTTACTATTTGTTTATTTACTTACTCATTTAATCATTCATCTTTCTATATTCCAACAAGAAATGTATATGCTCATTCATTCACTCACTTATTCAACAAAACTGCATCGAATACCTTATCTCTGCTCATATCATGTTGAATACTGCAGACACAAAGATAGATCAAGCACATGCACACTATAGCAATCCACATGGTTGGATCTTTAGTTAGAATAGAAGACTCTGACTCGAGGACACAGGAGCAGCAGTAGGATGTTTTATTGATAATCCACGGATGATCAGTTTAAATACCATAGGCAGGAAAACTGTGATAACAGAGAGATTATTAATGATTTCCAGCCAACTTGTTTTTATCCTGGTCAGCATCACTGTGGGAAACACTGTGTTTTGCCATCTCATACTGCTCTGGCTTCCAAGTGTGAATGATAAATCTGGTTTGCAATGGAAGAGCTGGACTTCTCTGGGCCACTGAGTAAGGTCAGAGTAATGATCACCGAAATGAAAAGCTCTGGCTTTGTGTTTTCAAAGGCAATCCTCACCATAATTGCATATAGCTAAGAGAGCCTGGCCTTTGCCTAATGTATTTGTCTAATATATTTGACACATTGCTAAGACCAACTTCATCTCCTGGTCTTTTGACCCTACACTTTTGAGACCTGATTCACTCCCATCTCAACCTACTTTACTTCATCATCTAATTAGAGTCTTTTCTGCTATTGCTCTATACCCACATTGATCCTTGAAATTTCTTCATTCTTCAGATATTTTCAGTTTTGTCTCCTTGTTCCTATCACCTCCACCAGCTTATTTTTTCTTCCCTCTCTTGCATCCTTTCAGTATGCCTTGAGGGAAACACAACTAACAACATAATGTAATTGTTAAAAAATCAATTTATCATTCTCTACCCTGGCCTTCATATATACACAGTTATCTAAAATCTTGTTAGAGTCAATCAAGATAAATATCTTTTATATGTTCATATCTCCCATTGCTCTGACTCTAATGTTGAATTGATGAATCTATGAACAGATTATTTGAAAGCCACTTTGATATCTGATCAGATACCTCTGTGACAATGGGCCATGGAAACCCCTTCTGGTCCTCTGGAAGTCCCTCTACCTCTCATGCTAAAGACTCCCACCTTCACTTTGTTCATCAGTCCCTCTCGTCCGCAGGAAACATTTGAACTTCTGTGTGAAGCTATCAGTGACCATTAACAAGTGGGCATAATACAAGGTATGTTCTTGAGAATGGAAGGTTATAATTCTAGTTTTGGAAACAAGAAAGTAGACAGGGACACCAGGAAGGGAAATGACGGCCCAGAATACAAAACAAAACAAAAAAATACCAGCTGAATTCCTAGGGATATTACATTGATATTAATTGTGTTTCAGGCACATCTAAATACTTCACATACACTAACTGTGTTAATTCCCACAACATTCTTATAACACAAGTGTCATATTTCCATCTGAGCACTGAGACCCAGAGGTTAAGTAACTGTTCACTGTTACATAACAAGTAAGAGGTAAAGACAGAATAAGGACCCAGGTATTTGATTCTAGACACCATAGTCTAAACCGCTAGGTAATATAACCATAGAGAGAGAAAATGAAATAATATTATTATCATAGCTATGCATAGAATATTTAATGTGTGGATGAGTCCCTGCTTGAGTTTTGGGAGGTAAGTTATAAAAAGAATGGGTATAGATATAAATTCTGCTTCCAAGTTTTTGGTCAAGATAGCACACACCCACAAAAAAACAGCTTTGAAAATTTGAATGTATAATTCAGAAAAATACAAGAAATAAATGATTGATTTCCAATGATCTTTGATTTGAGACTTTGACATTACCCCTGACTTTGGGTGGATATGGTATTGAGAGGATCTGTTTCCTTTGGAAAGCTATCAATAGATTATGGAGAACCAATTAATCACTTGGAATTCCAGATTTCATATATTTATTCCGGCCAATAGTAGCTTTAAAATAATTGGCTTTGAAATCTGGACAAATATATATATATACCTAGAAAAGCCTATAGTTGTTTTCAGGTGTGGTGCAGAATAAGAGAAAAAAAACAAACCGAAAAATATAATTATTAAGACATTTTTCACCAGTCCTCTCTCTGCAAATTAAGTGTGTGTGTATGTGTCATTCTTCTGGAACAATTGTCTAGGCTTTTGGTTCTGCTTTGGAAGCTGAGGAATGTATTGAGTTGTGGAATTCCTTTCATGTGGAAGGAATCCAGCTCCCAAGGACTGCTGATGATGGACAAACACTCCGCACAGAGAGAACATAAGAAAGACTTCTATTTTCAGTTTGCTTATGTGGCACTTGGTAGAAGCACCAACTGCAGTGTTTTCTATGAATATGATGTGACCTTTTTGGGTCAAGACAGAAACAGTTGAAATTAATTCCACTTTAATTAGTTTAAGTGTATTTTTCCAGGACACACAACTTACTACACAGTCTTCAGTGTTTTTTGCCTTGGGATATCAGATGGTGTTTTCCTTCCTTTGTATTCCAATAGCTCTTTATAAAAAAATCATTACTCTTTGTCATGGGAATGACATGCAGACAGAAACTGTCACATGCATTCTTATGTTATTGGCACTTATTGATACCTGAAGATCAATGGAAAAATTGCTGAGGGAATAGATACCTGAATGAGAGGTACACGAATGAAATGCTTTTGTCTAGATTTGGAGTTCAATTGGTATCATTTTATGAGATTTGGAAGCACCTAAATATTTTATTCCCATTTCAAATATATATTAATCCTGTAAACATAGTCTTCACATATTAATGGAGAAGAAAAAAAAGACTTGAGTATTCTGTTTCATAAATTTTCAGCATAGGAGATGCCAGATTTGGTAATTAGGAGCCACTGTGAAGATACTAGAGGTGGATCGCAGTGGATACAGTCAGAAGAAATTGAAGTAGGATTTTATTTTGTATTTGTTTCTTCATTTTCTTTCATTTGTTTCTTTTACTTTAAGATTCTGTCACTCTACTACTCAAAACCTTCCAATGGCCTCCCATTGAATGTGTAATTAGACCCACACTTAATCTGGTCTTTGTTCACATTTTTGGCCTTATTTCCTATCCTACTGTGATTCATATTCTCTCCTCAGGGCCTTCGCACTAGCTCTGCCTGGGATTCGCCTGCATCATCTTTACTTAGCTGACTCCTTTTCCATCTTCAGGTCTCAACTTCATTAATTCCTCAGAGATACTTTCCTTGAATATTCCCTCAATTAATCCCCTCGTCAGCCAGTATCATCACATCATCCTATTTAAATTCTGCATACATCTTGACATTTTGGAGATGCTACGTGTTCACATTCCCACTGAGCCAGTTTGAGTTGAGCCACCACTGTCCTGACACTATATATATTGGCAATGAAGCCCTCTTGGAAGCAAATCCTCCAGCACCTGCTCTTTCATCCTTCAGGCACCCAAGTCATGCCACTGAGCAAAGAGCCATCTCTTACTGTGCCTTTTCAGAATCTCTTTATTTGTTGCTGTATTGTTACAGCAATAAAAAAAGAAAACACTTATTCAATGATCACCATTTGAAATTATCCCGTTACTTGTATGCTTGTACAAATCTCTATCTCCCTACAATTTTGTCAACTCCATGATGGCATGAACTTTCTTCTGTTTACTAGTGTATTCCTCATATCACTGCCTGGTGCATTGTAGGTATTCCACAAATATTGGCTAAATAAACAAATTATTTTGTTAACTGACCTGGGTAATTTCATATTTTTTAATCTCATCAAACCCATCTGATGATTCTGTATAATATTAGCCCCTTTTACAGATTAAAACAATTGAATATTAAAAGGATTAAACAGTTTACCCAGATTGAAGAACTAATAAATCACACAATGAGAATTTGGACTAATTTTACTTGAGACTTTTTCACCATAGCCTTACAGGATAAATTGTTGGGCTGACCTGCTCTCCAAGTATACCTTCAACATTGAAAGACTATAGTAGAGTGCTTAAGAGCACAGACTATGGAATCAGAATGCCTTGGTTCGAATCCCAGCTCTGCCACATTATAGTTGTGTAAGCTTGCCTCAATTTTCTAATTTTAAAATGTGAGTTAAAATTCTGTCTAACACTCAGGATGGTTTGAGGATGAATGAATATATCTCAAGTATTTTCCCCAGTGCTTGGCACATGATAAGTGCTCTGTAAATGCTACCTATTATTATCATCGTTATTGTTATCATTGTATTTATTGTAGGATATTTATGGATGGTCCAATAATTAATAACTGTTATTAATAAACTATTTGCCATCATTTTATATATGAAATATTTATCAAAATGTAGGTCAACAAATATGTACCCTTTTTAAAAAGTAAGTGATTGTAACTATGAGTATGGGTATCTTGTTCTGACATATGTAGCCTCCTTGAGTGCTGTGAACTGTTGTTATTGTTGTTTTAAGTAGGAAAAAGTTCTCTCTGAAACTAAAAATTATATTTTGTAGTTGGAAACCACCTTTGAGATGATCTCAGTCAAGTCTCTTTTCTTAAGTAAAGAAAGTGATGATGATAATAGAGGTGCAGGGACCCAGGTAAGATCACACAGACAATTAATACTTGAGCAAGAACAAGAGCTAAAATGTACTATTCTAACACTCTCCAGTCATTGTTACTAGAGAAGAGTTATTCCAATGACTGGTTATCAAAAAGAGCACAACATTTGCTTGGTACTCTATGCGGGGTAGAAACTCAACAAATTCTCATTAAGGGCCTTACAGTTGACTCCCCATCCATAAAAATGATAATAATGACTCGATAGGAAGGTAGTGAAATATCTTATTCTCCTAGGTTTATCTGAGGTCATGAGAAGCAATCCGTACTTAGAAGAAATTAGGGATGTTGAAGGACACGAGATAGATTTTAAAGAATTCACCTTCTCTGATGCCTCTGAAACTGTAATTAGTGGCCTGAAGCTACTGGCCACAGTAGTCTGGGCCTTCCTTCAGCAAACAGCTGTCTTCTTTTTTTAGGAAGAGCTATATAAGGGATGCAAACCACATGGATTTCCTTTGAAGCAGCTAGAACATTTTGTCTATATCAACTCTTATCTTTCTCTTTCCTTTCACAAGCTCTGAGAAGAGATCTTATCAAAGAGAGAATCAAATGAAGCTTCTGGTGTTACTATTTCCCAGACAACCTTCTGGAATTCTTAAATATGGAGCCAGATTCTTGACAGTCATGATGTGGTTTGCACTGGTGTTTTCTCCCTGATGATGTCTGCATAATATCTTCAGGCTGTGTGGACAAAAGCCAAACAGAGCTTCTACCTTTGTCCTGTGTTTTCAGTAGTTGAAGATCCATGTCATCCTTGTGAACTTAAAAATATTGCTAGCTCTTCTTCTTTCTTTGAGGCAATTCTAAGGACTCATAGCTTAAAACAAATAGACCAACTACATCCTTTTCCCTATTTTCAACAGAAGTCTAAAAATCATTCTACTTTAACATAACTTTAGAAGCTCTAGCAATAGACTGTAGGTCATCCTTTAATTACATCACATTGAGAGATAAAAAATAATGTTACAGCCAGGAGGGTTATTTTCAAAGTTTAACATAAATTTTTGTATGATAGCATAAAACAAATAAAGCACCATAGAGGGAAATTATTTTCTCACAAACTTCACAAACTCCTGAACTTAAAATGTTTGTCTAGTATGAGTGTTTTGTTGTTAAAAATTCAGCTTAGATATGGACTTCAATCAGAATTCTTAGTTGCATTCAACAGAAAATTATTCTGGTTGTTATTTAAAAAAAATAAGAAAAATATATTGTAAAGTTTCATTAACATGAAAGCTGAGGAATGTAGTCTATGTGCACATCCATGGGAAGGTAATAATGGCTCATCCAAGATAATGTGACTGAAGACCTCGCCATGTGCCAGACACGGTATTATGGACATCATTTCATTCAATCCTGAACTCAGCATTATAGGGTAATATCTATTATTATTTCTATTTTACAGATGAAGAAACTGAGGCAGAGCTGTTAAAATTTTTTCCAAGGACATTAAACTACAAAAAGTTAGAGAGATGGAACTGCAGTCCAGGCCATGCCATAGGAATGTCCTCCTTAGGATGTTGCTGCTGCCACCACCCATTACCATATAGTGTTTCTGTCACCACTGGCATTGTTGGCACTGGGCACTGGGTGCTGGGCACAGTGAGCACAGCAAGTTCTAAACTAGCTCATTATTTTGTATCACTTGTTCCAGATTCAAATCTTGGCTGTAAATATGTGATTCTACCGTGTCTCATGCCCATGCCCTGTCTTCAAGAAGGTTAGGAAGCAAGTATCTGGGCTTTGGTGGTTGGACTCACACAATAATCCATTTCTCAAAGCTGGGAATTGAGTTCAGATGCTCAGCAGCACAAAAAATAGTCACGGTTCTCTCTTATAGTAACTACTAATAACCTTGGATAAAAAATCCAAGTCCTACTTAAAGGCTACCATGCAATTTAGGAAAATTGCAACTGTGGATAGCATTAATTGGTTACAACAAATGGAAATGACTTTGTTTCTAAAAGATACCATTTTGAATTCTATCCCAAGCATAAACAATTTATAATCAGAAAAGAGAATAATTGCATGCTTTAAATGAGTTTTTAAAACTCTGTTGAGAGTGAATACTATGGGACTTTAACTCTAATTCATAGTAATTTTTTCCAAAATAAACTTGAATGTTAGATAGTGTAAGAAATGAACGAATGAGAGGGGCTGAGAGAGAGTGAGAGAGATTTCTACTGTAGAATGCTTTTGACATGGTCCAGTTACTGTGTCACGACTTCATGTTTCTTAATCTTGGCAATAGAATAAAGTCCTCAGCAGAAGGACTTTTTTCAAGTCCAAAAACATGACACTTCAGAGCTCTAACCATAACTTCTCTTTTTATGTCTATGGGATTTACAGTGTTTGCAGATGGAAGTAATTTAATACCATGGTGATCTTTCATCTAGCCTGTTTCCTTTCAGTGACCTTATGTTTACTATAAGAAAACACCAACAAGGTGTCTGATTTCTTCATGGAAAAATGGCAACTATTTAAAACAAAAGGATTTTGTCCAGCAGAATCATAAATCTTTCACAGTTTCTGTTATTTAACAAAAAAGGCTCATTTGTTCTGTGAGGAGTGTTTGCCTGCGAGACAAGGCCAGTTTGACTTACTCATAAAAAATGTATTTTTTTTTTGAGATGGGGGAAGATAGCAGTAGAATAAAAAGTCACTGTTCTATCTATGCCAAGATATTCAAATCTTTTAATTTTCATAGCTTTGCCTCAAACTGTCCATAAGTTATCATTTTGAAAGAAAACTCCAGAATCTTTCCTGGCATTTCCCAGGATGCTTTCAAAATAATAACAAGTTCTTTGTGCCCTTCACTCATCTCTGCTTCAGCATATGTGGTTCCTGCTGATTTTAAAGCCCATTCTATACCCTAGAAAGCAGACTCTTCTTGGGATGAGAGAACTGCTGGTAACCACAGTAACATACCTTTCCAGGGAATCTTCCCATCAACATTTAATAGGTTGAATCATAAATAATGGAATGAAATCTTTCAGCAGAAGACCAGAAGCTGCGACTGGAACACTCAGGAAATGGATAACAGCTGTCTTGAAGGTGATGAGATGCAAGATGCCTCCCTATATTGGAGGCAATTTTTCTAATAAGAGAGAGAACTCGAATCTGGAGTGACCACTCTGTTTGCACCATGTATCAAGGAGATGAAAATGCCAAATACTCTTAGGTGTGCAATGTTACATCCAAAGACATACTATAGAGCCTAATCTAGAGTGTAGATTTGGCCTTTGTGTATGAATTGCTCATGCAGGGATTATTCACAAATATGTGTTTTTACAATCCTGAGCTGGTCCACGAACAGGGTGAAATATAACAGCAAGTATGTGTTGAGTACCTAATGCTTCTGGTCCTTGGAAGTAGAATAGAGAACAAAGCACTTGGGAGACACAAAGTAGCAATAAAAAAATAGGTACCTGAAGGTTGACTAGTAGTAAGGTTGAAAATGGGGGCAGTAAGAAGAGAGTCCCAGGCAGAGGCAATAACTCAGGCAAACCTGAGGTGCAGAGATATCATGGTATATTTTGGAACTGAAATTTCTTCAGCATATTGGTATCTGACCAAAAACCATTTTAATTCAACATTCAAAAAATAGCAATTTTTTGTTCCTATAATACTGCAGAAAGTGCTCCAGGTATTTGGGGTATAACTCTCATCAGCAAAGAAGAGAAAGAACGTTTCTTGTCCTTGTGGAGCATATCTTACAATCCAACCTCATGGTCCCCTCTTCCCTCCTCACACATTCTTACAATACAGGAAAATGGGAGAGATTATATTTCAGCAGCAGCCAATGCAAACCTATTGGTCTTAAGGTTTGGAGTGATAGCAAATTACTCACCTTTAATTTGTCTCAATAGATGTCTGGCTTCAATAAAAATTAATGGAACTCCTATAAGGTGCCAAGTACTATGCTGGATCCAGGCAGTATAAAGATTAACTTGACCTATAAATTCAATGCAATTATAATCAAAATCCCAGCAGGTTATTTTGTGTATATCAACTAATTTTAAAGTTTATATAGAAAGGGGAAAGACCTAGAGCAGCCAACACAACACTGAAAGAGAAATTGGAGGACTGACTCTACCTAACTTTGAGACTTACTATAGAGCTACAGTAATTAAGAATGTGTGGTTTTGGTGAAAGAATGAACAAAGATATCAATGGAATGAAATAGAGAATCCAGAAATAGACCTACATGAAAATAGTCAACTAATTTTTGACACAGGAGCAATGGCAATCCCATGGAGAAAGGATAACCTTTTCAACAAAAGGTGATAGAACAACTGCATATCCACATGCAAAAGAATGAGTAAAATTATCTCATTGGATCATAGACCTAAAGGTAAAATGCAAAATCTACAAACTTCTTAGAAGATATATAAGAGAAAATCCTTTCACTCTCACCTTTGAAGATGGATAGGCAGCTGTTTGTCTCATAAAGTGATATAGGCACCTTTTTTCTTATACAATAGTGAGCATTTTATAACCATTTTCTATGTGGACCACGCATTTCAATCTAATTTCTACAATTTAATGATGTAGGGCAGAATGGAGACTTCAAGTAGTTCATAAATTAGCCATAGGTGATTCAAATAGTAAGTAATGGCAACAAGATAGAAATAAAACTCCCTAATTCCAAAGCCTTAATCACTCTTAGACACTAACCTCTGATTGTCTGATCTGCTTGTTAGGCAAGTTAGAAGTATTTTGATGATTGACCTATTATGCTAAGTATTTAATCTGGTATTAATTATTTTTAAGATGTTTCCTTGCATTTATTCCAATTATAGTTTTCTTTAATTGCTGCACTCACACATGAACATGCACACACACAATAATTCAGAAAACACTTACTTGAATTTAAATAATATTAAATGATTGCCTCCCCCACTGAGTTGTGAATTTCAACAGTGCAAACACAATGTACAAATATCATGTAGTATAGAGTCTGGAATATATTAATGCTTAATAAATATTCATTGCATAAATTATACTCTTCTTACAAGACACTTATTAAAAACCATAGATATCATGCAACAATAGCCTGTGGTTACTGTCTCTTTATATGAGAGAAGTTGAGACCATAGAAAAAAAAGATGCAGCAGCTAAAATTTGTCATTCTGTCAGTCAGACCCCACTTACGCACCTTGATTCCAGTTGCACCCCTTTCCCTAACCAATAGCCTTTCTCTTATCTGGCTTCTTTCTTTCCCAGTCCACCTGGCAAACTTTTTTCCACCTTTTTTCTCATAGTTTGCTGTTGCATCAGCTATAGCTGCCCTTTGCAAATGACCGCTAACCTTCACTTCTCGTAGTCCGTCTTGCTTATTCCATCCTTGGCTAAGAGCACCTGTCCCCAGGAGGCTTCTGCGGGAGCTCAGGCCTTGCTCTGGGGGCAACTGGCATTTTTTGTTTAATGGAACAAAAAGATGACCATTCCAGCCCCATTGTGTGGTGTTTGATAATACAAATACAGAGTGTTCAAGTGTGTTCATTTGATTTGTAAATACACTCCTTAGTTACTGAGATCACCAAGAGAAACTTGTTTATGCAGTTATGCCTAATTGTTTTTTTAAAAAATAATTTATAACCATTTAAGGTGAGTTATTTAAAGAAGTATAATCTGGTTCTTTGTTTTAAAATATTTTCATCAGGCTCAGTTTTATATAGCAATTGTTGCTCATATTAATATTGCAGTTAACAAAGACAAATGTAAACAAAGACAAATGGTTTAGATTTTATGAAAGCAATTTTAAAGAAAGTCTAATTTTTATTTAGCATATAATTATTCAAATAACTAAATGAAATGAATAGATGTAATTAACGGGGCATTTATGAGAGCTGTTTCTTTTCATGAAAATACAAGAAATACAAAAAGTTTAGTCCCTTACTGACTTTGGAAACATCTTCTTACATTAAAATTTCTTTGGATATAATAATTTGCATTATGCTATTTTTTTCTGGGAAGCGAGGCCACCATGAGCAGAAAACAGATTCTGTGCCCATCAGCCCAAAGAAACTCAGTGGGCTTCTCTGGCAGGGCACGAAAGAGTTTGATCCTTGGTCTAATTAGGCATATCCCTCTGGGACTCTGCTTAGAAGTCTAAGCTAAGTCTTGTCTTGTTTCCTTGCAGCAATGGGGAAATCTATTTCAATTTAGCAGCATTCCCTTGATTGGAACGCATTTGAGGACTTGGAAGCATAGCAGAGCAAGCTCAAGGATTAGAGGCTGGAGCTGCCAGTTAACAGAATTGGCAGTCACCCATCCTAAGCTTTTTTGGTCTGAGGAGGCTGCTTCCCTCTTATGAGGAAGAAGCCAGAGCCATATGGCCCCAACCCCAGGTGGCTCTCCTCCATGGCTTGTGGTTTCCCTGAACCTTATTCCCCAAGCCTGAGGCCTGCTAGCAATTCTGTGATGGCAGATACCGACAGTCATGATTTTGTAGCTAGGGGTGAGCATAAACACACAAGTCAATCCCACAAACATGAGTGATGTGTCTACTATGTGTTAGGCATCATCCTATGAAGCAGGAAATGAAGATATCATTGCCCCTATATTTAAAGAGATTTTACATTTCATGCCTGTTTCTTGCTTATTGTAGATCCACCCTTCTCCATACATATAGAAGAGAAATGAGGGCAGAGATACTCTGCTATGAGAGTATTGTGGAGAATTGGAGAGAACACTAAACTTGGAGTCATATATGTTGTTTGATCCCTGGTTCAACTTGGTTACAAGTAATGTCCTTGTGCAAAACTAACTAACTGATTAAACATTTCTTGAACACTGTGTATGTTTTCATCATGCTATTAAGTTTTAAGGACATTAATTTAAATGAGACATGATCACTGTCTTCAAGATGTTTACTTTTATTCCATGTGAGTTTAACTTTTAATTATCTATTGAAAATAGATATATAGTAATTACTACCCTTTCTAACTCATTAAGCTATTTTGAAAACCGAATAGGATAATATATATGAAAAATATCGTTAATTATAAAAGATTATACAAAGCTATGTAGTAGATTTATATAGTTTATTATGTTCAAGTACTTTTCAAAGTGTGGAGCATTCAAAAGAGAACCCTCTTAGGGAAAAAAAAAAAAAAAAGACAACGAAACACCTCTAGGAATTTTCAGGAAATTGTTTCTTCCCTTATAACAATGATTCTTCAAGTGTGGTCCCTGGACTGCACGCATCAGCAGGGCAAACTATCAGGTTCAGTTCCAGATCTAATCAGTCAGAAACTCTGAGGGTGGTAGGTTCAGCAATCTATGTTTTAAAAAGTCCTCTACCTGTTTATGATGCAAACCACAGTTAGAGAATCAGTATTGTAGAACCATCTGGTCTCTCTCCAACTAAACCATCATGCCTTCCTGAGATTAGTATCATTTAAGCTACCAGTTTTTCAAAGATAACTTCAGATGTAGAGCTTGGACCTAAGAGGAGATGAAGATTTAAGGAAAGTCTGATTTATGCAAATGATAAATCAACATGGCTTCATCTTTCATTGGTTAACAATTTCATTGACTGACAACTACTGAACACCTATTATGTACCAAGTGTTATACTCAATTCTTTTTCTTGGTTCTCTGTTTCCTAGATGGTCATGCTTTTTTCAAATGACATGGCACACTAAGAGAAAATACAAAAGAATATTCTGACTTTACTCTTAAGACCTAGAAGATAACTGTGCTTTCTACTCAAAGATCCATTTTCCTCCCCCCTCCACCCATTTTATTATTGTTCTTTTCCCTTCAATAAAGAGCCAGAGAAGAAAATGAGGGCTAATATGTTGATGCATTCTTCTCATGTACATGAAGACCTTATTGAAAAGTCTCCATGGAAAGCACGCCTTTGTTTTACTGCTATCCCACAATAACCTGGATGCTTTGACGAGGCAATTGTACTTGAAAGCCAAAACATCTTACTGCCTGCTAAAAGCAAGAGGAAGATGCACTTTGTGATTTGGGGAGATTTTATGTATTTGAAGAAACATTCCCTTTATTACATCTTCTTCAGAGGCTGGAACCAAGACATTCAGAAACAGCGGCGTATGTGGTGGGACGCTGCCAGGGTAGGTGCTTCATGTTCCATTAATTGGTCCTACACAAACCTTTCTGAGAGGAAGACTTCAGAGCAGTAGTTAAAAACCATGAGTTAAGCTGCAAGTGTTTCTTTTGTTTACATCACTTTGTCATTTCTCCACACTCTGATAGTCAATTTGGGGAAATAAGTTGAAAGGTTTTGTGTCTAGCTCCCTCTTTCCCTATGTCCCTGTATCATTTCTGCTTTCCCTCTCTGAAAGTCTCCATGATTTTATGTAGAAGAAAAATAACCCAAATGAAGCTGACACACACTATGGTGGACCTGACCTAGTATGTTTCCATCCCAGACTATCAGGCTCAATCATTGAAATACTTTAATATAGTAGCCATTCAATAAAATAATTTAATGAATTTTATAAGGAAAACTTTTATAGGGAAAATATCTTTTTATAAGGAAATCACTTGGAGAAGGCAATGCTTAATACAGAAAAGCATAAATATAGTCCACATCTGATATTACCATTGATGAATGCAGATGGTTATTTTGCTTTTAGGGTGAGGGGATGGTAGTTTTCTGACTGCCCCTAAAGTCACATTAAAACAAAGGTAATACAAAGAAAAATGCAGACCTAATAGTTAACATGTTATTGCTAAGCAACAAATAAAGTTATTTTTCTAGATAGAGGTTTCAGCTGAAAATGAGGGTAACTTTAACAAATTATCATTATGCACTGTGCCAAGCATTTCTCAACCAACAGCTAATTAAGTTTATGTTACAACCTTGTGATGATTAATTTTTTGTGTCAACTTGACTGGGCCACAGGGTGCCCAGACATTTGGCCAAGCGTTATTCTGGGTGTGTCTGTGAGGGTGTTTCTGGATGAGATTAACATTTGAATCAGCACAGGGAGTTAAGTAGATTACCATCCTTAATGTGCATGGGTCTCATCCCATCAATTGAAGACCTGAATAGATCAACAGGCTGAGTATGAGAGTACTCCTTCTGCTTAACTGCCTCGAGCTGGGGTATTGGTTTTTCCACCTTCTGACTAGAACTGAAACATTCATTCTTCTTGGGTCAGGAGCCTGCTAGCTTTTGGACTGGAATTTATACCATTGGCTTTCCTGCTTGTCTGGCCTTTGGACTTGGAATGGAACTACACATTGGATCTCCTGGGTCCCCAGCTTGCTAACTGCAGATCTTGGGACTTCTCAACCTCAGTAATCCTGTGAGACAATTCCTTATGAATTGTACACACACACACACACACACACACACACGTCCTCTTGCTTATGTTTCTCTAGAGAATTCTGACTAATGCAAACTATGTGTTAGATACTATCGATATCTCCATTATAAAGATGGGGACAAACACATTGAGAAATTAAATAATTTTTCTGTGATAGTTTAAAGGTATATTCACAGATTTTTTGATACTCCTCTCCTCACAAGGTTGAGCATAATTCCTCTCCATGAGTTCGGGATGGACTTAAGGATGAATTTCTAATTAATGGTATATGGCAGATATGATGGATGCCCCCCTTAAGACTAAGTTGTAAACATACAGTGTCTTCTGTCTTGAGTGTGCACTATCTCCTTTCTCTGTTTCTCTCTCTCATTTTCTCTCTGTCTCTCTCTTGTCTTTTCTCTCTTTCTCATTCTTTCTCTCATCTCTCAGATCCCTTATATCAGGGAAAGACAGATACCATATTTGCGAGCAACTCTAGGAAAAAATACCCACACAGTGAGGAACTGAAACCTCCTGCCAACAGCCACAGCTGTGAATTCAGATTCTCAGGCTTCTCCAGATGATTCCAGTCTCATGAGAGATCCTGAGCTACAACCAGCTAGCTAAGCCTCTCTTAGATGCCTGCCGTTCAGAGGTGGTATGTGGTAAATGTTTGTTGTTTTAACCTGCTAAGTTTGGGATAATTTGTTATATGGCAATAGATAATGAATACATTTGCCAAAGGTAACACAGGGCCCAGGATCCACACCCAAGCAGAGTTCTTCAGAGTCAATGTTTCAAACCTTTCTCTCCATTGCCTCTTCTGAGGACACAGAATCACAGACCACAAACCTACCATGACCATCCCCATCCCAAACAACTCTGATAACACAGGAGGCCAGAATCTCCATATTTCACTTTAAATAGTTCCCTACCTGAGCTTCACAGACTTAAAAAAAAAAAGTTAAAAGAAATGGAATTTTTTTTTTTCTTTGCTGATAGACCTCTGAGATGTTCTCATCAAACCTCACTTAACAGATGAAAGATTGAGGCTCATTTGTGCCCTAGCCCAAGAGACTGACTGAAAGAGTGTTATATGCTTGTCATTCTTCTTTTCTTATTAAAAAATGATAATTTTGGAGATGCAATATGACTAATTGAAGCCTCTGCTTAATTGAGATCAAATTTAATAACTTTTTTATATTTTCGAAGAGTAATGACAGTGTGACATAACAGTGCCCACTTCTCCAGAGACACGTCTATGACAGTATAATAAGGTTCACTATGAATTGCTATTCCCCAAACGTGCCTTTCTTCTCACCTCCAGGCCTTTGCACAGGCTGCTCCCTGCCTGGAAATCCACTCCTCCCCTGGCACGTTTTCCCTCTATCCTAAATCTTGCCACCTCCATTTCATCCTTCGAGACTCAGCTATGTAGTCAATGTCTTCTAAGGTGTCTTCTTGTTACCATTTTGCCAACAGTTATCCCTTGGGCTTCAGCAGCAATTTAGATAGCAAAACGCAGACTAAGTGTGTATTCTGGAAACAAACAGACATTAATTTAGGCCAAGCTTGTGATATAATATACATTAGCTTTGTGTCCTTGAGTAATTTTTCTAACCCCTCTATGCTTTGATCTTTTATCTCTCAAATGAAGAAACAAATACATCCTCAAATAATTGTGAGGATTAAATGATTATATAACATACAATGGGTTCTGGTATATAAAAGGTCCTAAATATATATTAGCTATATTTTTTATAGCTATATGCTTTAAGTTCATATACAATTCATTCAATTTTTTTTCAACTACTCTCTTTTTTAGAATAGATACTTTTTGAGTGAACAAATATAATTCAGACATTTTTGTCTTTATAGCAGTAATGGCTGATGCTGTGGGACAGAGATAAATTCTTGTTCATTTTCCCGTACTGCCACTTCATTTAAAATATATCCCTGATTGAATTCCCTATACTTGCTTTTATCCAAATCATATTGCCAAATTTTTAGGTGTGAGTCCAGTTGAGTCCAATGACTTCCACCTTCTCTATATTTTACTCTTTTTAAGCAGTTTTTAATATTATGCCTTTCACATAATTTGGAATACGAATTTCAATAATTCACATTATTCCCTTTCCTTCATTCCGAAGGCATCAGAGTTAATCTTGTATTGATCTCTTCAAGTTCTCTTGCTTCAGTTACCTCTAGTGATTCACAGCTTTACTACCTCTGCCCCTACTACCTTCAATCTCCTCTCTCCACATAGATAGATTCCTATTATTCTTCCCTGCTAAAAATACTTTACTGGCTGCCCATGTCTTGAAAATGGGAAATTTCACATATTTGTCACAGATTGAGTGAAGACACATTGTCTATTTTTACCTTATTCGTTTTCTCTCCTGCATTGAAACCGTATGGTTTATGCTTTCATAACATAACCCCACGTTCTTCCATCTCCAGGCTCTTTCTTCTTCCTAGAAAGCTCTCTTGCCCCGACTTTGCCTATGGAAATAATATCATCTTGCAAAGACCATCTCAAACGTCACATTCTCCATGAAATCTTTCCTCATTTCCTCTCCTTCTCCCCAGGTCCATATGCTGCAGTTTCTCCTCCTTATATCCTCATGGACTTAGGCATTTCATTTACAGAATTTCTCTTATGCCTTATTTTCTTGGATTTTGTCTCTTTCTCTTGCAAATTTCAAGTTTCTTGTATTTTAACCACTTTCATAATCCTCTCCCTTCTGGAACTAAGCACAATGTTTTGCATCAAATAAAGACTCAGATCTTGAATTGAATTGTGTTATATGACCAGTTAAAATGCCTGGTGATGCATTTTAGAATGTATAATTAGAATTATTTATATTCAGTTTAAAATAAAATTGTTCTATTACCCACAGATTTTTGGCCAGTGACAAAGACTTTGGCTGTTTAGGCATTTCTAGCATAAATACTTTTACCTAAAAGTCATTACAAGATGGAGAAATTGCTTTTGTGTATTTTGGGGATCAAATTGCTATCTGTCTGCCTCCCAATTACTGGAAGATCAAAACTAGCCAACTCAAGATAGACTTTTAACAAGATACTTCCTTGTAATGATAATTGCTTTGGGCCCCAAACTGACTTATTTACTAGCTTTTCGATTTGAAAGTCATTTCTTTTTAGGACCTGAAGGGTTTTTGCACTGCCTTGGGAATTGGGCAGCCGCCTTTAATTAGAAAAAGGCCAAGATACTCAACATATGCTAAGATTTGTGACATTTGTGATAGTGCTGGGTTAGGTAAAGAGAAAATGTGGGTTGAGGAAGGATGAAATTATTACTATCATTTTTTCTTTTTTACCTTTTGTTATGATATTTTCTGAGTCAGTGGAAGAAAGGGAAAGTTTGCTAAACACTGGACCACTGGCTTACTCACTGGGTACACTACTAGGATTTCTGGCCAGCATAGAATTTGCTCTCTGAAGAACGACATGAAATTTAAAACTGTTCAAATGAAGAACAAATAGTACTTGGGAAATAAAATAAAAGTTTTCAAGTCTGTGTTGTTAATTATTATTTTTTTTTAAAATTAGGGTTTATATCTACATTTGATCCAATAATTCTTAACCTTAATAAAAAAGGCATGTCACAGAATTCCCACCAGAAAGTTGAGAGGTATCTGGAACACAGAAGACAGTTTTGGCTCACAACACAAAAAGCCCTTGACTCCCAGAGGCAATATTTTTCTTTGAAAATTATTAAGCCCTTCAAATTTTGTTAATAAATCTGTTTGAAGTAAAAATGCGAGTTGTGGAGTATATGCCATCACTAGCTACAAACTAAAATGGTGCCTAATTTTGTCTACATACTTTGAATTTGTTCTTTGTTCTTCTCAGGGTGTTTACTACATATATGCAAAAGGAAACATGGGGGAAATTTAATGACCTGGAAATCTCAAATTATTTTTGAAAGGCAAGTTACTTTTCTTAAAAAAAATTGAAAACTTTGGGGATTGTGAAATCAGCAACACAATTTCACTTAGAGAAGAACATTAACCCAAACACAGATGTTAAAAAAATAAAGGAAATAGACTTTTCCCCCATCTCTCTCTAGAGACCTGGGAAAATTATCAAGGATTGAAATAATTAATTGCCACTAAAGGACACAATTCTCAAATATCATTTGCACCAAATTTTGCAGTTCCTTCCCCCACCCATATTTAATAGCCAATTAAGATGTAAAAAATGTGCTTGTTAAATAATACCACAATCATGTTAATAGTGAAGCAACCACTTTATGAAATCCAGGAGCTCATCCTGAATTTTTTAACAAAAGGATATTAGCGTTGATAACCATCTTTCTGGCTGCAGAAGAAAATGAAATATATCATTTCCATATGTGTCTATAACACACACGCATATTTGAATTTTAAAGGCATCTTAAAATAATAATTCGGCATTACAAAATTGTCACACTGGGAGAAAATTGCTTCCCTTAGAAAATAAAAATTCACTCTATCAATTGGGCCTCCAAATAATATATTCTTTACTCCATTTAATAGTTTGTTTTAAGATTTAAAAAAATGGAGGACAATGAAGGCATAATGAGCATAATGTAATTCAATCATTATTTTTATGATTTTCAATGTATCTAATTCTGTGGGCATGTTTTGAGTTTTCTTATTTTGAGGGATGCATAGAAGTAGTGGACATTCTAGTAAAATTGTGTTCCTACAAAAATCTGTCTTTAGGCATACTGAAAAAGTTTTTCCATTCTCTTTCTTTCTAGGAGTCTATACACACACACACGTATACATATGTGTGTATACACATATCAAGTCATATGTGTATACACTTTAAGCATATATACATACATATACACATGTAAGTTGGTTGAGATATAATGCATATTCAATAAAATGAATTCATTTAAGTGTACAAGTTGATGATTTTTTTTTAAATGTAGGCTATCAGATCCACTACCACAGTCAAGATATACAACAGTTTACCACCCTCCAAAGTTTCTTGTATTCCCTTCTATCAATCTCCATAACCTCATTACAGAAGAAGCAAACACAGATCTGCTTTCTGCCACTAAAGATTAGATTTACCTCTTTTAGAATTTTGTGTGCAAGAGAAAATACAGTATATAATTTTAGCATATTTCTGCATTCATCCATCATAAAATTGGTGAGATTCAAACATATCATTTTGTTATTTAATAATTTGATTGAATGAATGCCATGGCTTATTTATCTATTCACCTATTGATGAACAATTAAGTTGTTTCCAATTTGGAACTATTATGAATAAAGCTGCCATGAACTTTGCATAGATATTTGTGTTCACATATGTTTTCATTTCCATTGATATCTAAGAGGGAAATTTATGTCATTCAGAAATTATGTTTAAATTTATAAAATATATCCAAAGTAGTTATTAGGATTTCCAAAGTGTTTTCATATTTTATACCCTCATGCAATGCATAATAATTTCAGTTGCTCCACATCCTTGCCAAAACTCGTCAGTCTTTTTAATTTTAGGCATTTTTTTAGTGTATTGACCTATTCTGTGGTTTTAATTTCCATCTCTTTGATAACTAATGATTTAGAGTACTTTTTAATATGCTGATTAGCCATTTGTGTTTCTTCTTTGGTGGAGTGTTTATATTTTTGCCCATTTTAAAAACTGGGTGGTTTGTATTTTTATTATGGATTGTCTCTATAATCTGGATAAATTATTTTCTTAGAAAAATGTTTTGTAGATATTTTCTTCCAATATGAGGGTTATCAGCCTGTCCTGTTATCTTTTTCACACTATTTTTTAAAAGCAGAATTTTAAAAAAATGAAGAAAAATAATGACCAAGTTTTTCTGTACAGTTATAGCTTTTGTATCTCTGTCTTAAAACAATAACAAAAACAAAAACTTTGCTTACCACATGATCACAAATATTTCCCTTGATGTTTTCTTTTAGAACTTTTATAGTTTCAGATTTTTTGTTGAAGTCTATGTTCCATTTCAAATTAATCTTTTCATATTGCGTGTGGTAAGGGTTAAGGTTATTAATTTGTAAAAATATGGATTTCTAGTTCCAGCATCATTTATTGGACAGATTTTTCTTTCTTCATGAAGTGACTTTGGTATTATTTTTGACAAAAATCAACTGACTTAATATGTGTGTTCTATTTCTGGAATCCATTCTGTTCTATTATTCTGTGTATTTCTTCTTATGCCAATATCACACACACTTTTTCAATCCCACACTTTCTCCTTTCCTTTTGGGACTTTGATCACGTAAATATTAAATCTTTTATGATTGTTCTTGTGACCTCTGTGGTCTCCAAGGTTCTGTTCATTTTTGCTTCTATCTGCCTTCTGTTTCTCAGACTGGACAATTTATTTTGATTCATCTTCCAGTTCACTGACATTTCTTTCTGGCATCTTCATTCTGTTATTGAACACATCCAGTGAGAAGTTGTTTTTTTGGAGGGTGCAGGGGTGGTGCTAGTTGTTGTTATTGTATTTTTCAGTTCAAAATTGTCATTTAGTTCTACTTTATATCATATATATATTTTTTATTTATTTTTTATAAATTTCAGCATATTATGGGGGTACAAATATTACGGTTATGTATATTGCCCATGCCCCCCTCCCCCCTCGAGGCAGAGCCTCAAGCATGACCATCCCCCAAACATTGCACATCTCACTCATTGTGTTTGTATATACCCATTCCCTCATTCCCCTCCCACCCACCCGACACCCGATAAATGTTATTCCTATATGTCCACTTAGGTGTTGATCCGTTAATACCTATTTGCTGGTGAGTACATGTGGTGCTTGTTTTTCCATTCTTGAGATACTTCACTTAGTAGATGGGTTCCAGCTGTATCCAGGAATATACAAGAGGTGCTATATCACCATTGTTTCTTAAAGCTGAATAGTACTCCATGGTATCATATATTTTTAAATTAAGGTTATCTATTTGTTTTAAATTTATTTCAAGAAGGTTTGTAATTGCTTGCTGGAGTAACTTTATGATAGCTGCTTGTCTTCATCAGCTTGGGCTACCATAACAAAATACCATATACCAAAATAGATTAAGCAACAAAAATTCATTTTTCATGAATCTGGAGGCTGTAAGTTTGAGATCAGGATGCCATAATGATTGAGTTCTGATGAGGGCTCTCTACCTTAACAGGTAGCTGCTTTCTGACTGTATTTACACAAGGCAGAGAGAAAGAAAGAGAGAGTAAGCTCCCTGGTGTCTCTTTAAAAAGGCCACCAATTCTGTCACAGCAGGGTCCCAACCTTATCCTTTAAGCCTAAGTACCTCCCAAATGCCTCATCTCCAAATACCATCATATTAGGGGTTAGTCAAGGCTTAAACCTATACATTTTGAGGACACAAACATTGAGTTGGTAGGATTGCTTTAAAAGTTCTTGTCAGATAATTTCAACATTTGTATCATCTCAGTGTTGGCATCTATTGACTGATTTTTTTCATTGATATTGATACTATAATGGCTTTTGCTATGATGAGTAATTTTGGATTTTAGGCTGTACATTATAAGCAGTATGTTATGAGACTTTACACTTTACATCTTATTTTATATTTTATTTAGCAGTCAGTAAACCTTTTTTAAGTCCAGAATGCATACACTTGTCTACTTTTGTGGGCTGTGGTTCAAATGTCAATTTAGGTTTCAAAGCCTTTGTAGTGCTAATTTGGTCTGCCACATTTGTGTTTCACAGAGGCTTATCTGAATCCTGTGTGGTATTTAAGACCAGTCAGTGTTCAGTTCTCAACTCTTTTACTGTGTTGTTTCTTATAATTTTTATGTTTGGATCACTCAGAGATCTGCTCGGGAATTCATACACAGAGTTTGAAAACCCTTTACGCAATTCCCTCCTTTCCAAATACCTCCCCTGACTCTATTGTTGGGAGAGGGTTCATTGCCTCATTATTGCAGAGTTGCGAATAAAGACGGTACTTCCCACAATATCTGCAGCTGCAATGCAGAAATTCCATTGCATTGTTCCTCAAGTCCCGAGACCTCAAGACAGTCTTCCTTTTCTCCAACTCTTAAAGTGTTTGGTCAACTCTTTTAGTAAATTGTCTATGGTATTTTGTTGTAGTTTGTGAAATGAATATGTTACAAAGTAAGTTCAATATGTACTTATATTGAATCTGGAATCAGAAGTTCTATAGACATCTTTCGATGCTATTTTTTGATGCCTTTCAAAGGTCATAAATTTTTCTGTCATTACTCCTTTTTTTATTTCAGCATATTATGGGGGTACAAATGTTAAGGTTACGTATATAGCCCTTGACTCCCCTCCCACCTCGCGTCAGAGCTTCAAGCGTGTCCAGCCCCCAGACGGTGTGCATCGTACTCATTATGTATGTATATACCCATCCCCTCCACCCCCCTCCCACCTGCCTGATACCCGGTAAATGTTATTCCTATGTGTCCACTTAGGTGTTGATCAGTTAAACCAATTTGCTGGTGAGTGCATGTGGTGCTTATTTTTCCATTCTTGGGATACTTCACTTAGTAGAATGTGTTCAAGCTCTATTCAGGATAATACAAGAGGTGCTAGATCACCATTGTTTCTTATAGCTGAATAGTACTCCATGGTATACATATACATTTTATTAATCCACTCATGTATTGATGGGCACTTTGGTTGTTTCCACATCTTTGCAATTGTAAATTGTGCTGCTATATGTGCAGATGTCTTTTTTATAAAGTGTCTTTTGTTCTTTTGGGTAGATGCCCAGTAATGGGATTGCTGGATCAAATGGTAGATCTACTTGTATTGCTTTAAGGTGTCTCCATATTGGTTTCCACAGAGATTGAACTAGTTTGCAGTCCCACCTGCAATGTAGGAGTGTTCCTATCTCTCCACATCCATGCCAACATTTATTGTTTTGGAACTTGTTAATAAAGGCCATTCTCACTGGAGATAATAACTCCTTTACATATTTTTGTCCTCTTTTTTCCTCTCCTCTCCTCTCCATCTAGGACTCCAATTGCACATGTTATTTCATCTCACTTTATTCACTATGTCTTCTCTCTTTTGCATTTTTCCATCATTTTTAGATTTTTATCTGACCTGCCATCTACTTTATTCTAACTTATGCTTCAAGTCCTCTGCTAAACCAATCTATTGAATCATTCATTTTTGAGGTTTCATTTTTAAGTTCCAGGATTTTTATTTGACGTGTCATCATTTAAATAATTTGCAATTCTACACCCAAATTCTCGATCTTAACTTTTATCACCTTAAATGTAGTAGGCATAGTAACTTTAACACCTATATCAAATAACTCCATTATCTGGAGTCCATGTCTATAATTTCCTAGGGGTTTTGTTGCCTGTTTTCTTGTGTGCATGACAATTTTTGACTGATGGGCATTCTATGTAAACAAGTTGTACAGATAATTTGAAACCTAGGGTAATGTTATATTTTCCCAGAGAAGATGCATGCTGGCTTCTGCCAAGAGGCTGGGGCATTGGTAAGCCCCTAAGACATAAGTCTAATTTTAGAGTTTAATATGTGTTAAAGCTGGTTTCATCCATGTCTGGGTTTTTGTACTTCCAGTTTACCCCTTCTTTAAGTATGCAGTCTTTCAGGATCCCAACCTGATGTGTAAATGTTTTATCATATCTGTACCTCTAGTAAACCTTGGACTCCATATTTTAGATGCCCTAGCTCATGAGGATCTCAAAACCTCTATTTAACTTCTCTGGCTCCCAGCAGTTTCTTCTGTAATTGATAAGTACCACTAGAACAAGCATGGGACCATCTTCTTCTAAACCCTGACCCTGTCATTATTACAATCTTTTTAATTTCTTGATTTATTTGAACAGAAAAAAACTTATTTGCCTGTATTTTTTTGAAAAAGAAATAGGGGTTTCACTCTGTTGCCCAGGCTGGAGTGCAGTGGCATGATCATAGCTCACTGTAACCTCAAACTCCTGGGTTTAAGCAATCCTCCTCCCTCAGACTCCTGAGGAAGTAGGATTACAGGCTGGCTCCACCATACTCAGCTATTTTTTTATTTTTTTCTTTTTTTTTTTTTTTGTAGACACAAGTTCTCACCATGTTTCCTATGCTGGTCTAGAACTCCTGGTTTCAAGTGGTCCTTACACCTCAGCCTCCCAGAGTGTTAGATTACAGGTATGAGCCACCTCACCTTACCTTTAACAGGAGGTTTAAACTACATTTCCTAATCTGCTACTACCAACATTTGAAAGGTACATTGACAATACTTATTTTTCCTAGTTGGAAGATAGAGGAGGGGTTTAAGAACAGAGATAATTTTAAATTGACTTTAAGCATGCAAATGCTAACAATGACCATCTTATTACTTGGCTTTTCTTTTTATTAAGATAGTTTATTTATAATTTTCTATCCATTTTTTGAACTTCTAATCTTAACTTTCCCCTACGCCACTTTTCCATAACAAAAGCAAAAGCAAAGTCTTCTTCATGCTCCCTAACAGAAGATCTCACTCTATTGTTGCAGAATCTTTTCCAATATTTGAAAGGAAGATCTCTAATTTTTTAAAACCATGTAAATAAAAGATATGCCTCCATATCTGAATTCTGATGCCGTGTGTTAAAATAATCTATTTCTCACCCCTTTGTATTTTATGTTTGTTTTCTCTCTCAGGTGGATTATCAGCTTTTAGAAGAAAAGGAATTGTCACTCTTTACCACCATTTCACCTCTTACACAGGCTGAACTTTAGAAGCACCTCACTGTATGCTGTCTGGCTGTCCAATGTATAAGTTTATATTGCCCATTTGCTCTTGTGATAGTTTCCTTGGCTGTGCAGAAGCTTTTTATTTTGATCAGGTCCCATTTACTTATTTTTGTTGTTGCTGTGAATGCCACTGGAGTCTTCTTCATCAATTCTTTGCCTAGCCCAATGTCTATAAGAGTTTTTCCAACATTTTCTTCTAGAATCCTTATAGCTTCATGCCTTAGGTTTAAGTCTGTTATCTTCCGTAAGTTGGTTTTTGTGAGAGGCGAGAGATGCAGATCTTGTTTCAGTGTTCTACAGGTGGCTGCTGGTTTTTCCAGCACCATTTATTGAATAAGGATTCTTTCCCCCAGTATATGTTTTTGTCTCCTTTGTCAAAGATTAGATGGCTGTATGAGGATGGTTTTATATCTGGGTTCTCAGTTCTGTTCCATAGCTCTATATCTCTGTTCTTGAGCCAATTCCATGCTGTTTCAGTTACTATAGCCTTGTAGTATAGCTTGAAGTCTGGTAAATTGATGACACCCAATTTGTTCTTTTTGCTTAAGATTGCTTTTGCTATATGTGTTCTTCTCTGGTTCCATATGAAGTGTAGAATTATTTTCTATAGATCTGCAAAAATGATGTTGGTATTTTAATAGGGATTGTATTGAATCTGTAGATCACTTTGGGTAGTATAGACATTTGAACAATGTTGATTCTGCTGATTCATGAGCATGGTATGGTTTTCCACCTTTGCTGTTTATATCCTTTGCTGTTTCCTTCTTCAGTGTTTCATAGTTCTCACTGTTGAGGTCTTCAATCTACAGAATGGGAGAAAATATTCACATGCTACATATTTGATAAAAGGCCAATAACTAGAATCTATATAGAACTCAGGAAAATCAGCAGGAAAAAAAATGAAACAACCCTATCAAGAAGTGGGCAAAGGATATGAACAGAAAATCTTTCAAAAGAAGATATACTAATGGCCAAAAAAGATATGAAAAAATGCTCATCATCTCTAATCATCAGGGAAATGCAAATCAAAACCACAATGAGATATCACTTAACTCCAGTGAGAATGGCTGTGATTAAAAAGTCCCAAAACAAGAAATGTTGGTGTGGATGCAGAGAGATAGGAACACTCATACACTGCTGGTGGGATTGCAAACTAGTACAACCTCTGTGGAAAGTAATATGGAGATACCTCAAGGAGCTACAAGTAGAACTACCATTTGATCCAGCAATCCCATTACTGAGTATCTACCCAAAGGAAAAAAAAGACATTCTATAAAAAAGACAAATACACTCAAATGTTTACAGCAGCAGCACAATTGCAAAGATGTGGAAACAACCCAAGTGCCCCTCAATACATGAGTGGATTAATAAAATGTGGTATATGTATACCATGGAGTTCTATTCAGCCACAAAAACAATGGTGATCTAGCACCTCATGTATTATCCTGGATAGATCTGGAACCCATTCTACTAAGTGAAGTATCCCAAGAATGGAAAAATAAGCACCACATGTACTCACCATCAAATTGATATTAATTGATCAACACTTAAGTGCACATATAGTAATAACATTCATCAGGTGTCAGACAGGTGGGAGGGGGGCCATGTATATTCACACCTAATTGGTGCAGTGTGCACCATCTGGTGGATGTACACACTTGAATCTCTGACTCTTGTGGGGCAAAGGCAATATGTGTAACCTAAGCATCTGTAGCCCCATAATATGCTGAAATAAAAAACGAAAAGAAAAGTTTGTATTACCCTACATGGAATTACTAATGCCATTTTAATACCTATTATTGCACACAAAAACCAAAAAAAAATACATTAGAATATATTTCTGTAATATTTGCATATATGGGTTTACTGGGAAAAAAAACTTTCTATAATCACAAACAGATAATCAAGCATCTGATCATGTGATTAATTTCATTAAAATAACATTTAGTATTTGTTGAGCATTCTTTGGAAATTTCACTGATTCTTATTTATTCAAAATATTACCTATAACTTGAATATTCCCACATATTTATTTCTAGCCACTGATCGTAACCTCTAATTTCCAGTCACATGCTGGACATATCAGTGCTGCCATCTTCTCTTCTGATATCTCTATTTTAGCACTATTATGTGGGATATAGTGGCTATATATTCTTTCTGCTTTTTTCTATGAACTGCTGTCTGGCTTATTGATCTCTGTCTCCATAGTCCTTGTGCTCTTGAGTCATACATATGATGTAGTATTAATGAAATGTAATAAATTATCATGTTAGAAATAAATTTCAGAAAGAAGAGTCTATAACATTCTTCTTTTATGCTCTGGTTATAATCTTTGCTTGATGTATATACATATATGGATATATATATATAAACAAACTTATATGGATATACATACATATTCACCTTGATTCCCCATATTCAATATTCACATAACTTCTTTTCCCCTAGGTCTAAATGGGAAGGAAGAAAACAAATTCATGGCCTCCACCTGTACAACATCTCTTCCAGAACATAAAGATTTATTAATTACCCTTTCCTCTTCACTTCTCCATGGCTTCTCTAGTTTTCTTTTATGACATACTTCCCAAGCCTTTAATTGCTTCCATTGTCTTCTCTTGAGCATTTTCCAGGTTATTCATATGTCTACATTTACCATAAGCTACAGGGCCCACAAAGTGTATCAAATACTCCAAGTGCTTATGAAAATTTCCAGCTGGTTAAAACAGATAAATAGTGAGAAAATTCTGAGTTGAGATTAACTTTAGAGAGATTTAAAAAACTTTGCTCACATATCCTGGTCTCTGATCAATAGATCGGTAGTCGAAAGTTTCAACACGGTCACCCAGATCACCCAGATCCCCTATCTCCTGCCTATCTATTATGTGTCAATGAAATACTAATGCACTTTCCAGTGGCGCCTGGCATGCTTTGTCTGAAATGGTGACATTCAGTGCCTGATCAGTATCATTTAAACATTCTATGACATCCATGGATAAAGCCACTACATAAATATTAGCATTAGTATAAATAGGTGAATATCACAGGAGAAATGAGGGTATCTGACGACCCAGTGAAAAAATGATAAATGAGGGAAACTGGTGAGAAAAGCACTTGTCTTGGCCTGTGGTCAAAAAACAAAGCTTTAAACAATTGCAGGGAACTCTCTCTAGACATGTTCTGGGAAGTAAATTCAGCTAAATATAAATCAAATGGGTTCTCTTTATTGTAGTTCCAGGATGCTACAATATAAGAAGCAAGGGAGATTGCCAGAGGAAGAAACAAATATTTCCTTCCTAATAGAGAAATCTTTATAAAGCATGGGTTTGCCACTTCTATTCTTACACTTCTTTGATGCTGTGCTATGGCATTTTGGGAAGCATCATGCAGCTCTGGCTAAGCCCGTTGATGAGAACACTGCAACGGATTCAGGTGACACCAAGTTAAAGCTCCAGCTCATCATTATCTACATGCCACTGAGTTAATTGTTCCAGATGTGACTCAGTTTTCTCATTTTAAAGGGGAGAATAGTCTCACAGTATGTACGGCTGTCTGGTGGGCCCTAGCTTATTATATCAGCCCGTTACCAGTCACTATCCCCCAAAACACTTGGTTCAACTGATCTGGGAAATTCTAGACATTTTCCTGATCATGATGGACTTTCCATTATGTATTTGCATATACATGCTTTTTCCACATATTTGGTATGCTAAACTCCCACTTTCTATTTCAGATGGAGTTCTAACTTTATTTCTTTGCTTCCTTCCTCAAACATGTCTAGATAGATTTAAGTTATTTTTATTTTCTATTCTCCTAGGACTTTATGATAATTTTTTTACAGCGACACCTGTTAAATTCTTTGTATGTTTTTCCTCTAGCTAAGGTGAGTACATAGGTAGGTTCCCTAGCTGAGCACAATGTCTCTGCCTTTGGGTCTCCTAGAACCTAGCATTCTGCCAGGCACATAGAGTGCTAGAAAATGCACAGCAATATTAGATGTACAAATAAATTGTATATCATATAACATGGTAATGCTAAAATATAAAATAATGGAAAATAATTTAGAATCATAGAAATTATAATAGAAAAAAATTCAGTAATGTACATGTTAGGTTTTCAAAGCTGAGAAAGATATTTAAAGAGATATTAAAAACAATGTTGATATACTGAAAAGAATTACATTATTTTACTGAATATACTAAACATTTATATTATAATCCAAAGTATACACAAATATAAAAATACCAAAGAGAATATAATACAGGACTCCTATAGATGATAGAATTAGAGGCAAGTTATATTTTACATTTTTCTGTAGTTCCAAAATCTATAACAAAAAGTATTTATTATTACAAGCAGAGAAGATCCACAAGAATTAGAGGCAAGTTATATTTTACATTTTTCTGTAGTTCTAAATTCTGAAACAAAAAGTATTTATTATTACAAGCAGAGAAGATCCACATGTCTTTTTATCCTTAGATAATGCTATACGATTAGAAATATATTAGCATCTATTTTAAGCACTATGTTCAGGGATTGTGAATTGGTGACAGCATTATGTGAATAATTATAGATTCAATGTCTTTTCAGGCTATTTTTTGAACCTAGTAAAATATATATCTATCTCTTTTATATTGTCTATATAGTATCATACACATGATATCTTTTCTAATGTCACAATGTGTTGTGCAAACCCCAGCTACTCACCCTATAAACCCACATATTTAATGGACAGGAGGTCTGGGAAAACAGATATAGCAATTAGTCATCTTGCCATTAGGAAAACAACATAGTGAGAAAAGCCTTGTCTTTTTCAGTCATTCAATTGAATTTTTCATCTACAAAGGAAATTGCAATACAGAGTCCTTTATGTGGATAGGTAAAAAGGCTGGACCTCAGAGAGGAAGGAGTTGTGCACAAAGTCACTAACTGGTGCCGCAGTTAGAACTAGCTTGACAATCTATGGCTCTTTCCACTTATGAAACATCATAGAATTATAGAAACAAAGAAGGATTTAGGAAGATTTCCCTAAAACCACCTAATTTTACAGAGGCTATCTAAGGATTTAGAGCTATTCAATATTTTCTCCTAGATGCATAGCTTGCTAGAATTTGGCTTAAATTAGCAGTGACAACTCCTACATCCCAGTCATTCTGGTTTTTCTGCAAAAGCAAGACGTTGGACTACCTCTCACTTATGCCACACTTACCAGTAGCATTGAAGAAAAACTAGCCCAATATTTACATATTATTCAAATATCACACTGAAGTCTACTTTTGTTCTAACCAGGAAAGGAGAATAACCATATGTTAAGTGTAACAGCACATCATTTATTTATTGGGCTCAATATTTCTTTTATCAGTATTTCTTTGAGATTCTTATCCATTTTATTTATTTTTCTATAAAAAATTATCATAACAAAGTCAATGAAAAGTGGAAAAATTCCAACTTATATATAGCATCGAATACATGTGTGTGTATTACATAAAATGTAAGTTCTTTAAAGCTACAAAAGTTAGTGGTTTTTGCCTGTTTAAATCGTTATAAGTTGACTAAGGTGGTCATTTGCCTCATTCATCACATTAATAAGGAAGGACAAAGTGCCTGGAAAAAGCTCTAACAGGCGAAGCCCTGAATATGCTACCAGAAAACTTCCTTTTCACTTCAGAGACAATCTGGTTAGCAAAGAGGATTATTACAACTCCTCCGTAATCGAGGGGACATTTTTGAATAATCAATCAGTTTCACAGAGAAAAGACTGTTAGAGAAATTATATGCTGTTTAATTCAAAGCCAAACTCCTTCTTGTTAAATGTTAAATGTGTTTTGTTGGAAAAAGGAAGACAAGGAAAATATATGATTTCATTTCAGAACCTACTCCTGTGTATAGGCCATCAATCGTCTCTGCCGTTATCCATTTGGAGGGTCTTTGCCTTAGGATTGTGTTAATTCAGATCCTGTCACTGACCTGCTCACCACTCTGCCAGTCCCTGGAAAGCAGTGCAATCTGGATAAACCCTTCCTGTGGCCTATAATGCCCTTTGAGATCTGGTCCTTGCCTGTCTACAGCTCCAGTTACACCACTCTCCAACTCATCGTTCACTATATGCCAAGCCCACACTTCTCTCTCCTCTAGTCCCTCAAACACAGTAAATGCTTTTCCACACTAGAGCCTTTGCACTAGCACCCTCTTCCCAGAATTTTGTTTACCCAGAACTTTGTCTAGCTGATTCCTCCAGTATCCTCTTCTTTTCTCAATATCCCATAACTTCCCTGAGGGCCTTATCTTTTATCCCATTTCTATATCTGCGGAACATAACAGTGGCTTTCACAAAGCAGGAACTTAATAATTAGCATTGGATTAATGAATAAATGAATGAATGAAAGAATGAATGATTGACCGAATGCTATTGATATAGATATGTTAACTAGAAATGCAAAATGGGATATATTATTAATAATACTCATTCACTTGAGTCTTTTTCAAGTATTTCAAAATATTTATCATCATTAAGGCCTGTAACTCCAGAACAAGGAACTAATGTATGTGACATTGGCCATTGTATCAATGGTTTGAATGTCATGTGGCCTTTGATGCACTTACAAAACACAAATGGCTAAAAGTAGCAAATGATAGAAGGTGAGGGAAGAAAGAAAAATACGAAGTTCTCCTACATCCTTCTTTCTAAGTCTCTTTTAGCTCCTTTCCTCTTTCAGTGACCTTTCTCTTGAATTTATTCCCACAATGTCAGGTTTTGTTTGTTTTACGTTTCTCACTGAATTCTGTCTAACATCTTGTTTCTTTTACAGCAATATGCCAAACAACTAATTTTGAATTACTTTTTCTACTCTGTAGCTGGATGTTTTGCATCATGTAAGGCGGCTTAGCTGAGTAGTAGGTATAATCAAAGGACTGCTCACATAATTAGGAAAAAAACTACTTTCTTGATAAAAAAAACAAATGAAGACAATTCTTCTGTTATTCTTTGTTTTCTCACATATCTTATACCCTGATGCACAGCAAAGCTGAATTTTCAAATTTGTGACACTTCAGGCCTCTGGATTTGATTAATAATGTCAATCCATTAAAATGGATTATGATGATTCCCAAGGAATTGGTTGTTAACATAATTAACAGCTGGCTCTACTTTCAAGACATTAATCAAAAGAGCAAGTTGCTGGAAATGACCAGGTTCTCACAAATGTTGCTAATTAGCAAAAGCATTGAAGTTGTATGACAGTGATTCCAGCCACTGTTATCTGCATGATTATATCACAACTTTAAATACATACAACATGATGTGTTTTCTCAAGTGTTATTAAACCAGTAAGCATTTGCATATATTTAGTTTAAAAGAAACAGACTCTACATTTTGACCGTTTACTTCTGGACAGAATAGAGTATAAAAATTTTGCAAAATGACAATATAGAATACATAAAGTTTTCCATTCACTAATGGTAAATAAATTGTATATATGCTAAGTTTCCCTTTTTTAATCCAATATAGTTTAACTACCTCTGTCATAAAAATAACATCCCTTTGAGAAGAAAGATAAACTTTACCATTATCATCTGTTCACATCACATCTACTTATATCTTTATACATTGAAAACAATGCTTGAAAGAAAGGAAAAAATATAAAAAAGATAATGGGTATCTCTATTACTCTGATTTGATCACTACGTGCATTGTATATATGTATCAAAATATTACAAATATCCCATAAATATGTACAATTAGTATGTATAAAGGCAAAGAACTTTTATAACAATCACCCCTACTCCCACCAAGAAAGACAAACTTCTCTTGAGATTCTGGAATATTTGTTTCCAACATCTTTATATTCCTATTATGTTTATGTTGCTATAATTATAATTGTATGTAATTTTGTATTGTACTTCTCATTACATTAAATCACATATTTTTTTTCTACCAAATAAGGGAATTAATGAAATAACATTTTAATTGACACATATTATTCCATCTAAAAGATATTGGACTTAACAATTCCTATATGGTTGGAGTCATGAATTTTACTTTTATATATGAGTGTAATAAGTATCCATACCAGTGAAGTAACTATTTTAGGTCCTATAGTGCTCTTTTGTCTCAATCAGAGTCCAAGATTACTTACACTCATTCCTGGTAGGACTGCAGATTTAACAAATAAAAATACAAACATCCACCCAGTTAAATCTGAATTTCAGATGCATAACAAACACTTTTTTAGTATAAGCATGTCCCATGTAATATATAAGATATATTAATACTCCAAAATCCCCAGAAACTGTGAGGTTATGTGGCAAAGGAAAATAACAATGCAGATTAAATCAAGTTTACTAATATGTTGATGTTGATATGGGGAGATTATCCTGGTTTATCTGGTTTGTCCCAGTGTGATCACAAGTGAGAGATGGAGGCAAAAGAGAGAACCAGAGAGACAGCAGTGTGAGAAGGACTTGATCCATGAGAAGGACTCAGCCCAAAATTACTGGCTTTGAGGAAGTTGAAAGGTGCCATGAGCCAAAGAAAGTGAGTAGACTCCAGAAGGTAGAAAAGGCAAGAAATGGATTCTCCCTAGAGCCTCTCGTAGAGAATGCAGCACTTCCTACATCTGATTTTAGCCCAGTGACACCCTTGCCGGACTTCTGACCACTAGAACTATGATATGATACATTTGTGTTGATGCTATGATACTAAATTTATGGTAATTTTTATGGCAGCTATCGGAAACATACATACATTTTTATAAAGATATTTATCATCATTGAGCTTTAAGGTAGGCTGGATCCCTTGAATCTCATATTTTGATCATTTTAAAATCGGGTCTAAAAATCTGAACCAAGACTTAGAAAACACCCTTCATGGAGGCTGACTAGGGTTAAGCACCTCCCTACTGCTGCACTCAGTCATTTCTTATTCAGCCTGTCCGGGAACACTGTACAGAGTGCTTTCAAATCTTGGAAAGCTGACATTGTTTTGTTCTTTTGTTAGGGATTGCGTGTGAATGGCTTGAGGAGCAAAGAGGCTCTAATTCAAGCAATCAGCATCTTACAGCATTAGTCATAAAATGAACTCAAATCAGAAGATTCCACTTGAAAGTCAAGCTACAGAGTAAATCAAAGACAGCTGAGATAAGCAAACATTCTTCACAACAAATTTTCTAAATCTGAGAAGATGGTAAGGCCAATCTCAAGTACATTGCAAGTATTTAAAACAAAGACATGATTGTTAAATGCACCATATTTATATGTATTTCTTGTATAGGGGAAGATACGGTAAAAAAATGTTGCTTTACGACATAGCTGTGAAATACAAGGAAGGCATCTCTTTGAGTGCTATAGTCACTTTCCTTTCTGGGAATGCTTCACAGCTCACAAGTTTGTAATTAGGGTAGGGAGGATTTTATAGTCCGTGTAAAATGTGCATGTTTCACAGAAAGTTCTCATCAATTTATACTTAGAGATGTAGTGTTGGTTAAAAAAGAGCCCTCAAAATCAAGAAGTTCAAAGTCTACAGGGGAGATCAACTCATAAACAAATAATAGCTGTACAGAGTGATAAATGTTCTTGCAAAGAAATGCACAAGATGCCGGGGGAGACTTCAGTGGGGAGTAATCCATGCCAAGAGGCTCCTCTGAGAAGGCAACACTTGCTTGGCATGCAAGCTGAAGGATGAGCAGGGACACCTACAGTCTGTGTTAGGAAGTAGGAAGGGTTTTATGCTGAGAAAGTGGAGATAATTTTATTAAAATGAAAGATTAAATAAATGAGATAGAGTGGCCTTCATCCTCTTTATCTGATTTGAAAGTTGAGTGTTATGTGTATCACGATATCTTCAACTGGATTTTTTTCTCAAAATGGATATTTATACTGAGAGTGGCAGTAAAAAGGTGCCTTATTTATTAGTTTCTTTTTATTCCTTCAGAACATATTTTTCAGGGCTGCTCTTTGTTGAGAATTTTAGGCCAGGCAATGTGTTAAGTAATTTCTATATGTTATTTCATTCTCAGAACAGCCCTGAAAGTTTAATCTTCTCTAAATGCCAGTATCTGGCTTGGAACACAAGTGGCTTGGGGTGCTCTTTAATGAGATAGGGAAATTAGGGGGTAGAGTGAGATTCAAGAAGAATATAATGGGCTCAGTTTTGCAAATATTGCATTTGAGGTCCTGCTAAACTATAGAAAGTGTCTAAAAGGATAATTTATATATGTATCTGGATTCTTGAAATCAAGTTTGTGGCAGGAAATGTTGATTTTGAGGTCATTAGGAATATGTGGCTACTGAAGCCCTAGAAATGCCTGGGATGGTCTAGAAAGAAGAGAAGGAACCACAAGAGTTAGATCCCAAGAGAGTGCCACAGGAAACATCAATATATTACTAAAACAGTGAACAATAACAGATAATGGGAGAGTCATCAGAGAGATACGGGGAACACCAAGGCAAGACTGAGGGTTTGGCCAGCAATGACAGAAAGTATTTTTGTGTTTCAGGTCAAATGGAGCGAGATCTGATCTGTGTTCATTCAATTTTGCAACAAGGTCATTTAGTAGTGATTTTGTTAGAAATAATGTCATAGTTGTGTGGTGGGAACAGAAGTCAGACTAAAACATGACTAGTTAATAAAATATGGATATAAAATGATAAAGGAATATAGACATTAAGGATATACAACTTTATTAAGGAGTTAGTGAAAAAGAAGAGAAAAAGCGAGAGGGAGAGAATAAAAACAGAGAGAGAGAGAGAAATAGTACCTGGATGAGGACATGGTATTGGAAGAGAATTGTTTTGTTTTTAACTAAAGAGGCTTGAGAAAATCTATGTAATGAACAGAAGAAGCCAGCAGTGTGGGCCATATTGAGGACTCTTGCGGTTCTAGGAAAATGAAAAAAAATAAATAAATGCTGACTCAGCAAATGATGGTATCCAGGAATAGGGCTGGCCCAGGGACTCCAGGGATCCAAATGAAGTTGTTTCCTATTCCACAGAAATAAGAAAAATTCTCTCTCTCAGCATCAGCACATCCAATCTTAGAGAAGGACTTTGACCAGACTGGGCTCAGCTGTCCATCTCTGGGCCATTGACTATGACTAGAGGGCTGTAAAATATAATAGACCAGGTCTGTCCCGGGCACCACCATAAGGCCAGAGGGTGGGACAAACATGACTTAGAATGCCATGGAAACAATCAGAGATGGTGGAGGATTTGTTCTCAGTAGAGCAGCTGATGTTTCCAGTGCAGAAAAAAAGGGAGGCTTGAAAGCCAGAATAATAGAAGCCTCCTATAGAGGAGCAGCTGTGGATATCGGTCAGAGAAATAATAAATCAATGGAGGAAGATGTCCCAGAGAGCTGGGTAAGATCCAGAGAACAGGTAGAGGGATCAGCTTTAGAGAGGAAGCTGAACATCCTTTCACTGTTACTTCAGAGGGAGGTGCTCCCTGTCTACCCCACTGACATCCCCACCTCCCTCAAGGAATTTTTTGTCCCTCTACTTTTTTGCATTTTCTTCCTAACACCTACCCTTCTCTAAATTTATCCTACCCATAAATGTCCTTACTAGTTAGTAGCCCAGCTCATCTGCCTTTAAAATATAAGTTCTACTATGTCAGAGATCATGTTTATTTTATTTTCTTGTTTCTTTCTCAAACTCCAGCATTTGAAACCTTAAAACGTCACTTAGTGCACGCTTAGCACTCAATTACTTGTTGAATTAAAGGAGAGAGGTGAGAATGCACAAGACATATTTTGGCCATAACTACTGACCAATTTTTTTTGTGTGTGTGTGTTTTAATGGCAACTGGGTATTGCAGCTGGCTTTATGAGCAAATTTCAATGACCTCTATACATTTTTTTAACAATCCTCTTACTTAACTACTTGACCTTTTTCAGTAGCTTCCTAGAAGTGGTGGAATTTCTGCAAAAGGAGTTGAAATTCTGAAGGGTCCTGGGCAGACTTCCTGATGCCAAGACTCAACATCCCTCACTAACCTGCCCTGAATGCATATAGCCCCTTGTTAATTTCCCCTCTTGGGAGACACAGATTTGAGTCTGATTCCCTTGGTAATTCTCATTGTTTCAATAATTGGCTATCTGTGTGGCTGGTACCTGGATGTAAGATGGACTCCTTTTGGGTTCAGTAACAGTACCCCATTCACAACTGCGTATATACCTTGATTGATTTTTATATAAAATATGTAGTTGTGTTTGGATCATCAGATACAAAATATCTAGGGTGATGAGCTAAAGAGTAAAGTCTTTTCACTGAGTAGGCAACACATGTAACAGACTTTGGTGCCGTGTATTTTAGCCTGCTTTTGTTGCCTCTGACCCCACTGAAAGATGTAGAAGTCTGTAAATTTTACTGCAAAATGAAGATAAAGAATTTGCTTTAAAATTTCATCACAGGCACAGACATTAAATATCTAGATTTTATTAGTGGGGAGATTCTCTGAAGTTAAACTAGAGTATGCATGAAGTAACCTTTTTGAGTATTTTGAATAAGAACATTCCCCAAGTATCTTCACAATAAAACTGAATAAAACTCTTTTATTGAAAGCTTTGGCAACTAGATACCCTCTTCTCTCCAAGACAGCAGTGAGCTGTAAGTTAACACATGTGGAACAATATATTAGGTGAACTTGCAAAGGGACCTTTGACAACTACTCTCTTTGAATAATAAGAAAAAAACTTTTCTAAAAGCAGAAAAAAATTGAACGGTTTCATTTAATTCTCTTGGGAAGTTCTGTTGATTATATAGGTCTTGCATAGACATATACACAAAAGGTTTTCATGGTGAACATCCCTGATACTTCTTCATTGTAGGGGACTGTATGTGTGTGTTTCACATATATATTCACAGAAAATCACTGATCTTTTTGAAAAAACTTTGAAATATGGTTTAGACAGATAGTGCAGTAATTCTAGCCTTCATTTCAAAATAAAGTAAAATTGTGAGCCATCTGGCAAACTTGTAGCACATGTTTGAGCATTCAACATAAAGAAAACAAAAACAATATTTTGTAAAAAATAATACACAGATTTCCATGCAATAGAATATATAGACAGATATATATTGATCAAGGTGAATGTTTTAATATTTACAGATGGAAATAGAATGTGAATGATATACTAGCCCAAATCAAGAAAATAATTATTTTCTTGTTAATAATGAGTGAGGATGGATAACAATAGAATTTTTATTCTTGAATGTCAATGCTGTCGGTTAAATAATGGGAAAATAAGAAAGAAAGGGAAGAAGAAATTAAAATTGTAAAGTCTTACAAGAAACTTTTAAGCCTCTGTAGAAGTTATAAAGAGGTTACTACAGTGACATTAACCCATACAGTTGATTATTTATTCATTTGTTAAAATATTTGCTTTAAGTGAGTTCTTATACCAGGCACTGTTCTTGTTGCTTGATAAAAATGCTGAAAAATCTGTCTCCACCTTAAAGGCGTCCACTTTTGTTTAGGATTAGGCATCTATGCAATTGATGAAGACTTTCAAAATTTGATGCAGATTTAGTAGCTCCGTTAGGCCAATGCAAGAAGGGTCTTTTCCCTGAGTCCCTTGCTTTAGAGGACCCCATGTATCACAAAGGTAAATAAATTTATTAAAGAGCTCATGGATGCTTCTGAGACTCAGGGTTCAGCACTATTTTAGCACAACCCGATAACTTTAAGCATGTGCTCTCATGACTGACACTGTTCAGGCCCCAGAGAAATATTTCTCTGTGTCCTTGAAACAAAAGACAAGTGCATTCTAATTCTGTAAATGTTTGTGGTTGTTCTGTTTCTGCTGTCAGAGGAATGCTACTTTGGAGTTCAGGAAGGATTTGACAGTGAAGTGGTTAAATAAAAGCAAACACAACTTGCCTAACTTGTCAAATTTATTTGAGATAATATATATATAATATATTCTTACGTATCAAAATATGTCCAATATCTTGTATCTCCTAGGGTTCCAATGTGTGATTTATGATTACTTATTTGTACATATATAATACATAATATAATAACACTATCCTTATACTATATATATTGGTGTAATATAACATAAAATAATACTACAAATTATTTAAAATAAAAAATTAAATAAAATGTCAGCTTTGTTTAATTTACCTTATTATGATTAATTTATTATCCTTTTTATTTAGTCTTTCATTTTACAGATATTTAGTATTTTAGAAGAAAAGTATCTTCTGAAAAACACAAAATGACCATTTTTTTTCACTTTTAAAGTAAGTTATTTTTAGTGAATATTTAGATTGTGAACAGTTTGGATACAATGGCATTTTATTTTAATTAAATAATTATAGTTAGTTGAACACATTATGTGAATATCTTTATTATAGTAATGTAATTAGTAACTTTATTGAAATAAAAAATAAGAGCTATCATATATATTTCCAATGTTTTAAAATTATTCTTCCAAATTTCTCTAACCAGTAGAATTCCTAGACACTTGCAATAATGTAATTCATTTATCTTTAATATTTTGCTAAATTATAGTATATAGAAATTATAGCCTTAAGTATATCAAAGTAAGAGAATAGATATTTCTGTTAATACATGTTAAAGTGATATATAACTTTTAAATGTTTGGGTACTTGTTATTGTGGACTTCAATTGCACTTTTTGCCACAAACCATGCAAATGTTATATGTTGGCCCATGCATATTCTTCTGTTTAGTAATTTAACAAGTAAGTACCAAGGCAATACATTATGGCATGCCAGGCAATGGGATTAGGCATAACATCCTCACATCACTGAAAATATAATGAGAAACAAACAAATATGAACCCTTCCCTCAAAGAAGTCATTATTTTGCAAAAAATGGTAGTAATTGAGGAGACAATTAAGCAGTCAATGTGGTGGTGAAGTTTGAGGAATAAAATACAGTTCACCACAGGAGTGCACTCTTGGAGGAGGTTCAAGGATGGTTTTCTGGTGTAAGTTGTTGAAATGGAGACCCGAAGGATGAGTGTAGAGAGCCAAGGGAAGAGAGGAGTTAAAATACAGCCTCTAGGCAGAGAGGACATCATGGCAGAGCCCTGCATGCAGAAAAGAGCTCTCTCTTTCTATAATAGAAAATATAAAAATACTCATTTATATATAGGCATAGGATAGTATCTGTTCACCTTCTTCACCCACTAGGGCTCTCCTTTGTACTGTCACAGACTCCAGCTTGGTAAGAAAAGGTGAAAAACTCAAATAATACTTTTCTGTAGTGACAACAATAATAATACTCATTGACTCTTACAGAATACTTGCTATGTGCCACGCCATTGTATGTGAACATTTTTCATACTCTAATTTACTTGATCCTTACAACAAATCTAAGAGGTAGGTACTATTGTTAGTCAAATTTTACAGTAGAAAACTCCAAATCAAAAAGTGATTATCACTTCTTTTTTTCCTCATTTCAGCATATTATGGGGGTACAAATGTTAAGGTTACATATACTGCCCATGCCCCCCTCCCCCCTCGAGTCAGAGCTTCAAGCGTGACCATCCCCCAAACGTTGCACATCTCACTCATTATGTTTGTATATACCCATCCCCTCCTCCTCCCTCCCATCCACCCAACACCCAATAAATGTTATTCCTATATGTCCACTTAGGTGTTGATCCGTTAATACCAATTTGCTGGTGAGTACATGTGGTGCTTGATTTTCCATTCTTGAGATACTTCACTTAGTAGAATGGTTTCCAGTTCTATCCAGGAAACTACAAGAGGTGCTATATCACCATTGTTTCTTAAAGCTGAATAGAACTCCATGGTATACATATACCACATTTTATTAATCCACTCATGAATTGATGGGCACTTGATTATCACTTCTTTAAGATGCCATAAATAATAAGGTTCAGGGTAGGCATGATGTAGAAGTAGGCAACCTAGCTTCAAATTTTAAAAACAATGATAAAATAATTATATTATAGTTATTATAATATTAGAACTATAGTATAATATTATAAGTATAAATTATATGCTTATAATTATTAATCAGCATAATATAATTATATCATTATAATATATTAATATAATATACCATAAAATGTTTCTATATTATTAATATATATTTGATATTATTTTTCTATTTTTATTATTTACACTACATGTACCAGGCACTGTGCTAAGTACTACTTTCCTACCATCTTTAATCTTTACAATTGTTGTCATGTTTCTACAGATGATGACATTGAGCCTTAGAGATATTGTTTTTCTAAAATGACATAGTTGGGAGGTGGTATAGCCAGCAATCGAACCCACTTATTCTCATCATAGAAAGATCATGTTTTGTCAGGCTAAACTGTCATCTAAGTGAGAATGGTTTGCAAGCATTATTCAGAGTAGTATTGTGCAGACTTACAGAGATTTCTCAGAAAATTCTCAAAGGCCTTCCAGTTGCTATACAGAAAAAATATGGCATTTTTGTGTTTTTTTCTTTCTAAAAAAATAATTTCAAAACAAAATAAGCCTAAGTATATTGTAGTTACTTTCATGGGTTTTCCTTTTCATTCCATATTTCAGAGTTGAGAGGCAAAATCAAGCTTGATGACACATTTTCTTAAGAATGAAGAAACCATGGTGTGTTTTTTTTTTAATTTTTAATATGGCCACCATATGTTTATTTTTGATGACAATGTTTCTTTCAGTTACTGCTATGAAACCCTGATAGTCAAAAAAATGTCAATGATTTACACCTCTGTGTTAGAAAATGCAGATAAAGCACAATGATTTGAGTCTTTTATTTCCCATATTTCACTATATTTTTTTCATTTGAACATTGGTCACTTTTTCATTTCCCATAAGCACAGTTACAGACTATTCTTAGTTTTGTGTAAAAGAAATTACAGAAACTTCTTTATGGAGTTTCTGGTCAGGGGACTGAATTAAGGAAACTTGGAGTCTTTGAAGTCAAATCTCAGAACATATCCCATTGTTCCTTCAGAATTTTTTTTATTTTTTACTGTAAAAACTCTTTCTCCAAAAGCAATTCTTATGCTGTTTTAAAATTTATAAGGCCCCACTTAACCTAGTTTTTCTCTGTCCTCTGTCAAATCTGGATTGAATTAGTCTGGGTGACCCAAAGTTGTTTAAGGATTATATAGAGATATGCACACAGAAAAATACATATTATGGTTTTATATTTTATTCTAGCTCATTTATAATTAATAGGAGAATTGCTCATATGCAACTTAATTAGCAGTTGCAGTCTTATTCATTATAAAAGTAATTATGAAGTGTAAACATTTGTTGAGATAGCTTTACATGTTAAGCACTATGAAAAGTGTCTTAAATCCACCACCTTACTTTAACTTTTTAAAAATGTATTAAATAAAGGATCATTATCTCATAATACAAATGGGAGGATTTTTGCCATATATTATATACTTAGTTCCTTGCAAAGAAATATTCAAGTCATTTTGATTTGACATGATACTACACAGAAATGCTGTATTCATATAGAAATCTTCTTTCTATAATTCACATTGCTGATTCTATTCTTCATAAAATTTAACTATCTGTTCTCACACAGATAAAATTTTGGCTAACGCCTGTCCCTTCAGTAGCTTTAGAATGATATGGCAAATCCACACTGAATACCTCATCATTCAAATTTAGCAGGTGACAAAACTGATGATGCTGTGTTGCATTTGCAAAAGTATAGTTAACAATACTTATAACTTGTTGTAAAGTGTCACTTAAAATAGTAGCTTTAGCACAGAGATTTTGCTGATGCAAGATACAATGAAAATAAATGAGAGCATCTGGATCTGTTAATACTCTTTTTATCTGTGCAATAAACCCTTCATATTTTCCTGTCATGGAAGGTGCACCATCTGTAAATATACTCAGTACATTTACTAAATTCCGTCCAATTTCCTGGCATTGATCTTGAATGTTGTTGAAGATATCTATTCCCTGTGTTCTGCTTACAAGAGTGACCAAAGTGAGTAACTCTTCATACCAAAGAAAATCTTCTGTCAAGACCCAGATGGAGTATAAAACCTGCACTAAGTCAGTAGTATCCATTGATTCATCTAAAGTGATTGAATAATATATATATTCCTTTTGAAGTATTTCATGAAGTTTGTTCTGCTAATTGAAGCCTAATTCATGCTGCCGATCAGTTATGATTGTCCTTGAAAGAGGCAGTTGTTAGTACTTTGAAATGTTATTGGGGTCTAAACATCCTACAACTTTAACAATGCATTCTTTCACAATTTCTACATAACTGAATGGCTTTCCTTTTTTCCCGAGTAAATAAACTACCTTATAAGTTGTTTCAGTATCATTGTTTCTTGGCCTTATTGCTGCTTGAAAGAATTGTCTTTGCTCTGCTTCTCATCTTTTAATTTCTGCAATAAAAACTTTCATGCCTCTCCCTCTAATTTAAAATATCTGTGGTTCTTATGAGTGTTATAATGCTGATGAGCATTCAATTTCTTTAATATTGATATTGCAGTATCACAAAGCAAGCAAATCATCTTATCTTTAGCAGAAAAAAATAATAATGCAATTTCCAATCCTCATTAAAAAATCGATTTTATTCCTTCAGCATTCTCTTGGTATTCTTTGACATGACGGGCTGTTCAGCAGACAGAATTGAAAAATACTGTTGAGCTGTGCAACTATTCACAAATTCCACTTCAAGGGACAGGGGAGGAGGGAATGGGTATATAAACACCTAATGGATGCAGTGAGTACCATCTGGGAGATGGACACACTTGAAGCTCTGACTCAGGTAGGGCAAAGGCAATATATGTAACCTAAATAGTTGTACCCCCATAATATGCTGAAATTAAAAAATTTTAAAAAAAGAAAAAAATGCTGTGTGCCATTGTCAAAAGCTGATAAAAGGCCAGCATACTACGTGCCCCATAAACTCTCGCCAACCAGCCTCTTGCAGTAGTGGTGCCAGTCAAGCAGTGGAAGTAGAACTAAATCATGAGTGTAGCAGCTGTCAATTTAACCCTATGGCTTACTAAAGTTCCAACTGTGCCAGTCAACCTGGGAGGATTATTTTGTTGAAATATTTTATTCTTTTGTTATTTTAAATGCATTCATTTTAAAAATAAAACAAAAATATAAAAGAAAAACAAACATATGTTAGTAAAAATAAAAGGATTTGTTCTGTAAAATTTGGATTCAGCCAAAAGGCTGCAATTAAGGACCTAGAAGGCCACTTGTGGGCTTAAGGTCATGATCCCCCACCCTTGACTTAGCATCTTTTCATGGAGACATAGGTACAATTAATATTATCTTTCTTTTTAATTCTACCACATAGAAAACAGCATGACTACAACAGCAACAACAACAATGACAAATGGCACTTGGCACTTGGCCTAATTATGTCTTAAATGAGAGGGAGTTGGAGCTGTAGGGTTTTTGGGGGAGTTCTTTGTTTTTTTGGAAAGAACCTCTCTTTGTTGCTCAGGCTGGAGTGCAGTGGTATGATAATAGCTTACTGTAACTTCAAACTCCTGTGCTCAAGTGTTCCTCTCCCCTCAGGCTCCCATGTAGCTGGGACTACAGATGCATGCCACCACGCTTGGCTAAGTTTTTTTTAAAAAATTTTTGTAGAGATATGATCTTGCTATATTGCTCAAGCTGATCTCAAACTCCTGGCCTCAAGTAATCTTCCCACCTTGGCTTTGCAAAGATCTAAGGTTACAGACGTGACCCACTGCATCTGTTCTGGGATATTTTAAGACTAGAAAGCTCAGGTCCCATCCAAAGGGAATAATACTTCCACTCAGTCCCAGCTGATTTTCGTCATATATTAATATAGGCACAATATTGCTAGATCTTCCACTTTTTCAAAGAAAGCTGGAAATCCAGATTATAGTGTAAAATGTTCCAGGATCCAAATGTTGACAACTAATTCAGTTCATTTTTAAACATTGTATAGGCAAATATGGTGTGGGCCAAACAAAATACACCTGCAGGTGATGGTATACAGTATATTACTTCTGCTTAAGAAGTTCAAACTAGTTTTTTCTCTCTCTCTTATATTTTCATTCTTCTGTTTCAAAATCAAGCTCAAGAACTACCTTCTTTGTGAAGATTTTCTTGAATTTCCCCCAGATGGTACATATTTTATTCTTTTGTGTCCCCACTACCCTCTGTACAGACTCCTTTTACAAGATCTATGTAATTTTACCACATATTTGTTTGCCTGACAATTTCTCATAATAAATTGTAAGCTATTCCAGGTAAGAGTTTGTAGTGGGTTGACTGATGGCCCCCAAAAGTATGCCATGTTTTAAACCCCAGACCTTCTGAATGTGACCTTATTTGGAAAGGGGGTGTTTGTAGATGTAATTAAGTTAAGGATTTCAAGATAAGATCATCCTGGATTATCTGGGTGGGCCCTAAATTCAGTGACACATATCCTTATAACAAACAAGGGGGGAAGACACAGACAGAGAAGAGGGCCATGTGAAGACAGAGGCAGAAATTAGAATGATTCAGCCACAAGCCAAGGAATTCCAGGACCTGCCAGAAGCTCAAAGAGGCAAGGAGGGACATTTCCCTTATTATCTTCAGAGTAAGAATGGTGCTGCTAATACCTTGATTTCTGGTCTTCAGAACTATATTAGAATAAATTTCTGTTGCTTTAAGTCACCACATCTGTGGCAATTTGTTACAGCAGTCCTAGGAACTAACACAAAGAGAGACTATGCTTATATAAATTTCTACCCCAAATACTTAGCATAAAGTCTGGCATATAGGAGACAGGCAGGAAATAGATGATAACATTAATATTTTGGAATCAAAAGTATAAATTCTCACTCTATGAGTTTATGAGTTTCCTTCACACTTCATGCACTGTAGCAGAAAGATATTATTCCATGCCTCATAAATACAGTTCTTGAATGGACTTATTAAGGCTCAGTAATCAAAGTAGTAGCAGTTTATTAGTGTTAAGAAACTTTATGTCCGTTCCTCTCAGCAAAAGTATATAAAGTATGATTCTTTATAGATAAGCAGAGAGAAACAAGTACTTCCTTCACATCAGATGTACTGTGCTACACCCAAATGCAGTATGAAAGATCATCTCTTTCCTAAGGAAAGTGATCCATTGTCCCTGAAGATGGAATAGCAGACAAGAAAGAGTGGGCTCTAATAACAACAGGGAGACTTGAATTTGAACCAGAGTGCTATTAGTTACTAGCTGTAAGACCCTGGGTAAATTACTTAACCTCTTTGAGAAAGAAGGTAATGGTGTTTAAATAATTAGGTAAGTTAAAAGCTCCTACTGAGTATCTAGACCTACAAGAGGCTAAAAAATGTTACCTTCCTTCCACAGATTTCATGTGTACTGTTTTCTCTTGATTAAGGAATTAAAATTTGGGAAAATGCATTCAACTTAACCTACTGGTTTGGATTTAAGGGTTTTATGTTGAATTTCCTATTCTTAAAATGCAATATAGAATTCTCTTTTATAATCCTGAAAAGCTGGTTGGGGATTGGGACTGTTACTAACACCAGGACCATTAAATTCTGGAATTGTTATTTCCCTTACTAAAAAATGAAAAAAACAAAATCAGGTTCTGCTATGGCTCTACATTAAACACCCTTCTTGTTGTTGATTGCTAGTTGATGTTCATAATCAGCATTTTAATTCATAATGTGAAAGTCACCAAGATGAAATCATGTACCCACAACTAGAATCATTTCAATGGCAAGGCTTTTTTTGAGAAAGCAGGTCCTGCCAATTATGTTTAGCCTATCAACTCAGTTTTCTTAGTTGGCAAAACGCATTCAGCACCATGCTAGAGTTGTTAGTAATTATGTCAGCCTGCCCATAAATCTTTCTAAAACAGAAAGACATCTACCACCACAAGACCTATAGATGAACAATGGTTTTCATTTGATTCACTGTGAGCCAGTCCAAAGACTTAGGCAAGATGCAAGCAGCTCACCAATGGAAGCTTCTTTAGGCTTGTCAGTCTCTAAAAATATGCATAGGATAAATTAGGTTATGTCAGTAATTTGTACAGTTATGTGGTTCTCAGTTAGAGGTGATTTTAAACCCCAGATGACATTTGGCAATGCCTGATGACATTTTTGGTTGTCATAACTGGGGAAGGAAGGATACCTCTGGCATCTAGTGGTAATAGGCCAGGGATGACACTAAACATGTTGCGATGCACAGGACAACCTCTAAAACAATGACGTATGTGGCCCAAAGTATGACTAGTGTCATGATTGAGAAACCATAGAATAGGTAAACATAAAATAAGTGTCTACTAATGAATGTTCATTACATTTGGGGCCGAAGTAGCTGGCATACCTATGCCAGAGCCAAAAGGAAATACTATAGTGAAAGAGAAAAGTAAAGTTTTATGAAGAGAAATAGAGATATACATTCAAAATATGTGTGATGATTTGGAGCAATCAGTGAGGGTTAGAAAAATGAGCCATAATTGATCTAATACCAAGGATATATTTTTGCAGTGGCATTAAGTTTATTACACTGAACCTGCAGTGAAGCAAATGTAATTCTAGCATTACCCTGGGTTCTGTAGCACAATGCTGCGAGAGTCACAAAAATGTAAACTCTATCGGTTTTCATAGGATAAAGGACTGAAGTTTGGTAAGCAAGCATTATAAGACTTTACCAATTAAGACATAAAGATATAGTGAATGGACATAAGCCCTAGAAGGAAGAAAGGGGAAGAAGAAAGAGAAGTTTGCTAACACCTTTATCTAACATTGTATCCAGTCAAGAGATTTTCTCTAGTTTTATAAAACAAGATAGAAGTATTTGAGACTATAATGTAAGCGTATCAATTTCACTAAAATGATAAAATTTTAACAATCCATTTTGGAGGGAGTAGAAAGGGGGATGAAAGGTTGTATGAGTTAAATCCCCAACTTTTGAAACTGGAAGTTAAAAGACAATGTATTAAATAGATAATCTAAAAAGGGTAGTGAAGAATATTAATTTAGCAGTAGGAAGGAAAGAAGGAAACCTCAGGAGAACAAACACAAAAAAATTCTTAAGAATGATTGTGGCTAAGAAATGGGATGTTGAATGGGTGATGGGTGTATAATGGTTTGTGACAGAGGTTGCGGGACAGATAAGAAGTTATCGCTTTTATCATGTTTTCCCTTAGAATTTATTTTCTAACTATGTGCAAATATTCTTTTACTAATTTTATTAGTTATAAATTAATAAAATTTTATAGATTTAGCTTAAAACTTTGGACTTAAGACCTTATGTATAGTCTTTGATACCTCAGCCATTGTTCTTAAGTCACTTCCAAAGTTATTCACAGTTAGTGGCTGTTTTATATCATAGTTATAATTAATGTTTATATAGTGATCTCATTTAGAAGAATTTTTTCAGATTTATTATTTCTGTATGTATTCCTAACAGTCCTGGGAAATGTGGCTAAGGCACTTGAGAAATAGACTCTGAGATAGAGATTTGCGCTCAGAAGCATTTGGGCTCAATGCCTGTGCAGGGATGAAGAAAGCATGATGGGGCAGGATGACATGGGAAGTTGCACAGACTCACAACAGGGGCCCCAGCCAATTCTCCAGGGACTTCTGGAGCAAGGATGGCCTTTCAGAGTTGACCAAATTAGACACAAAAGGACCTGGACTTAATTTTCCCATTTAGACTAGGCTTGAGCATGGGTGAGGAGGTACTCTTCAACTGAGGACAATTCTCAGAGGAGGAGTCCACTGGGAGCTGTAGCCACTGATACTCTTAGCAGTTGGGCGAAACTATACTTTCTTCCTGAGGCAGCATGTCTGAGCAGTGCATGAGCATACCCACTATAATCTCCATTCTAAAGATGTAAAAATGAAGGAAACTCTATTATTTTAGCTATTCTGACCCCTCCCCACTAACATAGCATATCAAAACACACATTCTATAATTTGGTCATATCAAATTTCCTCTATTCCCTGAATTGACAGGCCATGGTTCCTCCTTTCCTGTGCCCTAGAACATGCTATAATTTCCATCTGAGATGCCATTCTTCCTTTTCTTCTGCAAGACTAACTGCAGATGATCCTTCAACCATCCTAGGAAAAACACCCTTACTTCCAGATTCATTTCAGTGTGTTTCCATTTAGCATTCTAGAAAATGCTGTGAATTCCAGTTTCCTTTCCACGGAGAAAGATCTAACTGTAGCAAAGCATTTGTTGAATTTTGGTCTCTCTCACTAGACTTTGAAGCATCTAGAATTTGAGACTGATTCATGGCCATTACTATTCCCTAGCACCAAATTCACTGCTTTACATTTAGTAGATGTTCAACAAACAGAAATTGCAAATTTCTTCAAAAATAAATGGAAAGCTTGTTTGAAATTCCAAATCCGATGCTCTGATGAGAAGTGTTCCCACCACAAAAATGATGACCATGTGAGGTGATATGTATGTTGACTGGCTAGATTTGGTTATTTCATAATGCATATATGCTTCAAAACATCACGATATACATGGGAAATACATACACATTTTTTCTGTCCATCTTAAAGAATAAATTTTTAAAAGAAAGCAAATATGATATACTATATTTATAATTTTAATTTTGGGATCTCAGAGAAGTCCTTGTGTCTTTATTTCCAGGTTTACCCTACCTACTCCATAGGTTAGGTATATAAAACAAAATGCTATTCAGATAATGGTGTGCATGTACTTTTTAAGTCAGGGAATAATTGGCATATTATGTTTTCCTATTGTTATTGGGGCGCCACAAATTGTCAACTTGATCTCAAGAAACATCAATTTCATCCCCATAAAATTGTTTGGTTCCCAACCACAAGTTTATATTCATCTCTCTTAATGCATTTAAATGACTCACTGAGGGATGTTATGCCATTTCCCTAATAAGATGCCCTATACCAAAATAGGACCACTGCAATTGAATGTTTATTTTCAAATAAACAGTGTCTATGAGCATCCAAATGATTGTGGCTTTTCAAAACACTATCCCAGTCAAAGAAAGGGATTTTCCTCTAAGGTTGTTTCTTGACAACTGAATAATGATTGAACTAAAATTCTAAACAAAAGGAAAATATTCATGGTTGCCCTGCATATATCTGTTTTTTGGGGGTATGGATGGTTTATCTGTCTGAGTCAAGAGAAACGTTTTCCTTTTTAACTGTCTACTGGAAGGAAGAAACAACTCCTGGATTTATAATAAATACATTTAAATGCTTCTATGATTCTTTTCTGCTACTGGAAAATATCAACCATCAATAAACAAAAGAAACTGGCAATTCAAAAATGTATTTAATTAAAAATATATAGATATATCCTTCAAAAGTGATCAACTAACCACATAAAGTATTCATACCAAATAGACATTAGTGAATAATTCTTGAAAATCTAAACTTTAACATCTGTCTTTCTCTAAATAAAATATGAAAATTATTTTTCACTTGAGAGTATTTAGAATATAGATACTGCCTGGTATGTAAATTTCTTAAGTGATGGCTTTGTAAGTCCTCCGAGGACTTAGAAAGTAAAAGTTTTTGTGCTTATCTGAAATTTAAAAATAATTCTTTTAGAATCTGGAAAATTTGTGTTCTTACGTGTTTTCTGATTCTAGGTGCTTTGGGTGAAAATGAGGAAAGCATTGCATAGAATCTTATGTGCCAAGTGGAACAGTTTGGGATCTGTTATACAAAGAATGGACAATCAATATAGGAGGTATTTAAAATTTGTTTTCTTTTTTATTCTTTTTGGTTACTGTGTTTGGTGTTTGCATACTTTCTGTTATTAACCATGGTGACCCACAAGTCTCAAGGTTTTGATTAAAGCACTTTGGTGGAACTTACATATGGGATGAAGATTGACAGAATAATCTATATAGCTATAATAAAAGATGTTATACAGTTTTAATATCAGGCTGTCGTGTTCACAAAAACTTGAAGTTTCTTTATGAACTGAAAATCTTCCCAAAATTTATACACTGAAGACCAACCCACAAAGTGATGTTATATGGAGATGGGACCTTTGGGAGGTGGTTAGGGTTGGATGAGGTCTTGAGAGTGGGATCCTAATGATGGGATTAGTGCACTTATAAGAATAGACATGAGAGAGCTTACTCCCTCTCTCTGCCATATGAGTACACAGTAAGAAGGCGGTTGTGTGCAAGCTGGGAAGAAAGCCCTCACCAGACACCGGCCATGCTGGCACTCTGCTCACAGACTTCTAGCCTCCAGAACCTTGAAAAGATAATTTTCTTTTGTTTCAGCCACCAACTCTATGACATTTGGTTATGGCAGCCTGACCAGGCTAAGATAACATTCATTCTAACTGAAAAATACAGCTATACAAAATATGTGGACACAATAAAATAGTATCTGCTATCTGTCTTAGGCTACCTATCTTGAGCCCAGTGAAATCAATAGGCAATGCTAGAGTTTTTTTTTTTTCCAAACGAAGTAGACTCAAGCAAAAGTGTAGATGACCAATTCGAAAATAGGAACAAGTGGAACCCAATCTGTAGCTTCCAGGAATGGAAAGGTAGCCTAACACTATGAAGAACTTATGGTTAGCATTTAGGCATATTGATCTCCACTGATTATCATTGCAGCCAAATGAATAGTGAACAAAATATTTTTGATCTAGAAGGTCTTACCTGTTCTATTAATTTCTCAGTTATTCTATTTCATGCCAGCAGTTCCTTAAGGCCACAGATCTGTAAGTGACTAGTGGCTACTTATTAATGAACAATATCAGACTATAACCATGAATGTCTATCTTTCTATCTAGCTAATATATATGCGTATATATTTATTAATATAGAAACATATATGTATTGTAGATATATATTTAAGAATTTACCCTCAATAAAACAGCATCTATTTCTTTCTATACTTTAATCTTTTAATATAGAGTTTATAGTTGTTCAGTGAAGCCCTTATAGGATAAGATAGTAAAAAGGCATACACAAGCGCACTCTATGTATCCCCCTATAATCTGTATGAATATGCCATAGAAAATGAATATGCCAAAGAAAATCTCATGACTTTCAACTCTTCTGACACTATGCAGATGCTTCTTGACTTATGATGGGGTTATGTCCTAATAAACTCATCACAAGTCCAAATATCATAAGTTTAAAATGCATTTATTACCCCAATAAACCCATCATACAGTCAAAAAATTGCAAGTCAATTCATCTTAAATCCAGATGCCCTTGACTTATAATGGGGTTACATCTGGATAAACACACTGTAAAGTCAAAAATCCTAAGTTGAAGCATTTTAGTCCCAGGACCTTCCGTTTTCTGAAAGCTCTAATTAACAAATAGTGTTGTGCTTCAGTTGACTAGCCCATATCATACTACTGAAAACTAACAAAAAGTTGGGAAAAAAAACCCAACTGTTTGAAGTATAAGTTAGCTACCAAGACAGTGAGCCCATTAGGGACTGAGCCCTCAGGAAAAAAAAAAAAAGACAGATAAATGAAGAAAAGAATGAGGAGGGAAGACAGCATTTGATGAGGCTTTTCGCCTCAAGGCATTTGCTGATTTATGAGCAGAAGCTAAAGGGTTGAGAATGTTAACACATCCTCTGGGAATTTTATAGCAACTTGGAGCTAAACCCAGAATTTAGGAATTCCCAAGGGATAGGGGTTTGACACATACCCCAGGTTTTCAGCTGGGATATGCTAAAAGTAAGTTGAAACTGGAAATAGAGATGTCCTCACAAAGATTAGCACAGCTTCAAATTGGCTCAGTTCCAGACTGGATAAAGATGATCTGCCCTATCTCAACTACCTCCCAGAAACAAAAGCCAATCTTCATTGGAGGATGTTGTATCATCCAGTACCTCAAATCATTTTTTTAATTTTTCATAAACAGTGTCCAAGGTTGAAAAACACATACAGACATACAAAGAGACAAAATGAAAAACTGAAAGAAAAGAAAAAACAGGAAATGGAAGAAGACTTATTTAAATATCAGGCCTAGAATTGAAAATATCAGGCCCAGTTAGTGATTAATAAGCTCATGATAATAAAAGGAAAACACAGAATTTAATCAGAAAAATAAAATCTATAAAAATAATAAATGTAAGATACTGGGCTGTTAGGCTAACGGTTGTTTTCTAGCTTCTGTCCATTGCTTGCTTGCTGAACACAGCTGGCCGCAGGGCATTATGGGTTGAAACAAGATGCAGAGGAAAAGCGCTGAGTTCGGGCATTGGCTAGGACTCAGAGCAGGTTAGAACCAATCAGGGGCAGGGTGAAATAAAATGCTGGGGAAAATGGCGGATGAGGGGGCTCACCGATCACTGTAAAGGGCAAATGCATGATCAGCGTGCAGAACCAATCAGCAGGAGCGTTATTAGCGCGAGAACAGTTCCTGCGCAGAGTATAAGAAGCCTCCTCCCTCGTGGTAGGGGGTCCCTGCCCGAACAAAGAGACCACTGCATTGGTGCTCTTGGGCTTGGACTCTAGCTAGCTAGATAATAAAATTCCTTTTGGTGATTACAGCCTCCGTGACTCTGTCTCTCTGTCCCGTGGAACTGCGGATTCCGGTTCTAACAATAAAACCAAATTCTGGAATGAAAAAATGAGGAGATATCTCAAAGAGCTACAAGTGGAACTACCATTTGATCCAGCTACTGGGCATCTACCCAAAAGAACAAAAGACATTCTATAAAAAAGACATCTGTACTCGAATGTTTATAGCAGCACAATTCACAATTGCAAAGATGTGGAAACAACCCAAGTGCCCCTCAATACATGAGTGGATGAATACAATGTGGTATATGTATACCATGGAGTACTACTCAGCCACAAAAAACAATGGTGATCTAGCACCTCTTGTATTATCCTGGATAGAGCTGGAGCACATTCTACTAAGTGAAGTATCCCAAGAATGGAAAAACAAGCACCACATGCACTCACCATCAAAGTGATATTAATTGATCAACACTTAAGTGCACATATAGTAATAACATTCATCGAGTGTTGAGCAGATGGGAGGGGGGAGGAGGGGATGGGTATATACACACCTAATGGGTGTGGCACACACTGTCTGGGGGATGGACACGCTTGAAGTTCTGACTCGAGTGGGGCAAGGGCAATATATGTAACCTAAACATTTGTACCGCTGTAATATGCTGAAATTTAAAAAAATTAAAATAAATGAATAAAAAATAAATAAAAAGTCAATTGAGCAAATTTGCCTCAGCTGAAGAAAAGACTAAAAGATGAATGAACTGAAAGTTAGATCAATTAAATCAAAACCAAAATCAAACAATAATAATAGCCAGATAGTTTGAAGCATAGAAGAAAAATATGGAAAATAGAGAAAAGTGAATACTGATTTGTGAGTCATGGTGAAACAGTCTAACATTAAAGTTATTAATTAAATAAAAAGTGACAGACTATATAGCAGAACAATTTTTTAAAAGATAATAGCTGATTTTTGCAAAACTTACAAAGGACATAAAGCCATTGATTCACAAACTTCTGTGAACTCCATGTAGTATAAATACAAAGATAAATCATGACTAGATACACCATGGCAAATTTCCTGACAATCAAAAATACAGGAAAGGCTGAGTCTGTGGCTCAAGCCTGTAATCTGAGCACTCTGGGAAGCTGAGGCGGGAGGATTACTTGAGCTCATGAGTTTGAGACCAGCCTGAAAAAGAGTGAGGCCCCCTCTCTACTAAAAATAGAAAAATTTGTGGATGTTGTGGTATACACCTGTAATCCCAACTACTCTAGAAGCTGAGGCAGGGAGATCACTTGAGCCCAGGAGTATGAGGTTGCTGTGAGCAACGATGACGCCATTACACTCTACCCAGGGCAGCAGAGTGAGACTCTGTCTCAAAAGAAAAAAAAAAACAAAAACAGGAAAAACAGGAGAAAAAGAGACACATTTCTTTTAAAGGAGCATCAAACACTAAAACCAAAACCAAAAACCTGTTAGATGGCCTCCCAAGCAAAATGTTAGAAGCCAGAAAACCATAGTATGACAGCTTCAGTGTGTTCTCAGTAAACAGTAGAGCATGTTGATTTACATGCCCAGTTTTTGAGTTAAATACTATTGTATTCACATCCTAGCTGTGCTGCTAACTGGCTGAGTGATCTTCAACATAATTTTCAACCTCTTTGAATTTTAGTTGTATGTGTGTAACATGGGGAATATAACGATACAGTTCCCTTAGGGTTGTTATTATTAGGACTAAGTAAGGCAATATGTATAACATATTTAGTATAGTACATGTCATGTTTTGTTATATTTATTTTTCACTGTGGTAAAATATACGTAACATAAAATACACAATTTAAACCATTTATAAGCATATAGTTCTGCGGCTTGAAGTACATTCAGATTGTTATGAAACCAATCTCCTGAGCTCTTTTCGTCTTTCCAAACTGAAACTCCATACTCATCAAACACTAACCCCACTTTCCTCCTCACCCGGTCTCTGGCAACCATTCTACCTTTTGTCTTTATGAATTTGAGTACTCTAGGAATCTCATATAAGTGGAATAGTATTATTTGTCTTTAGTAACCGGCTTGTTTCAGTAGTATAATATCTTCAAAGTTCACCAATGTGTGGCATGCATCAGAATTCTCTTCCTTCTGAAGATCTAATAATATTGCATGTTTATAACACATTTTGTTTATCCATTCATAGATCAATGAACATTTTGTCTGTTTCTACCTTTTGGCTATTGTGAATAATGCTGCTATGAACATTTTTATAGAAATATCTGTTTGAGTCTGTGCTTTGAACTCTTTTTTATGTACACCTACAAATGGAATTGCTGGGTTATATGGCAATTCTCTGCGTCACTCTTTTATTCATTAGATTGAAAAGACTATGATGAAAAGTATAAGGTTTGCCATATTGCAATGAAATCCTCAGCACCTGGCCTATGTTGTGTGTATCCAACAAATACTTGCTAAATAAATGGGTCAGTGTTCTTGTGGGCCAGTCGACTATGAAATGAAAGTAAGAATAGAACATGGTGGTTCAAGTCCAAGCAATAACACAGCCCAGCTTGTTGGTCTAGCTTCTGGGCACTTTAGTCACTTAATTTCCTGAGCTTCATTGTTTTTTAATGTATAAAACAGAAGGAGAGAAAAGCCCTGTTGTGATGAACAAATCAGTAAATTTATGTGAAGATAATTGGCAGCGCTGTGAAGAAACTATGATACTCCAGTCACTTTTTAACCATTATTCATCTTAAAATGGCTATTTCAGAATTTTTCCAAAACACACATGTTGTAGTGTGACATTCCTTATATATTGTTTTTGTAAATTATTTTTTAAAATTACTTCCTTGTGAAAATAATGAATTCTAGGTTCAATTCACTTATACAACTAAGCACATCAAAATATTATTAAGAAATCAAAAAATTATTTTTTGTTTGCAAATTTTTCTTAACCCCAGGGTTGAGGTTACACTAATTATGTGAAAATGCTTGGGAAATCTACATAATAATGCAGTTTGAAAAATATATGAGAAGATGAATAATAAAGAAAGATAATTCCTTGCAACGGCATGAGTAATATAAAATGCTTTCATATCCATGCAATTTATCTCCTTTTTGTTAGGTTTGGAAACCCTCTAATGTGGAGATAATCATTTAAAAATATAAGATAAAAGAAGGAATAAAGATATTCATGGTCAGTTGATTTAATACCTGAAGGGGACAGTCAAGGAGATTTAAAGATTAGAAATATGTTATGTGCATTTTTCTATCTATATGCAGAATAGAGTCTATGAACCCTATCAATGCATCCCGGACCTTAAACTTTTGAAACCAGTAGGCAATGCCTTTCAGTATGTATGAGTGATCTTTTGCAGAAACCTAGCATTTTTTGAACCTTATTGCTGGTAACATCAAAGATTGACAACCCTGGGGAAAACCAAATTATCCAAATTCTAAATTTAGAAGGACTTTACTGCAGATTTTGGAACCAGACATTTGGCCTTTCCTAGGCATAGCACACAGAAAAGTGAAATGACTTCATCCAGCTGATGTTAAAAAAATGTCCTGGGGTGTTCGTGTGCAAGTAGAGTGACTTCCAAATCTTGGCAAGAGCTCCCCTTTCCAGCCACACCTTTTCTCAGACTAGATCCAGGTATCTGGTTAATATTTTTCTTAAACTTTCCTACACTTTTCTCTCCCCCAAAATTCTCATGTTTTCTTTTATATGATTTCATGAGCACTCAATTGTTAAAGATGTACTGTCTTCAGTTTTTCTACCTCCGGTTGTGGTAAGATTAAAATGTAATTAATCTAATGAACAACAGGGTAAAGGCTGGCAGAACAATGCACAGCTACCTATTTGAATCTTTGAATGCAATGAGAGAGAGAAGCAGCATGCTAAGTTCAAGTCACTCTGCAGGTCCCTGGCAGTATTTGCATTCTTAGATGTAGGTAAAAAAAACTTAATTTTAATGATTTCAGGGGGAAAATTGAGAGGAAGGGAGTAGTAAGCTGACTCCCAGAACTTAAGTAAGGGTTGAACCATAAAACTACAGGAAGGTCAAGAATAAATTTAGACTTCAGGAATAACTGGAATCAGGTACTGGGATTCTGCAGATCAATCATTCTGTCCCTCACAACTGTTTTTGGGGGAGATCTGTCATTTTTATGCTCTTCCAGATTGATTTCTCCTTATGAAGGGACATATGACTGCCAATAACATATTCTACAGCTTATCCTATCAGAAAGGAGATGATATTATTCTTTGAATTTATAGACTTTATATTTTAAAGCAGTTTTAAGTTTATAGAAAAATGAGCAGAAAGTACAGAGAGTTCCCTTACACCCCCTTACAAATTACCATTTTCCATATTATTAACATATTGCATTAGTGTGGTATATTTGTTCTCATTGGTCAGCCAATATAGATACTTTGTGATTAGCTAAAGTTTGTAGTTTATATTAGGGTTCACTCTTGGTGTTGTACATTCTCTAGATTTTGACAAATGTGTAATGACATCTATCAACCATTATAGTATCATACAGAGTAGTTTCATTGCTTTTAAAAACCCCTGGATTCCATCTATTTGTCCACTCCCCCCAGATGCCCTGAACAAACACCGATCTTTTTATTTCTTCCATAGTCTTGCCTTTTCTAAAATGTCATATAGTTAGCATCATACAGATGTAGGCTTTTCACATTGGCTTCTTTCCCTTAGCAATATACTTTTAAGGTTCCTCTGGGTCTTTTCCTGGTTTGATAGCTCATTTCTTTTTAGAGCTGAATAATATTCCTCTGCATTAATATACCACAGTTTGTTTTCCCATTCACCTATCGAAGGACACGGGAAGTGTACACCAATTGGCAATGTGTCTGGGTTGTGAATTCAGGTCTATCTCGACAGCAAAGTCTATATTTTACTTTACCTTATAAACCTGTGCGTGTAAGTACATAAGGAAGCTACACTCAAGAGCTGTGTGGTTTGGCAACACCCCTCTCCCACTTACATATATTCAACAAAGTTCTCACTGACCTCCTACATCGAACCCTGGTTGTTAACAAAAGAGCCCAAATACCAGACAATCATTCTCCATCCACAGAGAGACAAATAAAAATTATAAACTTGTGAATCCTTAGGCAGGGACTCACCCCCCCAACACCACCCTCTCCAACATAAACACTTATGCAAATTCTAAGGTTCACAAGTCATTTTATTTTCTTGTGACTTTTCGAAGCAACCAGACCCTCATGACATCTGGTTGCCCAGAAACACCAAAATTACCTAATGTACTGCTCTATCTATGCCACATATACAAAGAATGCTTTAAATAAGATGAAATTCAAGTGTTGGGGGAGATTGAATCACTCTCCAGCAAACCACAAGGTAAGTAGTATTGAGCCACATAGTCTGTCTTGGTTCAGGCTTAGCTTGAACTAAGCTTGGGGCTTGTGATTACTCACCTCAATCTCATTTGAATATTATTCTTTCATTAAGCTTAGAAAATATCTCTAGAAAAATGACCGGCAAGTTCTACTATCTCTGCCATCTATGCAGATTTAGAGACTAGAACTCTGGCAACATTATTTCTATATAGTACGTATTATGTCACTAAACCTGCATGTTTATATCTCCCCATCCAGAGCTCTGCACACTCAACCCACCTCCCTGAACTATACATAAAAATTTTAAATGATCTATTTAATAAAATTTAAATAGTTTATTCATTATGATAACATACTCTAAAGATCTATGAAACATGCCCATATTGGATCTATTTAATATAATTCCCACTATTAGTTTAATTCAACTTCCTATCATTCCTATTATTTAAAGAATGCTTGGATTTCTTAATCATTTCTGTAAAAATTACTGTGATGCTGAGGCACTGTAGAAATAGGAAAAATAAGAAACACAAATTGGTAGCCAACCAAGTCCTGAAAAGCTTTTTGATGTCATAATGCCCTGTTCAATTAATATTATAACTACTAATAATATTCATAAAATTAATACACACAAAACATACATTTTTTTCTATTGTTAAATATATCTTTAAAGGAGCTTTTGACTTTGTAAATTATTCCAAATTTGTTTATACAATAGTTTATGTGATTACTTATAATCCCATAATTTTAACCACAGAGAACCAAATACAAGTTATATTTTAGCATTTTTTACTTGATTTACATTTCTAGGATATGAAAATAATTCAAAGGAATTTTCACTCCCATTTTCCTAGTTCACAAATGAAAGTTGAAGGTTCGTCAAAAGAAAACAGCTTCCAGGGAGAAAGACAGTCTAGACGAATCAGAATAGCAGCCTCATCCAAATACTCAAGTCCAGAAGCAACTCCGACATGGTCAATAAAACTGCATCTAGAGCCACAAGGGAAGACAGGCTATGAAAAGTGATGTCCCTGCAGTCAAGGCATGGTTCTGTGACTAGCTTCCACAGAACAGAAGAGTTTTTAAGAGCAGAGGTAAGTTTCTCCCTTTTTCTCACCAATCAGCAATGATAGGATATTGTGATTAGAATAACGCCAGAAAAGAGCAAAGTCATATTCTCCACTCAAGTAATTTCTTTTTGGTAAGGTTCCCCACTTGTTAATTATTGTGATCATCCTCATTGGGATTTCAATTTTCTTTACTTTCTTCTAGGAAAACTTCATATTTTCACCAAGGAGCATGTTGTAGCAGGAATTAGAGAAAATAAAAAAATAAAGGAAAATATGATCAAATACTTCGAGATAAATATCATTTTATGGAATCATATGGCTAAAAAATAAACATTACCTTAAATTTAATCAAAAGGCTCTTTTTCAAACAAAATTTCTGCCATTGTGAATTCAGAAATTTAGATATGTCCAGCTTTAGGGGGAATGTCTCTGCTATTATTAATTTAAAGAATTAGTGACAATCTAAATTGTGTAGTGCGATATATTATTTCCACTTTTCCTCTAGAAACTGATCTAGGTAGAGAGGAAGGTCTCTGTCTCCTTGCATTGGTGTTGGCACTAACTCCAGGATGTAAAGTGGTCATGTCACACAGGGCTATGGTCTGAATATTCATGCTCCCTCCTCAAATTCATATGAAATTCTAACCCCCAATGTGGTGGTGTTAGGAGAACAGACCCTTTGGGAGGTGATTAGTTTATAAGGGCTCCTCTCTCATGAATGAGTGTAATGCCCTTATAAAAGAAACTCCACAGAGCTAACTTGCCCTTTCCACCATGCAAAGAAGCAGCCAGAAGACATCATCTATAGACCAGGAAATGAGTCCTCATGAGACACAGAATCTGCCAGCACTTTTATCTTGGACTTCCCAGACTCCAGAACTGTAAGAAATAAATTTCTGTTGTTTATAAGCAACCCAGTCTATGATATTTTGTTAGAACAGCCCAACCAGATTAAGACACCTTGGTTTTGGCTTTAAATATTCCTGGACATCTTACTTAACCCTAGATCCTTCATTTATCAAATAGAGAGAATATACCACCTCTATATAGCTACATTGAAAATTGATTAAATAGTATAATTAAATATTCTGGCACATGATAAGACCTTACTAGCATCTCTTAATTGAGGGAATGTAATAGGTTTGATTTTTTTCTCTTATGGGTTATGGGGCAGATGGGATGTCCAATTTAGGCTAACTTTACAAGAAAACACTATTGTGAAGGCAAGAAAACTTGGACCAACGTTTTTGGTTGTTATGACAAGCTTTATGATACTTTCAAAGTGGAATTTATCAGGGAAGGGTGTGTTGGGAAATAATAGGGTGAAGCTAATGTCCTTTAGTCTTTGTATACTCCAGGGCCCAAGGACAGTCCTTTTATCTGATATTTTAAAAGTAATCATTTATTGATTGGATTTCATATTACTTACTGTTATGGATAGGATTTTTGTCTCCTTTTCCCTAAAATACTATGTTGAAGCCCTAATCCTCAATGTGACTAAATTTGGATATAAGGCCTTTACGGAGGCAATTAAGGTTAAATGAGGTCCTAAGATTAGGGACCTTGTACAATGACACTGATTGCCTTATAAGAAGAGGAAGATACTTTGGGAGTATACATGTACAGAGAAAAGTCCATGTGAGGACATAACAAAATTGCAAGCCAGGAAGTGAGGTCTCAGGAAAAACCAACCATGCCAGCACCTCAATCTTGGACTTCCAGATTTCATAACTGTGAAAACCTAACTTCTGTTATTTAAGCCACTCAGTCTATGGTATTCAGTTATGGCAGCCCTGGCAGACTAATACCTACCCAAATGCATCACCTGCTATGAATGTTGAAAATCAAGAGTTCTCTCTAGTTTGCCTTTAGAATTTCCCTTTTTTATGAAAGGCTGATCAAATGAAGGATTTTAGGTACTAGGAGCAACCGAAGAAGAAAAGGTGCCTGGACCTACATGACAACTCTCAACTATAACACTATTGCATCAGACAAACTATGGCAATATTGAGAAACTCCTTCTCTCTTTAGAGTTTGTAAAAGAAATCCCACTTTGATTCTTCTCTAGCGAATATCCTTTCCATGGGGTAAGGAGTTGAAGAGTTAAGAACACATGTCCATTTCATAGGCAAAACTTTCCTCCTGCAATATGCCTCAAGAATCTGGAACTCTGGGATTCCAAGCTCCAGAGGCTTTGTATCCTGTCCTCTGGTCTGCCTGAGCCTTTTCCCAAATCAGGTTTAAGGGAATGCCATTCTGCTGATGTATGCACCTTTAGGCCATGGAATCAGTCAAGTGGAGTGGGCTTTTTTTGCTGTGAGGTATAGACAAAGATTTGGCATGTTGGCTGGGATGTCCACTTGCGTATGTGCATAGCCTTTCATGGGATGCATGAGTTCAGAGATGGGAAGAGAACAGACTGGGGGTAAGAGGCCAGAGGCTAGAACTCCACAAAGCCTAAAAATTTTCAATTTGAATCTGACCTTCTAAGTAATGTGGAAGGCATGCATGTAAATGTAAGATGAAAGGTATTTTTAATGGAATATTAGCTCATGTTATAACTATTTAGACATAGGATATGTTGACCTCCATTTGTGCTTTGCCCTGGCTCCTGAAATGGTAGCAGAGGCCTAGTCACATATTATGTTCTGTGGAGAGAGAAGGAAGAATTACAACATTCATTTTTAGGTATAGATGATATAGTGTTTGTTTATAGTCCTCCTTCCTCTAATCCTTGGGTTTCTATGCAGGTGCCAGATGTAGGAGTGGGGTCAGCACAATGGGTGGGGAGGGAGGATGGACCATAGGCATCCTACTCCAGCAGCGGTTTCATATGGTTTAGGCTTGGGGCTTCCACATATGCAAAGGCCTCCCCACAAAAAAGACTAAGATGCATTAACAGTGCACACAGAAAACACTCTAAAGTGGCATGCAGTCTATACAATGTGTCCTATTCCATTCCAACCAACACAACAACCTCATGAAACGAACAGCATTCGATAGATGGGGAAACTAAATATAACGGAGGTCAGTAAAGGTGCCTAAGATTCTACACCCAGTAATTGATGAAAAGAGAGATTCCATCTTACATTTAGAACTCTAGTCCATCCTATTTGCATGGCTCCATGCTGCTACTCAGCTCACGGTGTGTTCATGGTAAGTTTTCTCCAACTGATATTTAAATCTTCATTGAAGATTACTAAAGTGGAATAGGAATATAATATGGTATAAATAGCAATATATATAATATATTATCTATAATCTATAATATTATATTCTTATATTCATATTAAAAATCTTAACATTTTGAAAAAATAGATTTATAATATATGCAAATTATTATTCAGTTGATTATGCAATCCATCCAGAAAGTGGTAGTTACACTATACCTTATAATTAATATCAAACTGCCTACACAGCATAAAATTAACTAAGTTTGCACTCTGAGTAATTTTCATTGCAGCACTGTCACTAAAGAATTTAAATAACTTCAACAGTAGATCCTTTGTAATACTCCTCTATTGCAAGAGATTGATGGAAGCATCTGGTCTGTGAAATGGCTTCACTGGATTTAGGGAAAATCAATACTAAAATTTCTTCAAATAACAGTTTAAATGTCATAACACAAAAATAACTCCTATGACATTGATTTGTGTGTAATTTATTGGATTATTATGATAAATATGTTATTAGCTTTTCTCACATTATTATAAGATAGATGGGAAATTGTGAAAATGTTTATTTAAATCATGTGCAATAATTATTTGTAAAGTGAACAAGAAAGAGTTTGCTGTTAGAATCAAAATGTTCATTTGAGAAAAAGTTTAAAATATTGAAACAAATCCTGATGACTTTTTATTACTCTGTAGTGGTGTCATAGAAAGACTCAAACATTGATTCTTGAGCAATAGATTCATATGATATAGTTTGGCCCTGACTATCACAAATTTGGGCTGAATTCCTGTGAACAGGCTCTGATACCTGCTGTTCACAGCCACCCACTATCAGAAATTCTTTATACCAGTTATAAATATTTTGAGTGTAATCATTGAAATAAAGTTTTAAAAATGTAATGAAAAACTAATTACTCTGAGGTAAAAGTGAGATTTGATTTTTTTGTTTTGTTTTGTTTCTGAGATAGATTCTTGCCCTGTTGCCCTGGGTAGAGGGTAGTGGTGCCATAATAGCTCACAGCAACCTCAAACTCCTGGGTTCCAGTGATCCTCCTGCCTCAGCCTCCTGAGTAGCTGAGACTACAAGCTCCTGCCAAGACATCCGCCTGGCTAATTTTTCTATTTTTAGTAGAGACAGGGTCTTGCTATTGCCCAGGCTGGTCTTGAACTCCTGACCTCAAGCAATCCTCCCACCTTGGCCTCCCAGAGTTCTAGGATTACAAGTGTGAGCCACCGTGCCTGGTCTTAGAAGTGAGTTTTAAAGGAGCCAAGATTCTAATGAAGTGGATAAAATTTAAGTCTAATTTGCCATAAAGCTAAAACATTCCATTATTCTAGAGTCAACTTACACTCAGCAATATTCTAAAAGTCAGTGATTGGAGGCAGTCAGTGATAAGAATCATTGCTATACAGAACCCATGCACTGTGTATCTGAGAGGCTGCATAGATTTCAAGGATGCTTGTGATTAAGCAGCTGAGATTGGTCAATAGAGACAGGCCAATCCTTTTGCAGGACAACGCTCGACCATATGTAACACAAACTACAGAGGCTGGACTTGGAAACTCTCTGTCATCGACCGTATTCACCAGACCTTGCACCAACTGACTACCACTTCTTCCAGGCTTTGGACCACTTCTTGCAAGGAAAACTGTTCAATTCTCAACAAGCTGTGGAAAACACCTTTCACAATTTTATCGCCACACTCAAGATGGCAAAACTGTGTCAATAGTTTAGATGCATACTTTGATAAATTGTACCACTTCTTATTTGAGATATAATAAATTATAATTTTGATTTGAAATCAGACATTTCATATTTAATGACCTGATACAATGTAAATGTTAGTGGGATCTCTTTCCCTCTCTCCCATGTGCCCTTGTGTTCTCTCTCTCTCCACACATCTATATCTATAGCTCTATAGAGACATACCTGTTAGACACAGCTGTCCCTATACTTATACCTATATCATCTATCCATATTAACTGGAATTTTCAATTGTTATCCATTTTTGTTCTATATCTCAGGCTAAGATTATGAATAAAAATTTAAAATCATTAAAATTTGGAAAAGGATATTTTCACCTAGTGACATTTAAAGAAGCAAACAAAACTCCCTAAAATTCATGAAACTTATATTATTCAAAAACATTTCTTTATTAGTTGAACTATGTATAATGCTATGAAATAACAAATAACATGACAGAAATTTTCCTTTATATTTGTCAATAAAAAAGATAGCTTGCAAAGACAACAAAATCCTAAACACGTTAATTTTCTCTATGAGGTATCATGTCTAATTTTTTACTTGATATCCATCTTTAATAGAAGTTACTTCCTGATCTAAAAATCTTTAATTTTAGGGGTTTGTATTTTGGTAAGGAAGAATGGATTTTTATCATTGCTTTACCCTGAGGCATATAGGATAGGATCAAATCACTGAATTAAAAGCTAGGAGGAAGATTTTCCTTCTTTGTCTCTGCCCTGACAAACTATGGCCTTGGGGATTAACTTCTGAATTTAGTTTTTTATACCATTTCATTCATAAAACTTTAACAGATGACCCAGACTGACATTATCTCCCCTCTTTTAAGCTTCTATCAAACAATCCATTAGGCTTATTATTTTACACTCCCTTATGATATTCATTTCTAATGCATCCACTCAACTGTGAGCTCCTTGGGAATAGAGGTCATAAATAGTATTTATGTATTTGCCCTTCTCTCCATCTGAGAGATGGAGTGCCTCCTGCCCCATTTTCTTTCTTAAATCTTCCTTCCTTTCTTCTTCCTCAGAGAATGCCTTGCAACGTAGAGGTAAACCTACACACCCACCTGTATACACATGCACAGACATCCACCCACTGATTATTATATTTTTCTTTCTTAGACTGAGAAAAGGAATACTTAAACAAATTAAAAATGGGTTAGACAAAATAAACTTTACAGTCTCTTTAAATTTTAGCTAAGATTCTTAATCATTTTAGGTCTTTGTGCTTTCTAGTAGTTTTCTCCACTTGGCCATTAGTATATTTAGGAATGTCCCACATAAAAGAGCTGCTGAGGTGGATTAACATATTGCAAAGATAATCATTGGTATTTTGCAAAAAATATATAAATAAACCAAATGTGTCGCGAGCATGCAGGCCGAATGGATTTACTTTTTCTTTACAGACTGCACTAAAACTGATTTACTGAATTTTCAGGGGCAGCCTGGGCAATGACTAATTGATTATGAATAGAAACAAAACATTGCTAACTGCTCCTGTTCTATTAGGTGGTAGTCTGGAAGGCCCAAGACTGCTCTTCATAAGTTTACTTTTCTTATTGTAGAACTAATATTAATATTTGCCAACAGGCTCATCTCATGGGAGTCACATGTCTATAATCATATTCTGTCTCCTCTGAGATTCCATCAGTTAATGAATGATAATCACTGGGCCTTCCTTTCCTAGGGTCTAGAAGAGTATGCAGTAATGAATAGGCATACAACAAATATTTCTGGAATATAGGAATGAACAAAAAGCTGACTACACTTTAAAATTGAGGGTAGGTCCCTCTAGAGAAGTTGTGTGAGGATGGTGAGATGAGGGGATGCAGAGTTAAAGTTACTTTGACTGGCTTTATTACTGATATTTTTGTTTAAAGAAAATCAAAGTCTCAGGGCCACCCCCTCAACTCCTTATGAAAAAGAGAAGACAACATCCTCAGGCACCTGTGAAGAACAGGCCCCGCATTTCATTCAGGAAATTTCCTGCTAACCTCCCATAAGCAAGGACATGCAAATTATACCTATGTCTGGCACCTAAAACCAAAGCCCATTCAAGACCATACTAATAATGAAATATGAGTTTACCTTATAGGCAACAGAACTGGAGACAAGATAGAATCAGACATTCATCCACCTACCCAGGGACATCTACAAAATTGGTGCATCCTTAACTCCCTTATTTTATGTAAAATGTAGATTTCTTGGGCCTCACAAGAATGTAACCCCTACCCCCAGTAACTCCCCCACCCCCGACACACACCTTTTTTCTTCTCCCTGTATGCCTTTTAAATGCTGAAGGTTGCAACCTCCTCTCCAGAAAAGCAACCACAGCTTGTCTACATTCTGTTTTCCCCTGGCACATCCTCAAAATCTTGGCTTAATAAACCTCCATTGATTGAGATTTTAGCCTCGGTCATTTATTTGGGTTGACACTTTCATGACCTTTGTGTCCAAAGACTGTTTTATGGGATTATCTGTATGAACAGATAGATCCTCCCCACATAACTATGGGGACTCCTGAGAACTTGAGAACAAATGGTACCAATGTTAGCATCAGTTTTTACAAAAGACTTCATGGAAGAGAATATCACATGTTCCCATGTAGATTCAAAATTCCATTTCAAATGGCACATTTCATTTCAAAACTGAATCTTCTAGGCTAACTGTTACCTATGGCCTGGGTGCAGGTTTGCAAAGGTCAGCTCCAGCATGACTCAGAACGTGCATTTTAGTAAGAGAAAGCTCTGCAAAGTAAGGCTGAGCTTTTGCAGCTAGGCACAAACATTTTTCTTTTGTATACTCCAAAGCAAATTTAAAATTTTAATCTAAAATAAGTCTACTAAAATTAGAAAAAGTAAAGGAGACAAAGTGTGTATAATTCTTTCATCCACCCAAACACCATTTATCATGAGAAAGTAATGTAGCATAGTGGAAATTATTTGGAGTTCTACAGAACACAGTTTTATATGCATAGCTAGCTATATGTTAGCTGGGTGCATCACTCAATTTTTAGTATTGACTTTATTTTCCTATTTGTAAATGTGTAAAAATATCTGCATATCTTGATTGTTTGCAGAATAATATAGAATAGTATCAATAAAAAGTTTTGGGAAATGCCTGATACAGAGATTACTCAAATAATGGAACACACTGTTATAGGTTTTACAGTTTGTTATGCATTATTGTCATCTGGGTCCCCATGCCTATATACTTTTAGCAATTGCAATCATAATTCATAAATGTCCTTGATTCCTTTATATTGTGATTTGTTTTCATTTATTTTTTCATGGTGGGAATTTAGGGTTTTTTTTTTACATAGTCTTACAAATGATCATGTCTAATGTTTTCAAATACTGTCCCTACTGAATGTGACCTCCTGATGGACATGTGAGCTTTCTGAAGCAGGTCTTTAGAAGTGACTTCTTGAATAAGGGTCACTAAGCCTTGACTAGAAATAGCTGTTTGTTATTTCCATCTGCACTTGATGAGGAAGTTGTGGCCTCTTTTTTCACTGATGTGGATTTTACCATCATTATCCATGCTTCTAACCTGTGGCCTTGATTACTATAATACTCTTGACTTTGGGCTACTTTTGAGCTTTGGCTGGTGAGGAATGCAGCAATCTGTTTGCTTGTGGGTAGCCACTGCAGGAAGCATATTGTGTCAGTGTTCCCTCGTAAAATGCAATGGAGCTGCACTTTAATGAAGCCACAGTAAGGCTGAGTATATTTGAGGAATCACTTCAATATTTAATAAGTCTAAATGGAAAGGAGATATGTTTTTTTTTCTTTTTATTCTTGCAGTATTTTGCTATCAGTGGTTGAAAAAAAGATACTTGATAAAAACATTTGAGCTAAATGTTACCATTTCCAACACCATAAGCATTATACAGCAGAAAAGTTTTATATTCACAGCAGGACTTATAGGCCCTTGTTTCCAAATTCAATGAAAACTGTTTTAAAGAAGTCAAGGCTACCATAAAAAAACACGCACACCTGCCATCAGCTGATGAAACCATCTTCACTGAGAGTGAAGAATCAAAACATAGAAAGTATTTATCAGTGGGGGAGAAGGAGCTATATAGTCAGTAAAAAAAAAATAGGAAAAAGTCATGTCATGACATTATCAAAGGCATCTAGTTTGCAAGGTGTGAAAACAGATGTTTCATGGTGATTTCACACAAAGTGAAAGAACAAACAATTATGTCATTCCAGGCACTCTTTAGATGCACCTACACATATATGCTTTATATACATATATAATACATATACTATATACATATGTTTGTCAGTTTCTATACTATACAATTACCATAAACACACAAATATATGTCCTTTTTTTCACTCAATCAACACGCCATTCCTCCTTTAAGATGTGTTCTTAGCTGTTATTGTATTATCATCCAAGTACCTCAACTTGAAACCTGGAAACATCTCACCCAATCTCATTTCCCACTTGGATTTTCTTTTTTCATGAAAAGGAAATATCACCGTTACATCAGCCACCTAGTTTCTACACATCCTTTTGTAGGGAGTGGTGTTCTATTATTAATTGTAAATGAAACTGACTAAGAGGAAATTGTAGATTTAGTGTATCCCACAGTTCATTAACTCACAAGAAACAAGGGCAACTTTTGCTGAATTAACTTCAGTCCACTTTCAAAAACCTATAGGCAGATAATTCTAATTATAGATAGTTATGAGCAGCTCCTGCATTCACGAAGATTGACAGAAAATGCTGGAAGTAGAGGAGAAAGTTTAGGATTGGAGTCCTAGCTCATTCACTTTTTGGCTGTAGAGCTAGGGACCTGGAGGCAGAATTACATAGTGGTCAAACAATGGGTTTGGTGCCAAAATGGGCTCTACTGCTCTGAGCAGTAGCTGTGAGACTTTGAATAGGTCACAAAATTCTAAAACTCAGTTTTCTTGTCTGTAAAATGATGATATTAATTATACCTGTATCAGAGGATTTGTGCATATTAAATGAGATTATTTCATTCATTTAATCATTTAGCTATTATTGTTCATATCATCTTGTGTAAAATGAGAGTGGTGTATTCTCTTACCTTTTAGGCTTGTTAATATTGAACTCAGGAGGTGAAAACAAAAATTAGGTTCACTGTTGTTTGAAGTTGTTTGAATGATTAATGCCATAAAGTCATTCATTTCTTCCTTTAAAAAAATATATTCAACTAGTGATTACTGAATGCCTTCCATGGGCTGGATGCTATGCAAAGAACTGGTGTTCCAATGATAAATAAGCCAGAGTCTCTGCCTATAGGATATAGGTCTATGACCTATGGAAATATCCATAAGTAAACAGAAATTACAATAACCTGTCTCAATAGAGAAATGTACCTAAGTCAGTCTTGGGAGTGAGGGGAAGGAGAGAAGTAGAGAAGCCCTGTGAAGGAGGTAGAACTTCATGTAAATTATAGATGAAAACTGTAAATTATAGTTAAAGAGGATTAGAGGTTAACCGGTCCATGGAATTTATTTTAGAGTCAAGGCTGACAGAGATTATATGACATGGCCACACAGTCCAAGAACTGAGCAGCCAGAGCTCCTTCTCCTCCTCCAGACCTTTTGCACAAAGTCCATCTTTTCTAAGCCACATGCGGTGTTGTTTTCCATAGATTTTAGAAACTGGGCCATGACCTTCAAAGTTACATTCTGGAAAACACAGACCCTGAGTCAGGCAGCCAGCCCATATGGAGAATGTTGAAAACCCTATAATTTCCACCCACCCTTACAGCAATATTTCCCTTTCATTTGATAGTAAGGTGGCAATTAAAATAAAATGCAAAGCAGTGCACAAGAAGAGGGCAAAGGCAAAACACGATAGACTCCCAAGGAAAAAGGGAGGAAGCATATGGTGAAGGTAATTATCTTCTCTCTGTTATGTGCAAGCACATAATTGACAGTTGCATATAACAAGTGGTATATTTCTGAATTTTATAAGAAACTCACCTTATAGACAGCACTAACTTTCAATGAACATGTCATAAATATCATAGGTCCTTTACACTAACTTGGACAACTCATTCAGCCCAGATTCATATCAAATCCAACATTTAACACAAATATCCCGAATATAAGTGGTCATCATTATAAAACAAAATTTAATTTCTTTCTTTGATGGTAAGAAAATTGTTTTCCAATGTTTATTGAGTTTTCCAAGTCCGTAGTTGCTACTTGTTTCCAGTTCCTCAAATCCACTTAAATTATGATACCTTTTTTGGTCAAATGAGTAAAGACTATGTCATAATATCATTTTATTCTAAAATATCTCAACCATTTGATAAGTTATCTCACTCAAATTTAAGCCCAAAAGAGTCATAAGAAAAATCCCAATTTATTACTCTCCTAGATAGGAATGAATTAGGATGTGATTATACATTTTCAGAACTATACAGGCTGTTGTGAATTAAAGGTTGCCCCAGTGTAATAAAAAATTTGTTAGGCTTTGTTTTACACTGTCAATTAAGTAAACTTCTTCCCTACTGACTAAAATTTGATTTATGTTGCCTTTCTCTTACATTTTACAAAATGAGGAATTGCAGAGATTTCTTAATGTTTCAAAAGATTAATTGTCCGCAACACCAATTTGGTTTGCATAAAGTCTGAACAGCTGTAATTGTGCTTACCTTCCCCAGTGAATATACCTAAGAAAATATTTCTAGGTCACAAGTTCCATCATGTTACATTTAGGAGGCCAAACTAAATACAATGAAACCTGCTTATTTCATTCTGTCCCTAAATGTTCTACTACAGCTCATGTTCAAATATCGAAGTCTTAGTAAAGTTTCTAAACTGCTATGTTGCCAATATTTGACTTTTTTCTTCTTTTTATCCTCTTCAGAAAATTATAAGAAAGTTTTTTCTGTCTAGATAAGTGTTTTGATTAAAATCTTCCTTTCCATTTGCTTGCAATCAGCTAATAAAAAGACAAGAAAAAGTAAGATGAATTTGAATTTCAAGTTCTCCTTTCAAAGGTTTAATCACAGCCTTTGAACTGACCTCAGTGATGTTATCTGAGGTTATTCGTTTCATCACAAAAATCATATTGTAATCATCCTAAAATTATTTTTATCTATTGTTTTTAATTATTAGACGAAGGGTTTGGGGATCAATACTATTTTTTAAAAACTTGTTATAATGTCTTTAGGAATGGGGACAAAATGCTAAAACACTCCACATTCAATTTCAGAGACAGCTGTGCTCAAAATATACTTCAAAAATTTTCAATAGTTTTCCTCTTAAAACTGTTTTCATCTTGAGGCCTACATTCTATAAAATAAGTGCCTTTTTAACTCTGTGGGTGTAAAAAGAAGAAGAAAATATTTGAAAAAAGAAAAAGAAAATAAAAATGTAGACTTCAGAATGTTTACAGCATAATAGACATCAGAATTGGGCATTGGCCAGAGTAAGCCAGAAAGTTTAAAGGTACCTTAGAGATTAACACAGAAAAGTTGAGATCAGAGGTCCCAGAATTATATCATGGGAGGCAAGATCAGGGGGAAAAGTACATGTCAGAGTCAGAAAGACTAAATTTGGATTCCAATTTTCACTTATTTTGTGACACTGAGCAAGTTATTTAGACACATTTACCTCATTTGTCTTATTTTTTAAAGAAATATTATAATATTTGTATTATATGGCAATAAATACTTATGGGGTAATAACCTCCAGCCCACAATGATCTAATTTCTCCTAGAACTATCCATATTATCATGTCCAACATTATGTTTGGCACTTGGTACCTGTGTTTGTACATTTTGCCCTTCCCTTCTCAGGGAACATAGAATGCCTCTCCTGTTCCAAGCTAGGTCAATCCATTCACTCCTGAAAGGATGGAACTTCATCAAAGACACTAAACTTAGTTTGGCTTGACTGGTGGGCTGGCTTGAAGGGTGGGTATAAGGCAGCCATCTTTTGCCATGTGTACAGGAAAACAGAGAAAGCCATCTACATCTAGAAATGTATCAAATAGATACCGTGAGAAGTGGTTGTGAAAGATTCAGAGAGACCAGAATTGCTGGATTGCTTGGGTTCTGGATGACTTCCTGTGCTCTAGTTCCAATCCTTTTGTGTATGTGTCTGCCTTGGCATATGTTGCCACGGTGCAGGTCTGTGTTCATATAATAAATTTTCCCTTTATGCCTAGGTTAGCACAAATTGATTTTATTTCCCAGTGAACAAAATAGTTTTAACTGAGAAAAATATCAATCTCATGAAGTACCTGTGAAACTTAAATTAACAATTATAAAGTATCACACAGTCCAATGTCTAGTGTAGAGTCTTAACAGTCATGCATTTTTCAATTAGCTACTAGAGTCAAGTGTCTATATAACTTATCTAGATCATTCCACATAATATTTTGATAGGTTGGGTGCTCATATTCCCATTTTACAGATAAGAAAACAAAGGCTTGGATAGATTTAATTACCTGTTCATAATCATAAATCCATTTATTAATTCAATGCATATTTATATGCTACTAATGTAAGACAGGCATATGTCAATCACTTGAGGTACTATGACAAAGTAAATAGAAATCACCTCTGCCTTTAAAGTTTCAGTGAGGAACGGGAAGAGTAGGTTTTAAATAAGGACTTTATAACACTACCAAACTCAAGTCTTCTTCAGACATTCAATACCTTCTTTTCCCTTTGGTAAGAAGCTTTTACATAGAACATAAGTCTCTTGAATTCTGGGTTTCCCATGTTAATAACAAAAGCATTTACTATCATTAATTATGAAGTATTCATCACAAAGCATTGTAATCATTTATTGAATTTTAATAAATTTGCTTGGTTTGTTGTTTTTGTAAGCTGAAAGATATGTGACAAATTATAATTAATTTTCCATTATTCCAGAAGACTTTTAAAAAAGAAATCCTTTTGGTGAACCTTGTGTTGACAAAAGCTAACATTCATTGAATTGTCTCTATATGCCAAACATTGTTAGAAGGAATTCACGTATAGTTTCTATTTAACTCTCTTAATATCCTGATGTGATTTTTTTTCGATTTTCTGTTGTTTCAGTAGAGGAAACTACACCACAAAAGGTTCATGGCTTCGTCAATATTAGAGAGTTAATGGTAGAATAAAGATTTGAACCCCAGTAGTATAATAGCACAGTCCATTCTCTTAACCACTACTCTATATTTTCTTGAAAAAATAGCACAATAATAATGCCAAATATAGAAGTTATTACATATAGAATATTTATTATGTGCCAATTTATTATTAAGCTTATATCTATTATTGTATCTAGCTTTCAGTAATGTAACCAAAATCAAGCTCTACCACTACAAGTAATTTCAAATGAAACTTCATGTAGCAAAACTTACCTTTGATCTTGCCACCTTCCATTATTTCAAGCTAGGTTTGTTACACTTACGTCCTGCTGAAAGCAGGCCTTAATTTTAGTTAAATATGACTTATTTCCTATCTTTGACAAAAAATAAAAATAAAAAATAAAAATTTGTCTTTAATGAGTTCAGAAGACAGATTAGAAAATATTCCAACATATTTTAAACTAAAAGCTCATCCAAAATTTTAAACAAAAATTTTCATTTACCCCTTCCAGCCTTCTGTGACAGATACAACCCTGATATCTATGTCTAGCTTCATGTCCCAGGTGACTTTAGGTCAAATTTTATAATTCCATGCCTCTATTTCATTAGTGGCAACTGGGTTTCACTTTGTATAATTATTCTATTGAAATTAGCAATGGCTCTCAGCAGTACTGGATTTTGAAGGATTTTGAGCTGTATCTAGACTTAGAGAAAAAAAGTGGCATGATTAGTAGTGAGTCACAGTAGAGAGGAGTGGTTGTATAATTGCAAGGCATTTGTAGAAGATTTATGTTTTATTCAGGATAGGTGAACTGTTGTGAACAATAGACTCCAAAATGTACATTGGCTCAAATACAATAGACATTTGTTTCTCAGTCTCATGAGATTATGGGGCAAGTCAACTAGATGGTGGGATAGCCCTCCCCAAGCAGTCATCCAGGGACTTGCCTGGTGGATATTATTTCAATTCTATCTGGATGAAGAAGAGTTGTTGAGTGTCACCAGATGGGAAGTTTTAATGAACCTGATCTGAAAATGACATTCACCATTTCTACTCAATTTCTATTATCTTGGTTTCATTTCACGTAACCAAATCTAACTGAAAGGAAGGCTGGACTCATCATTTTTCTATGTCCTTAGGAAGGAAATGAAAATGTGGACATCGGTGATCAGCTGTCAAGTCTCTTCCACAATATCTAAGACACATTAAATTCCAATATTCAACTTGGTTCCCATTTGTGATGTGCCTCTTTATCTATTATATTACAGATTTAAGTCACAGCTCTGCTTGGTCATTTGAGGATTAGTTTCTTTATCTCCTAAGTGGTAGTAATAACTCAGCTGGTTATTACTCAGTTGATTAGCATAGGACATCAATTAGTCTTGGATATATGTTTTAATATTGGTTTTAGTTGGTTAGCTTTGTCCTAGAGAAATCATTTTCTAATTTTCCATTGCAATAGAAACTTTAGAGAGGAGGACCTCATCTGTCTTGTGTTCAATGTATACCCAGCAACTGCAACAGTGCCAGGCACATAGAAAGTACTCAGTGAGTATTTATTGAATGGATCATAGAACTATTGTCATATGTAGTGACTTCATGGAGAGTTTTCTTTAAAACTATTACCCACAAAGAACTAAATAGACATAAAGAGTTATTATTAACACAGTATTAACAATAAGCTAGAAAATCTCTAGTCCTCACATTTCCATTATTTCACTTCAGAATTACTACTGATATGCCTATAAAGCAATTGAATATCAAGATAAATAAATCACTAATGGCCCACAATAAGACTAATTTGATAATCATTAACACTGAACAGTACAAGGTTGATCAGACGTTCATCCCATTATGCTTGTGATAGCCATGAATTCTGTAAGTACACTCAGGATTTCATGTGGATTATGCCTCATAAAACAACATGAAGCTCACAAGTGTCCCAATTTGGATGATAAATTACAGTAATGATTACTCTGGTAATAAGATTGTGTTTTGTTTTACATTTGAATTACAGCATATTTGAATCTTTCCTGATTTCTCTTTGATAGTTCAAATCTTATTGAAATTTATGGGCCTATGATAATTTCAATGACTATTTTAAATAAAAACCTCTTGTTATAATTGGCCCTTTTTAAAAATAAAACATTGTGTTATTTTTAAACATTCATTAATAGGCAAAATTAACCATTCTGGTTAAAAAGCAAAGTGATATTCATTATAATATACCACTAAGCAGTGCATTCAGATTTACTTGGCAATAGATTTCTCAAGAATAATTGTATAAGGTAGCAGCTACAGCTGAATACCATTGTTGAAATTTCAAACATAAATCAGAATAATCAATGAAATGGCAATAGACTTCCTAAGCTCAAATGTGTCTGTTAATAGCTATAGCACTGTACTGCTGAAATTTTTAACACAATTCATAACTACAATGCTTTAGATCAGATGAACGTAACTTAAAATTAAAAATTATCTAGTTTGTTTAAATGCTTTCTGGAAAACATTAAAAGATAACCAATTTTCTTCAAGTTGTAATCTTCAAGAAGGTTTTTTATTGATATGTTGTAATTGTACATGTTTTAGGGAAGCATGTGATATTTTGATACATAAGTGCAATGTGTAATGATCAAATTAGGATAACTAGGATAGCCTTCACCCCAAACATTTACCTTTCCTTTGTCTTGAGAATGTTACTCTTCTTAAGCTGGTTTTTTAACCAGTAGGTCACAAGAAATATCAAATATCAAATGTCAGAACAGAACTAAATGAAATTGGAACAAATGAACAAAAAAATAAGTATTAACAAAATTAAGAGTTAGTTCTTTGAGAAGATAATAAAAATTAACCAAGAAAAGAAAAGAGAAGATTTAAATAAGCTCAATCAAAGATGAAAAAGGAGATATTACAACTGATACTACAGCAATAAAAAAGATCATCAGAAACTACTATAAACACCTTTGTACATACAAACTAAAATCTAGAATGGATAAATTCCTGGAAACATACAAACTCTCATGCTTAAGTCAGGAAGAAATAGAATCCTAAATATACTACTAATAAGTAGTGAGATTGAATCAGTAAATAAAAAATCTCCCAACTAATAAATGCCCAGGACCAGATGAATTCACAGCTGAATTCTACCAGACTTACAAAGGAGAACTGATACCAATCCTACTCAAACTGTTCTAAAAGATCAAGAGATTAAGAAGAGAATTCTCCCTATTCATTCTATGAAGCCAGTGTCAACCTGATATCTAAGCCAGGAAAGGATACAACAACAAAAAAAAGAAAATTATCAAGACCAATATCCTTGATGAATAAAGATGTAAAATCCTCAACAAAATACTAGCAAAACTGAATCCAAAAGCACATCAAAAATTTAATTTACCACAATCAAGTGGGTTTCAATCAAGGAATACAAGGATGGATCAACATTCACAAATCAATAAATGTAATTCACCACATAAACATAATTAAAAAGAAAAAAAAATTTGATCTCAATAGATACAGAGAAACGTTCAATAAAATCCAACATCCCTTCAAGACAAAAACCTTCAACTAACTAGACATAGAACAAACATACCTCAAAATAATAAAAGCCATATATAACAAACCCATGGCCAACATTATACTGAATTGGAAAAGTTGAAAGCATTTCCCCTAATAACTGGAAAAAGACACAGATGTCCACTGTCACCACTTGTATTCTACATATTACTGGAATTCCTAGCCAGAGCAATCAGACAAGAGAAAGAGGAAGTCAAACTATCTCTGTTTGCTAATGATATGATCTTATATCTAGAAAACCCTAAAGACTTCTCCAAAAGATTCCTAGAACTGATAAATGAATTCAGTAAGGTCTCAGGTTACAAAATGAACATACATAAATCAGTATTCTTTCTATGCAATAATAACAACCAAGCTGAGAATCAAAGAACTTTATCACATTTACAATAACTGCAAAAAACAAACAAACCTAGGACTATACATAACCAAGGAGGTCAAAGATCTCTATGATAACTACAAAACACTGATGAAAGAAATTGTAGATGACACAAACAAATGAAAAAATATCCCATGCTCATGAATTAAAATAATTAATATTGTTAAAATATTTATATTGCCCAAAGAAACCAACCCAGTCAATGCAATTTCTATCAAAATACCAATGTCATTTTTCACAGAATTAGAAAAAAAATCTTAAAGTTCATATGGAACCAAAAAAAAAATAATAATAAGGCACAAAAGTTCAAACCAATCCTAAGCAAAAAGAAGAAGTCTGGAGGCATCACATTACCTGACTTCAAATTGTACTGCAAAATGCTAATAACCAAAATCACATGATGCTGATATAAATTGGACACATGTAACAGAATAGAGAACCCCAAAAATAAAGCCAAATATGTACAACCAACTGAACTTTGACAAAGCAAACAAAAACATACACTGAGGAAAAGACATCCCCTTCAATAAATGGTGCTGGGAAATTTGGATAGCCTCACACAGAAGAATGAAACTGGATCTCTAACTGTTACTACATACAAAACTCAAGATGGATTAAAGGCTTAGATGTAAGTACTGAAGCTATTACACATACTAGAAAAAAACCTAGGAAAAACTGTCATTGACATTGGCCTAGGCAAAGAATTTATGACTAAGACCCCAAAAGCAAATACTACAAAAACAAAATTAAATAAATGGGACTTAATTAAACTAAAAAGCTCTCACAGCAAAAGAAATAATCAACAGAGTAAACATACAACTTATAGAATGGGAGAAAGTATTCACAAGCTATATATCTGACAAAGGACTAATATCCAGCATCTATAAGGAAGTAAAAAAAAATCAGCAAGAAAAACCAAATAACCTCATTAAAAAGTAGGCACGAGACATGAATAGATATTTTTCAAAAGAAGAGAAACAAGCGGGCAACAACATGAAAAAATACTTAGCATCACGAATCACCAGGGAAATATAAATTAAAATCACAACAAGATATCACGTTACCCTCTCAGAATGGTCATTATTAAAAAGTCAAAAAACAGTGAAGGCAGTGAAAAGGGAATGCTTATATACTGTTGGTGGTAATGTAAATTAGTACAGCTTCTATGGAAAATGGTATGGAGAGTTCTCAAAGAACTAAAAGTAGATCTGTCATTTCATCCTGCAGTCTCACTACTGGGGATTTACCCAAAGGAAATACACACATACACACGTATGCCATAAAACACTACTCAGCCATAAAAAAGAACGAAATAATGTGTTTTTTTTGCAGCAACTTGTATGCAACTGGTGGCCATTATCTTAGGTGAAGTAACCCAGGAAAGAAAAACAAATAATGCATGTTTTCACTTATAAGTGGAAGCTAAGCGATAAGTACACATGGTCGAACAGAGCGGCTTAATGGACACTGGAGACTCAGAAGGGGAAGGGTTGGATTTATCAAATCTTAAATCTATCAAAATGGAATTTTAAAAAAAGTTATTTTTTTTAATTAGTAGGACTACTTCAGGCATAGGATCAAGTCCTTCAGCCAATTAAAAATCAAATAAAAACTAGTACTTATACTGCAATTGTTACTCCTCCTCCTCCTCCTTCTACCACTGAAACACAGGGTTTTCTATAACTCCAGGATTTAAAAGTTTATCTTTTATTACAACACCATTTTTACCAGACAAAGTCCATTCAAGTCTCATTCCTTCTATGAGAACTTTTATATTTCCACAGCTATCAGCAAGCTCCCCTCTTTTAATCCTTTGTCTAAAGAACAAGTAGCACAACATTTAATTTTAAAGAAAATCATTTTCTTTAATTACATTAACAACTACTCTGTGTCAGGCATATGGCTAAATATTTTTATGCACATTATCCCATGGTTCATTACAATAATCTTGTGAGATATTGTGCTTTGCTCTCTGAGATATACACATCTGTTTTTCCCAAAAGAATAAACATCCTTGAGGTCAGCAATTATATGTTTACTGTAGGATAAATCTTGGCATATGGTAGGCATTCAATAAATAACTGATGATGAAAAATCTGAATCAGGAACATACACATGTGTGATATGTATTAGTTATCTATTGCTGCATCGTAATATCATCACAACCTTTGTGACTTCAAACTATGTACATTTATTATTTCACAGTTTCTGTGGCTTTGAAATACTGGTTTTCCTTAGCAGGACTCTACTTCAGCTTCCCAGAAAGTGAAGTCAATATGATAGCAAGGGCTATAATCTCATCAGAGCTTGACTGAAAGATAATTTGCTTTTGCAAGCTTGTATCACTATTGGCATCATATAGTTCCTAGCAAGTTGGTGGACTGAGGGCCTTCATTTCTTGCTGTCTGCTGGCCAGAAACCTACATCAATTTATTGCCATATGAGCCTTCCCAAAATAGCCCATAATTTTCTCAAAGTTGGTAGGTCAAGGAGTCTTTGAAATACGTGCGTTATAACTCATATGTTGTAATCACGTGCACAGACTCACATACATCTCCTCACTTTTGCCATATTCTATAGATCAGAAGCAAGTCACAGGCCATGTACACACTCAAGCATAGGGACTATATGTGCAGGGTTATGACTACCAGAAGGTGGAAATCATGGGGGCCACCTCAGGTCTTCCCATCATACAATTTTTCTAGCAAGTTTTCTACAAGGAAAATTGTTTAATAACAGCATAGTGTTTATCAGAAAAGGACATATTAAAAATAAAAGAAAGAAGTTTTAAAAACTAGTGATGAGAATATAATATATAGATTCTCTAATATATTCTGTCTAATATATAGAATCTAATATATGTTAACTACATAAGAAGGTAGGGGGTTGTTTTTGAGTTAAGTTTGCTCTATAGAAATTAGCTACTTTCTCTCCATACTTCTTACAGGTGGTAGACACACTATTAAAATATTTATATAACTTGCATAACTGCATCTAGAAATTATATATTGGACATAATCTATTCAACCACATTTTGTTTTTACCCTTTCTTTTAAAAGCATTTTTGGCAACTCGAGCTACCTGCGTTTCTAGCTCCAAAGCACATCAGCACAGTTGCTTGCCAGGTAGCAGTTGAGATGCCGAATTCACTTTAAATTATAGCAGGACAGGTTCAAGGGAGTATATATCATTGAGGGGAATTCAAATTAGTATGTCTTAATTTTATGTGGCCACTCAACTACCATCATATTTTAAATTCCAGCTGATGAAATTTCTTATGGAGTAATATTAAAAATCATAAAACAATACATGAAGATGCACATGAATTCTCAGCTATGATTCTTTATTCTCCTAACTGTGGCATTTCCATGTTTAGTAAAGTATCATTACATGTTTAGGTACAGTTTTACTGATGCAGAAAATTCATTTTAAGTTCCAGTAAAATTTTTCTTTTTATATCTTCTTTTCAATATTGACAACAGCAAGATATTTGTAGTTAAATAAATGTGTCAATTGCCAATTCCAGCTCATTCCCTTATTAGTTATTTGGTCTTGAAAATTCACATAGTCATTTGAGTATCAATATCCTCATCTGTTAAAAAGGAAAGAAAAGAAAAAGGATAATTATACCTGCCTCACAGGGTGGAGGTAAGTATTAAATAAGATTTAATATCTAAAGTACTTAGTGCAGTTCCCAACACAATGTTGGCATGCAGTCCATGTTAATTTCTTCCTTCCGTCTTACATCTATAACTCTCTTTCACAGTTTACAAATGGTGATTTCATTGGAATTGTTTCTCCAAAGGAAGTTCGTGCATCCATAAAGGGATGACTCTTTTTGAGACTGGGTTGAGTATGGACTAGAACCATTTAGGTACATTGACCATAAACTCTAATAAATGCTTTTCGATATGTTTTTGATAAATCAGTTCTAAATGGCTAGATGCAGGATTTTATTATAATTTTTGTTTAGTAATTTCTTTTCTGTCTAAAGGAAATTTGAGTTACAGATTGCTTACATTTATGGAGGTCTGTCCAGTTGTAGATTTCTGGCTTTGCCCATGAAACCTTTTTAAACATCTGCTACATTCAAGTCACTGTGGAGATTACAAAGGAAAAAGAGAAGTTTTAAGAACAATATTATTAACAAACATTGAGTGTTTACTGTGTGCTGCTCATTTTTCTAAATAATGTATTTATTTACTCACTTAAACCTTTCATCATTCTTTAAAGTGGCTGCTACTTTCACTGTTTTATATATGAGAAAACTCACATTGGGAGAGGTTAAATAACTTATTGTAGGTGACACAACTAATGATGGGCAAAGCCAGATTCTAAAGCCCTTCTTCAATCAAGGATAAAGGCTTACAAATCTAGAAGCTCATGATCTACCATTCTATTTCAAATGTCTTTTAGCCCGTTAATTAGTTAAAATATTTATTTTAATAAATTTTGAATTGCAAAAATCTCCCTTCACCCTGCAAAAGAGAAGCAACTTTGTGAAAATACCATTAGAAAGTCACATTGGATGCCCCTGTATAACCACTCCAGTGTGAATCAGGAAGGCCTTTTCCAATGCTTGCTACTCATTAATGCAGGAGCTTCACTGAACACCCCAGGCCTTTACTGAGGTGCTAAGAGTGGTCTGGTTGGTGAGTGTCAGCCATTGGTCCATGTTTCTCATGTGTGGTGAACAAATCTATCCAAGACTCTGAGTGTGCTGTGAGTATGGTAGTGGCTTTGGTCCCTTGCTTATTCCCTCCCAGGAGACGTCAGCCTGGCATTTGGGTCTGCTCTGCAAACTCAATCTTTCTTTGGGAGTCTCATTCCAAGGTGACATTTAGGGTATAGGGAGCTTAGAATGTACCACCTTTGTTTTTATGAAGAGGCTAACTTCTTTGTATTACATTAAAATTGGTTCCAAACCTTAGTGAGAAAAAGATGGGCTATTTATCTGACTTCTCAGAGACTTCATCTATCTGCTAGGGTTGCCATAACAAAATCCCATGGACTATGTGGCTTAAACAACAAATTTGTTTTCTCACAATTTTGGAGGATGAAAGTCCAAGATCTAAGTAGTAGCAAGTTTAGTTTCTTCTGAAGTCTCTCCCTAGTTGCAGATAGCTGACTTCTTGCTGTGTCTTCAAGAAGACACAGCTGTGGCCTTTTCTCTGTGCACAGGTATCTCTGGTTTCTCTTCCCCTTATTCTAAGGACACCAGTCATATTGGATTAGGGACCCACTTTTATTACCTCACTTAACCTTATTATTTCTTTAAAGTCCCTATCCCCAATATCACATTGGGGGATTAAGGCTTAAACATGTAAATGTGTGTGTGTTGGGGGGACAATTCAGTCCATGATACTACATCTATGAGCTCTGGCTGAACTCATGTTAGAGTGAACCAGTTTGAAAAAGTGTGGTTAATCATTGCTGAAAAGTATAATTTTATCTGTTTTGGAGCCAATGAATATAAATTCTGCCTCTTTAGACTTTCCTTCAAGATGAATATTTATTGAAATAAGAGCTAACATTTATTGAGTACCTATTTAGATAGTAGAAAGGCATTAGTCCCTTGTATCTGTATTACAACTCTGTTTTGAGGCCTCTTATTGACCCATTTTATAGACAAAGTAAAAGTATAATAGATATGTGACATTACTTGCCCACATTCTCACAACTAATGATGGAGCCAAAATTTCAATTCAGATTTTATGTCCAGGCATGCTCATGTGATCCAATGCTAGACTAAATATCTTGATATATACTTTGTTATTTGTAATAATATAAAATAGAGGAACTGACGTACTTTTGAAATAATTAGTTATATAATTTGCTTTTGTTGAAATAGAAGCAGAAGTTTTAACACAGTTAGGCAACTCCCTTTGTCCAGGCTGGTAGATTTTTGCCAGAAACAATTCTCTCCCATGTTTCTTGTTTACCAGCCAAGAAGGCTTTGGATACAAATTCCTTGGGTGGAGCCCAGAAAGACAGTGGCAGACTCACAGGTAAGAAGGTATCTTAATAGGTAAAACAAGAAACTGTAGCCAAAGAGACACCTCAAAAACACCTAGACACTGTGAAGGCAAGCCAAGATGAACAGATGATGTAATCTACACTATGATAACAGCCCTCCAAACCAAGGCTGCTTCTGGCTGGTTTGTGAGAACAATTCTTGGTCTCAAGTTCACTCTTAGAGCGAAGGGCAACTATACCGAAAACAGTTTGTGAGCAGCTAAGAAGTAATGTTGATAAAAATGTTAGTTTGCTTTGTCAAAGGCTGATAATCCTGAAACGATGAAAGCAATTAGAGGGAGGTAATCATATTTAATTTTATTTATTTTTCAAAAAAATTAAAGAAATTTTGCATTTGATATCCCATATTTTCTAAAACCATTACATTACTGAAATGTCAAAAAGTTGTTTTCTTAAAAGTTTAACTAATGACTAAAGTGTGGTCTAATTCCAGAGAATGCTTCTTTTCATATTTTTTTTACTTTTAATTTTTCTATTATTTATTTATTTATTTATTATTTCATAATATTACAAATGTTTAGGTTACATGTATTCCCCATGCCCCACACGAATCAGAGCTTCAACTGTGTCCATCCCCCAGATGGTGCTCAACGCACCCATGAGGTGTAAATATACCCATCCCCTCCTCCCCTCCCACCTGCCCAACACATGATGAATGTTACTACTATATGTACGCATAACTGTTGATGAGTTAATACCAATTTGATAGTGAATACATGTGGTGCTTGTCTTTCCATTCTTGTGATACTTCACTTAGTAGAATGGGCTCCAGTTCTATCCAGGATAATACAAGAGGTGCTAGATCACCATTGTTTTTTTATGGCTGAATAATACTCCATGGTGTACATATACCACATTTTATTAATCCACTCATGTATTGATGAGCACTTGGGTTGTTTCCGCATCTTTGCAATTGTGAATTGTACTGCTATAAACATTCTAGTGCAGATATCTTTTTTATAGAATATCTTTTTTTCCTTTGGGTAGATGCCCAGTTATGGGATTACTAGATCAAATGGTAGATCTACTTGTATCTATCTCTTTGAGGTATCTTCATATTGCTTTCCACAGAGGTTGTACAATTATCTACATCCCTGGCACTGCTGTGAATCAATTTAATTCGTTGGTGGATCCTAGCTGTTCCCTATTGCAATTTGGTAAATATTTTGAATGAGAACTGTTCTAGGTTCTTCTATCAGAATATAAAGATAAATATATTTTAGATCCTGTTTTTAAAATGTTTAAAATTTAATTAGTAAAATAGTAAATATATGAAATTACAGATTTTTGAGGGCTTACTTTGCATTTATCAAATTATTTAATTTAAAAAAACTAGATTTTTCTTTTTATCCCCATTAAATAGATAAAGACACTGAGGCCCAGGGAGATCTGATATTTTGATCTAGGTAACCTGACCCAAATGTTTGTAAACTATTGTGCAAACCCAGGTTACATTAGTTTCCTAGGGTTGCCGTAACAAATTACTATAAACTGGGTAGCTTAAAATAACAGAAACTTATTCTCCCACAGCTCTTTAAACCAGAAGTCTGAAATCAAGGTGTCAGCAGAATTATACTCCTTTTGGAAGCTTTAAGGGAAAATCCTTTCTTGCTTTTTCTAGATTCTGGTAGTTCTCAGCACTCCTTGGGGCTACAACACTCCAATCTGTCTTGTCTTCACATAACCTTCTCTTTTCCTGTTTGTCTTCTCTTCTTCTATCTTTTATAAGGTCACATGCCATAGGATTTAGTGCCTACTAGGTAATCCAGGATAATTTCATATGAAAGTCCTTAATGTGATCACATCTGCTAAAACCCTTTTTCCAAATATGATCACATTCATAGAGTCTCGGGGCTAGAATGCAGATTATTTTGGGGGTACCACCACTTGACCCCTTATACCAAGCATTCTGGCTACAATGTCATTGCTGTAAAACTTTCTATATAAGGAAATATATTGAAATAAATAATAAGTTCCTCTCAGTGAGAATGAGCAGTAGAGAAGGCCTGATCATGGGTATAAGGCAAAAATGAATTTGAATTTTGTCTTTACCATAATTACAGTCCGTTTTCTCCTTGGGCAGTTTACCTGCTCTGTCCAAGTTTTAGCTTTGTCATCTATAAAACGTGCTTTATTATACTTTCCATCACATCATTGCATTAAGATTAAAATAAATAAATAACTAGCAGAATCATCAGTTCTGACATTTTAGCAGGTACAAACAAAAAGTTAGGGTTCCTTTATTTCCCAAGAACACAACAAAATTACAAAAATTGGAAAATAAGAACCAATTCATCTCTAAATAGGAATCAACAGAATTTTGGAGGAGGTCATAATCAAGTTTTGTCTTGATGGATTGGTTGACTTTCTGCAGATGAGGACTTAAGTGTTCTCTAGAAAAAGTAAAAAATAATTTACTTTGGAGCAAAAGAGTATTTTTGTAGGAATGTAATAGAAGATAATTTTAGTCTGGAAAAATAGATTGCTATAGTACTAAGGAGGACCCTTAGTTAAGAAGAGAAACTATTACAGAAGTCTGAGGAATGTGTTATAAAGTTCTATGGCAAAAATATTAAGATATTAAGTTTCATTCTCGCAATAGCATTTTATATAGCAGAATTAACATTCCTGATATAGAAGGAACTCATATGTCAATACAAAAAAAGACAAACAACTTTACATACAATTAGCAGAAAACCTAAAGAATCACTTCACAGTAGTGAAAATTCGTATAGCCAGTGACTATATGATGACACTTGATATATGATAGTGATACTATTGCAGAAAAAATGTGCAACCTTATTAGCAATTGGGGTGTACAATTAAAACCTCATGGCCAACCTAGCAAAAACTAAAAATGTGACAACTTCCAACAAGTGAGAAGAACAAGAACCCTCACATTCTCTTGTAGAACTATACATTTAAATATTTTGCAAATATTTTGGCATTTTCCAAGATGCCTGCTTTAGAAAAAAAAAGTGTATGCACATTTACATCAAGATGCATGTACAAAACTGATCAAAGCATCGTTTATGGTATTTCCAAAGTTGAAAATGGTTACACAAAACAGAAAAGCCAAATAAACCATGTTGAATAAGCAATGGTCTCAGAATCCAAACTTTATAGTTATTAAAAGTATTTGTTCTATAAAATTTTGATTCAGGCAAAAGGCCACACTCAAGGATCCAGAAAGCCACATGTGGCCCCAAAGCCACAGGTTCCTCACCCCTGGTACTGTATGACAATGAAAATGAAACTTCAAATACACACATCAACATGGATGAATTTCAACATGTGGGAAGAAAGAAACATGTCACCAAAGAATACACACAGTGTAATCCTATTTATATAAATCCCAACTGCAGAAAAACAAAACTATGTCTTTTTTTAGGATGGATACATAAATGAGAAAATTGCAAAGGAAATCAATAAATCCAGAAGATTGTAATACAAATATCAGAACAACAGCCACATGGAGAAGAGAGGAAGTGGGGAATAACTGGGTTCAGGCACTGTAACTTCCAAGGTACCAGCAAAATTCCTTTTTATAAAAATTCAGCAGTATTACCCAGGTGCTCATTTTAACCTACCTACTCATTAAACTGTATACATGCATGTATGCATGTTTGCACTTGCATGTTTTAAAAATCCTTTTGTATGATATATCTCTCAATTTTTAAAATTATGGAAAAAAGGTAATCCCTTTGACATAATAGTACAATGAAATTTCAGAGTTGAAAGCAAACAAGCCCCTAGTTTAAAGGCAGTAATTAAGTTCAATAAGAGACTCCATGACTTAGCTAATGTCAAGTAAGAAGGAACCATGACTGTTGCCAGAATTGCATCTAGTATTAAAAAAAAGGCATGGAACTTTATGAATTTTATATTATGAATGGTATTTTGATTTTCATTTTGATGCAAGAAAATTTTTCTGATTAATATAAAATAAAACCATTTTTATGTATATAGTAAAATTGTTTTCCTTCTTCTTTCTCCTTTCTATTCCTCCTTCCTCTTTCTCTTATTTGGTTAATTGTATGTACTTAATTTTTATCTTTCTACGTCATGCAAAAAAATAAAAAGAAAGAAAGAAAATAAAGAGAAAAGAAAAATCAACAAAAAAAGAAGAAAGAAAGGGAAGAAAAAAGAGGGAGAAAGAAAGAATGAATGAAAGATCTCTTCTTTTTCCACCAGAGGTTAAAGGAAATCAAATCAAATCAACTTATAATCAACTTGCACTATAACCAGCAGGCCATTTGTTCATGAGGGTGTATATTCGAGGAAATGAATGAAAGTCCATGGAATTTTATAAGGTGTGATTCAGATTCAGGAAAAATATTTAAATAACTCAAACTACTTAAGGCTTGCTAACCATGGAATATTCCACAAAAACTTTCAATATTACTATTCTAACATTATACCTGTTAACATGATTAGATTTTACTTCATCATTCTAGAATTTGCTTTCTGTGGTTTGTCTGGTTATTTGTTTGACAAGATTTTTTTGGCAGTGTATTGGAAGTTTAATAGCCATGCATGTGGGAGAGTAAGAGATTTTCCATCTGTTAATTGAGAAAGCCAAAGGGAGGAAACATCATTGCACAATTCTAGAACAGTGTGGATCATTCAGAATGTTTCACAGGGTGGTTTTCATCACATTTGATATACAAAATTTTGGATGCACTCATATCTGCTTTCTTTTTTTTTTTCTTTTTGAAAGATTTTCTTTTATTGTTGTTTCCTTCAAATGAGGTTACTTGTCACTCTTCTAGTGGGTCAGAGAAATACATAGTCAAAGTTTACAGGAGGAGCATACACTTGGATATAAGATGCACTGAGTGGGGAACATGGGATGGGAGGAATTGTGGGAAAAGGGAATAATTGGAGCCTGTGACGGAGGAGTACAATTGCATGAACACATAGTATATATCTTCTATCTTTAGTTGGCCTGTAAGAGAAAGTCATGATCTATGTCAAAAAGAAAAGAATACTTTAAAATTTTATCACTTTGCCATTATAGAGTGTATTTAGAGAACACGAGGTAAAATAAATACAGAGCTAGCATTGGATGAGGTGATGTTGCTTTTTGCTTGTTTGTTTGTTTTTATTTATAACTGAGGGAGTTGTATTTGATGACACCAATGCTTTCCCCTCAAGCTATAAATCATTATGTTTCCATTTCCTACGCAGTTTAATACCTAACACTTACTTTTCCCCCATAAATGCTGCTGTAAATTAGAGGTACTCCTGCAGCACAAAATAAATTGAAATGAGTTTTAATTTAATATCCATATCAAGAAATTATTGAAACAAATGAATTTGACTGTAATTTCCTTTTAAGTAAGTCTTGAATCACTTTCCCCAAAAAAGAGTTAAAACATATAATTTTAATATGGATTATAAGATACTACTCCAGAATGTATTCCCTAAAGAACTCACAGATGTGATAAGGAAGTTTGTAAAGACAGGAGAATGTATGAATAATTATATTCGAGGCAATGTTTATATAACAATTAGAGAGAGCATAGACCACTCATCTTATAAATGTAATATTTCTTACATAGTAAACCAAGACCTGAAATGAGTTTTTGAAATTATGTAAAATAGAAGGAAAAATGGAGATATTCATATGAAGATGTCAAGCACCAAGGACCCAACTCTTAGAGGAAAATGTTCATGATAGAGGAGTGTGGGAATTATGAATACAAATAGTCCAGTAAGAAGGCAGGCATTTTGTCATGAAGTAGATACATGGGATTTTTTTTTATTTTTGACTTCCCAGAATTCACTCCTGTATCTTGACATAAGTCTATATAAATTTCGGTAGAATTATTGCCTTCTGTTTTGTGTATTACTAGGAGAGGATAATTCTAGATGTACATCTTCTACAGGGAGGTAAGGAAGTCAGAACTTTTTGACGTATCATAGCCATGGTCAATCAAATAATGTAAGGACCAGCAAGAAATGATCTCCATGAATTTTGAAACTTGAGAAAGTTAACACACAGACCTAAAATGGGGAGAGACATTATGTAGCTCAAAAGAGATGATATATGTGGATATGACTTATAAAATGCTAGCCTTATATTAGTTATGTTTCAAAAATTATGGTACCCAGTGCTTTCTCTTTAAAGGCTGACATCGGTGCACACTTCAAAGCAAAGTAAAATAAATTAGGATGGTCCTTAGCCATTTTAATGAGCAATGTGCAAACAGGTAGAAAATTGAAAAGGCACTAGCTCTACTTTGATGATAGTTTATACACTGGTAAATGGACATTTGCTTTCCAAAAATGGGTATGAATGTGGATCAAATCTTGGATTAACAGAGTTTTGTCATCCTGAAAAATTATCAAGTATTTTTGAAAACTTTTCCTTATAGTATTTCCTGATACTTTTTGAAAAGATTATCATAAATCTGCTACTTGTGATGATTAATTATCAGAGGGAGATAGAATTGATAGAATTCAGCTTCAAGTCACTGCAAAAGCATTATCTTTTCTGACTTACTGTTAAATCTTCACTTTCCTGGACCACTTTTATTTAAATTGTAATCTGTAAGATTTTATTCTAAACTGCCCTAAATATAACTTTCAGTAAAGCTCTTCTCTGATTCTACTGTTATTTGTAACTCTTTTTGTGAAACATCCAAAATTTTAAGCAATCTCATCTGCAAATGTGAATATCAAATTGATGCTTACAATTTAAACAATGTCTTTAAAGCAGAGAATTTTTTCGGTTGGTTTTGATCAACAGAGTAAGACCTTCTTTTCTATTGTCACTCAGAGGCCTCATAAATATCAACACGTTTTGTCACATTTAGGTCATTGGCCATTAAACATCTATTCACAATTTGTCCCAGCCATTCATACTCCCTGCTTTTAAATTGTAAGAAGATTCATGTCTTAGTTCACCAGAGTCTGAAATAATCACACAGTTAGGTCAAGGTGAACTACAGCTGGAGGTAGGCAAATTGATCTTTCATATTTCTCCTGCTTTGATTATCATACAAATAGGTAGATACATGTTTTTCCTCTTCACCTGTGGGAAGACCAAGTTGTAGGCAATCCACAGCAGGGAGTAAAATTGTAGGCAATGGAGCATGCCATCTGGTAGGAATATGCTGGAAAATCTTCAGCTTTCTCATTTCAATAAAAGTAAAAGTAAAAGTCTATTAATTCAGCTTCTTGCTTGGCTGAGAAATAAATTCCACAAGTCTCAAATTGCATCTGGTTTACTGCATGTCTGGCTCTAATATGTACAATGAAAGCCAGACAATTTGGATGAAAATATTGTTCCTCTATGAGCTTTTAGCAATTGGAGGGAATAAGAGTGTTATTCATTTCTTGAATTCAGAGTCCCTCCCTCTCTTTATTCCTCCATGATATTGATCTGAAATGCACAGTCTGTCTGTTTGGGCTGTTCCTTGGGTAGTGGAATAAGAACTAAAGACCTCTTCCTGAGGAGGAAAGGGTAATGATGGGAAAGATGTTTCCCCAAACCAACCTATCTGTCAGTGGACCCCACGATCATGATACCAGCTCTCTGTGCCTTGCACTTGAAAGATCTCTAAATCTTCTTTTTGTCATATGACTGCTTTTGAAGCTATGATGGTACCCAATGATTGCACAATTTTGACCATAATCTCCTTCCCAGTCTCTTTTTAAACCTTTACAGTCACATTATGAGTGCTTTTACCACAGGAGTCATGCTATCTCTTATGTTCCCTTCAATGCTTCATACTGTCTTAAATTTACAAGAATCGTTTTATAACTATTCTTTTGATAAAAACAAATGAGACCCTTTTGGTCATTTCCTCATGGTCATAATATGGCTGCCACAGTTCTAGGAATTAAATCCATATTGAAAACAAGAAAAAAGGGGGATAGTGGATGATGGAAGCTCATCTATGGCTTTCATCAGGAATAGGAAAAATTTTTCTGGAAGCTCCCTAGTAATAGGTGTCCACTTAGGTATCATTGGACAGGATTATGTTCTGTCACATGGTCATTCTGCAATAGAAAGTGGGAATATGTTTACATTTCTAGCCTGTATAGTGGAGAAAGGAAAATGAGTTTAGCAGTAAGTGCTGGGTGTTGGTTTAACCAGTCCACAATTCCTGCCACATGCATGAAAAGCACTTAATTCATAGTAAGGACTCTTATATTGTAGTTTCTCCTAGCTACTAATTTGTGGTTAGAAACTTATTTGGTTCATGGAAATTTAAAAAATCATATGATTTCTTATCCTTAAATACAGAGAAAATTGTATATATTTCAGTTAACCATCAGGAAATACTTAAATAATGTAAATTCCACAGTGCCTAATTTTTATTATTTTCAGGGGGAGAGGAACTATTCGTATGTATTAATAATGTATCACTCATTAGGGTTTCTAAATATTATATCTTGACATTGTTAAGTCAGTATAATAAACTAACACAACTCATATCTTAAACTGAATTTTAAAAACAAGTCTAAATTGAGATATAAAAACATTTGCTTGTAATCTTTATAGGAATCAATCTGATGCTCACCAGACCAAAAAATGCAAACCAGGCATCATCACCTGTAAAGGCAAGCTTTGTTTTAATCCCTGAGTAGTTGTTGCCTCAGGATCTAAACCATGTCATGTAAGAGTGCTGGAGGCTTCTCTAAGAGTATAAGCCATCCTGGTCAGGCGTTATGGACATCCCAGGGAAGAATAAATCAAGAGTGAACACTGGAGATAAAGTGCATAGTCAGGCCAGAGTAAGAAAGCTTTGGCTGAAATGCCCAGTCAAAATGTGAATTAAATATATTTTAGCAAGACTAGAGTGTAGAACAAAATCCATACTCTGTTGCAATAGTATCCATGGATTTGGAATACCGACATCCATGCCTACTAGCAATGGGACTTCAAACAAGTTACTTAATTTCTCTGAATCCTGATGTCCTTGACGTATCACAGGAAGAGCAAGGCGTAACTTTTAGATGGTAGTGAGAACTGGAGAAAATAAGGGTAAAATATTTTACAAATTATTTATCATGTATAGTTAATTGTCTTATTTTGCATTGTTCTCAAGCAATGACTTATATCCATGTAGCTCCTATTGAAGGTGGAACCAGAGAGAAAAATGTAGGAACTAGGGAGAATGAGATGATAAGGCAGAAGGAAGAACATCTAAGGCAAGGATGAATTATAAAATTGGCCACTGTGGCAACAAGGACTTGAGTTGGCTGAGACTTTGGATGGGAATGCCTAGGGAAACTACAGGATGGCCCACAGAAGAGCTAATGTGCAGAAGGCTGGATCATTCACCCACAAATTTCCATTCTCCATTGGTTAAGGTTTGGGACATATCCCTCACAATTCCAGCTATACTTGAGCATGTGGTTTTAGTTAACTAAGCCGGCAAAGTGGGCATCTTTAAGTAGAACCTCCAAGGCAGAAAGCAAAAAGATATAGGTTACATATTTCAGGTAAATGCTGTCAGGGCCCGCCCTATGAGTCAAGCTTCCAGGAAACAATGATTTGCTTCTGCTGCAGCTATATTCAGAGGCAGCCACCAGGATTTCATATGGGTGCCAGAAGTATCTGCTGCAGTTTTTTGTAAATATAAGCTACAGTTGTCAATTAACTTATTATTATAGTGGTGAAATGAAAGCACATGACCCAGTTTTTAGCAGTCATAGCATAAAGACACAATTAAGAAATTAAAAACTAGAAATATTGAGACAAATAACAAATATCAAAGTGCTCAGGAAAAATACCTTTGGACAGTGTATTACATAGAACCCATCATTTTTAACTGGTATAATTTGCCTCTGTTGTGGCAATATTTTCATATTTGTAAAGGGGAAGTATTCGTGAGTTGCTATTTCACATAGGTATTGAGAATTCATTTGTTTCAGTGACCCATTTGTGAGTAGTACACATTAAAAAAGAACTATCCTGCCGATTTATCAACTTATTTCTATTTGGACATGTTAATGGTTTGATTCTTCTTGAAGCAGAGCAATAGAATTATTCTACTAAATTATCGTTGATTCTGAGAGCTTAGCCACCTAGGTTTGCATCCTGCTCTCAGGAGGGGCTGGGACTGACACTGCCACAGACACTGTTAGGCCAAAGAGGAGGAGGAGAGACCAGGCACTTGTACACTTCCCTAGGACAAATCCCAGGGCCATTGATGCAGACTGCTTTGAGACCAAGACGGATACAGATTGCACTACTTGCTCATGCTGCTCTAGCTGAGAGAGACCTCACCCTCCCCAGAGGCAGGCACACCGCACAGCCACCATAGTCCACACCTGAGCAACTACCAGAGGGACTGAGGACAAGTCTTCTGGCCTGGTCCCATCCCCTTACCGCTGGAGCATGCCATCCAGGGGCCTGGAAATTGTCTAGCCAAGTGCACCACCTTTGGCATGTGATCATTCCTCCTGTAGTCTGAGGTTGAATCAACCCAGCCTACTGATACCACCACAGCTGACACATACCTGCTCATATCACCAGTAAACCAGGAGACTGGCCTTCCCAACCTGTGTCAACTGCCACCAACACCAGAACAACCCCTTGGATTTCAATGAGTTACTCTACCACTGCTACTTTCTTCACCCACATCACACCAGCTGCCTAGGGACCTGAGAAACAGTCCACACACCCAGCCCTAGGCTGCCACTACCAGCATCCTAGCAAGCCACCTGGATGCCCAAGAATTAGCATTCCAGGACCCATTAACACCAGTACCAGTGAAAGCTGCTCTGAGGCCCAAGAACAGGCACAGTAAGACTACCACTGCCACCCTGGGTTCTGAACACTGGCCCACCTGGCATCCTAGTCCCCAGCAAAACTTCACCACAGCCTCCACTAATAACTGTACCATAAACCACCAAGGAAATCAATCACAGATACCCTTGATGCTGTGTACTGCTAAAGAAATCATACAGAGATCACACTACAGCAGGCACCTCAAATCAAAGCCAAAGTGCAATATTGACCAAAAACATATGTATAACTTTAGGGAATTCTCCCCTATGAAAGCAATTTCAAAAAATTGGAAGAAGCAACTATTACAACATATGTCAAGATAAAATTATAAGAAATATAAAAAAGCAAGGAAATATAACACCACCAAAAATTATAATTCTATAGCAATAAATAATGATAAAAGAAGAAATTAATAAAGTCCTGGATCAAAAATTGAAAATTCTAATTTTACATAAGCATAACAACATACAAGAGAATTTTGAAAAAACAATACACAGAAATAAAAAAATTCTGACTGTGAATAAAAAATTTACCAAAGAGATAGATATTTGTAAAAGCAAACAAACAAAAAAAAAGAAATTCAAGAACTGAAGAATTGATTGAAGAAAATACAAAAGACACTTGAAAGCTTCAACATTAGTCTATATCTAGTTAAAGGAAAAGGACCTCAGAACATGAATACAGGTTTTTGAAACAATCCAGTCTGACAAAAATAAAGGATGAATGACTTAAAAATGAGCAAAGACTTCATGATATTTGAAATAACATAAATTGACAGAATATACAAATCATAGTGGTCAAAGAAGAAATGAAAAGATTAGAAAATCTATTTAATGAAATAACAGATGAATACTTCCTAAGTCTAGCAAGAGAACAGATATTCATATATAGGAGGCTCCATGAACCCTAGGCAGATACAATGGAAAATGGTCATGTCCATGGCATATTATAATCAGATTGTCTAAAGTCAAAGACAAAGAGCAAATCCTAATAACAGTAAAAATAAGTCCCTATTCAACCCTATCAGACTACCATCAGATGTCTCAGCAGAAATCTTAGAGGTCAGAAGAGAATGAGATGATATATTTAAAATGCTGAAAGAAAAGAACTATTAACCAAAAACACTCTATCCAGGATAATTAAAATTCATAAATGAATGCTTGTCTTTCCCAGACAAGAAAATACTGAGGGGATTATTTACCACTAGATCTGCTTTATAAGAAATTCTCAAGGGAGTCCTAAACCTAGAAATGAAAGACCATTAAACATCATAAAAATACATGAAAATATGAAACTATTGATAGCACAATTACACAAAGAAAGAAAGCAAAGAACCCAAATGTTACCACTACAGAAATCCACCAAACCACAATGACAAACAATAAGAGAAAAAGAAAGAAATAAAAAATATATAAAACAACCAGAAATCAGTTGACAATATAAAAGTAACTCTTAAACACAAACAGATTAAATTCTACACTTAAAAGATATAGAATAGCTGAACGGATATTTAGAAATGATCTAACTGTATGCTGCTTACTAGAAAGTCATCATACCAGTAAAGAAACATAAAGATTGAAAATAAAGGGATAGAAAAAGACATTCCTCACAAATGAAAACAAAAATCAAGCAGCACTAGCCTACTTATATCATGTAAAACAAACTTAAAGTCAAAAAAGACTAAAAAAAAGCAAAGAAGGCCATTATTTAATGATAAAGGAATCAAGCCAGAAAGAGGATATAATATTAATACATATACACCAAACACTGGAACATCCAGTAAAGTAAATATTAATAGATTTAAACATAGAGTTAGAGGCCAATACAGTAATGATGAGGAACTTCAACACCCCACTCTCGGCATTAGACAGATCATCTAGACTGAAAATCATATCAACAAAGAGACGTTCTTTTCAACAACTTCCGAATGCACATTCTGTTCAACAGCACTTGGAACATTCTTCAGGATAGACTATATGTTAGGCCACAAAACAACTCTCAACAAATTAAAAAGGAAACATATCAATTATCTTCTCAGACAACAATGTAATTAAACTAGAACTCAATACCAAGAGCTCTGGAAACTACACAGGTACATGGAAATCAAACAACAGGCTCCTGAATAATCATTGGTAGAATGATGAAATTAAGAGGGAAATAATAAAATTTATTGAAACAAATGAAAATGGAATACAACATACCAAAATCTGTGAGATTTACCACATAGTGCTAACAGAGAAATTTGTAGCAATAATTGTCTACATCAAAAAATAGAAAGATTACAAATTAACAATCTAAAAGTATACCTCAAGGAGCGAGAAAAGTGAAAACAAACCAAAATTTAGCACAGTAAAAGAAATAAAAAAGATCACAACACAAGCAAATGAAATGGATACTACTAAAACAGTACAAAGGATCAAAAAAGAAAAGTTGTTTATTCTAGCTAGGCTAACAAAGAAAAGAAGAGAGAAAATCTAGATAAATAAAATCAGAAATTAAAATGGAGACATTACAATTGATACCACAGAAATACAAAAGATTATCAGTGACTATTATGAACAACCATACACTGACAAACAGGAAAACCTAGAAAAAATGGATAAATTCCTGCAACATACAAGTTACTATGATCTCATCAGGAAGAAAGAAAACCTAAATAGACCAATAATGACTAGCAAGGTAGAATCAGTAATAAAAAAACGTCTCTCAACAAAGAAAAGCCCAAGACTGGATGGATTCACAACTAAATTCTATGAAACATGCAAAGAAGAACTGATGCAAAATCTCATGAAACTATTCCCAAAAAATTAAAGAGGAAATAGTTGTCCCTAATTCATTCTATATTTGCCTCACTCTGATATCAAAACCAAACAAGGACACAAAACAATAACAAACTTCAGGCCAATATCCTTGATGAACTTATATGCAAAAATCCTCAAAAAAATACTTTCAAACTAAATTCAACAGCATATCAAAAAGATAATATATCACGATCAAGTGAGATTTACCCCAGAGATGTAAGCATGGTTCACAGTATGCACATGGATAAATGTGATGCATCACATACTTCAAAATAATAAAACCCATGTACGACAAACTGACATTTAACATCATAATGAATAGGGAAAAGTTGAAAGTCTTTCCTCTAACAATGCAACAGGACAAGTATGACCATTTTCACCACCCCTATTCAACATATTAATAGTATTGGCAATCCTAGCCAGAGCAATAGGGCAAGAGAAAGAAATAAAAGGCACCTAAGCTGGAACGAGGGAAGTCAAATTGTTGCTCTTTGCTGATGATATGATCTAATATCTAGAATTACCTAAAGACTCCACTGAAAACCTCTTAGATTTGATAAATAAATTCAGCAAAGCTGCAAGTTACAAATCAATGTGCAAAAATCAGTAGCATTTCTATACACCAATAATGATCTAGCTGAGAAAGAAATCAAGAAAGCAATCCCATTTGCAATAGCTAAAAAAAACCAAAATAGTAATTAATTTAACCAAGGAGGTGAAAGATCTCTGCAAGGAAAACTACATAATACTGATGAAGGAATCTGAATAGGATACAAATAAATGGAACCATCCCTTGTTCATGTATCAGAAGTATCAATATTGTTAAAATGACTGTGCAGCCACAATCTACAGTTAATGCAATCCTTATAAAAATACCAAAGTCATCCCTCATAGATTTAGAGAAAAACAATCCTGAAATTCATATAGAACCAAAGAAGGGACAGATAGCAAAAGAAATCCTGAGCAAAAAGAACAAAGCGGGAAGCATCACATTAATTGACTTTAGAATATGTTACAAGACTATAGTAACCAAAACAACGTTGTATTGGTATCAAAATATGCACATAGAACAGTAGAACAGAAGATCCCGCAATAAAAGCATGTATTTACAGTCAATTGATTTTTGACAAAGCCAACAACAACTTACATTGAAGAAAGGACACTCTCTTTAATAAATGGTGCTGGGAAAATTGGATTGACACATGCAGAAGAATGCTTTTCTCTCTCCATATACAAAAATCAACTCAAAGTGGATTAAAGACTTAAACATAAGACCCCAAACTATGAAACTACTAGAAGAAAACATCAGGAAAACACTTAAGCACATTCATCGAGGCAAAAAATTTATGACTAGGTCCTCAAAAACATAGGTAGTAAAAACAAAAATAATAAACAAATGGAATTTAATGAAATTGAAAAGCTTCAGCATAACCAAAAGAAACAATCAAGAGATTGAAGATGCAACCTATTGAAAGAGGAAAAATATTTGCAAATTATTCATCTGACAGGTGCCTAATATCCAAAATATGCAAGGAACTCAAAAAACTCAACAGGAAGATCAATCATATTGTAGAGAACAACAGGCAAGATCTTACAGGACCCCTAGACAAGCCCTC
>VBSM01002608.1:84303484-84323561 GCA_008086735.1 Cheirogaleus medius
AGTGTCTCTGTTCCTCTGTAGGGTGGGCTGGTGAAAGGCTAGTCCCTAACAATATAATCCTATTAAAAAGTGGGCAATAAACATGAAAAGACACTTCTCACAAGAAGACATATAAACAGCCAACAGGTATACAAAAAAATGCTCAACATCACTAATCATCAGAGAAATGCAAATCAAACCCATAATGAGACATCACCCTACCCCAGTCAGAATAGTTATTAATTAAAATATCAAAAGTAACAGATGCTGGCAAGGTTGTAGAGAAAAGGGAACTCTTATACACTGTTGGTTGGACCGTAAACTTGCACAGCCACTACAAAAAACAGTATGGAGATTTCTTAAAAAACCTGAAAATAGAATCACCATTCAATCCAGCAATCCCACTATTGCTTATTTACTCAAAGGAAAATCAATCAGTATATTAAAGAAATACATGCACTTGCATGCTTATTGTAGCACTATTCACAATAGCAAAGATGTGGGTCCATCAATGGAAGAAAATGTGGCATATATTCAGAATGGAATGACATTTAGACATTAAAAAATGATGGAATCGTGTCATTTGCAGCTGCATGGATGGACCTGGAGGCCATTATCTTTAGTGAAATGAGCCAGGCACAAAAAAGAAATATGGAGTCTTCCCACTCATATGTGGGAGCTAAAAAATCTGATCACATGGAAGTAGAAAGGACAAAGAGAATGGAAACTGGGAAGGGTGAGTGGCATGGGGGGCAGAGGGGAGGACAAAGATAAGTGGGTTAAAGGATACAAATATACAGCTAATTAGAGGAATAAATTTAACATAGGATAGAAAAGTAAGTATAGTGACTATAGTTAAAAATGCATTGTATTCAGGGGATGGACGTTCTAAGTACCAGTACTTGATCACTATGCATTATATACATGCAACACAATTTCACAGGTACCCCATAAATTTGTACAAATAAAAAACAAAATAAAAAACTCTCATCTCTCCTTCTTTCTCACATGCTCAATAAGTAGATCTACCCCTAAACCACATCTAAAATATCTATATATCTATATCTATCTATATATATTTCCATTATCAATATTACCACTGTAGTCCTAGGCTTCTCTGGTATGTCTTGCTTTCACGTGGGTCAACTAGCTATCTCTTTTACACAGAGATATTAGGTTGATATTTTTAAACCATGTCAGACTGTTCAAATCTCATAAAAATGTCTTCATTGAATATTTTGTAAAATCTAATTTTCTTTTAATGGCATATAGAACTCCATTTTATCTGTCTCTGGATTATCTCTATGATTTTACTATTTACTACTCTCCTTGTTACCTGTAACAATTCAGCCACAAAGGCCTTTCTTCTGCTCTTCTAACTCCTTGAAGTTATTATCACATTGAGAACTTTCCACTTCCTATTTTTTTTTCCTGTCTGGAATGCTTTTGCCTAATTATGGCTGCTTCCTTCTTGTCATTCACATTTCAGCCTAAAGGGCACTTTTTAGTAAGGACTTCCTTAGCTACCCAAATAAAAACTCTGTCACAATCTATCAAATCACATTATTTTAATTCACTGCATAACATAAATCACCATTATCAATTTTTTCTTGCTTATATATTTATTTATTTTCCATTTTTCCTTCCTATGATATATACTATATGAGAACAGAGATTTTTGTCTTGTTCAAGACTCTAAGTAGCTAGAGCAGTTTCTGGACCAGTTTATCTATTTGATAACTATTTGTTAAATTCAAAGATGAATAAATAAATGTATAGTCAGCAGATATGTTTTTAAAAGCATTGCTGAAGAGACGTGACCCTTAGCCCTTAAACTTAGACTCTATGCAGTGTAGATTTAAAGTCCTAAGGATTTCCTATGACAGGGGAGGAATTTATTCATTCCTCAATTCACTCTAAGAATCCAGATAATTCTTAAATTTAGGAACAATCCTTCCCCCTCTTCCCTTTTCAATGACTTCCATATCTCATATAGAAACTGCACTGTAGTGCTACTGTGGCTCACCAACTGGTGCTCATCCACTAACTGTTTTTATTCTTCCATCATGAGGTGAGTACAGAAAAGGGGAGTACACATTTAGAAACCTTTGTAACAATTTGACATCATTGCAACATCCAAGTTTATGACCATTTTACTAATAATGATTTTATTTATTTTTCGAAGAATATTAACTTGATGTATTGGGGGGAATAAAAACCAGTCCTTCATCTCAAATAGTTGGAGTAGCTGCTATACAGCCAGAGTAGAGATGAAGTCCAGTGCCAGCTTATAGCCACAAGGGCCAGAATTTTTAGATAATTAGCTAATGTAGGGTTTCTCAAACTTAAGGGCATAGGACTCTGTTAAAGAAAAGCAAATGATCCCATATTTCTAGTATCTTTTAAAATTATTTACAATACTTGCATTTTCAAACAAATATACATAAACCCTTCATGTTTACAGTTATACAACTGTAGAATCAAAAAACTTTAAAAATCAAATTACAAAAGTAATAAAAATGTGAGGAATTGACATTCAACTATAATAACATGTTTCTCTGAAACTAAACTGATATGTTTTTGAAACTATGATGACAATTGCTATATACAATTTCTAGTGAGTACAGAAATTCCTAGAGCAGGGGCTAGTAATTTTTTTCTTTAAAGGGACAGATAACAAACATGTTAGATTTGTTTGCCATATGATTTGAAGCTACTCAACGCTGCCTTTGTGGTGTGAAAATAGCCACAGATGCAACGCAAATGAAAGGATGTAACTATATTCAATAAAAATTGTTTAATAAAATTAGCCAGTGGTAGTCCATATTTTGTTTACCCTGATTCTAGAACATACTGTGGAGAGGATCTCTTCTTAGGGATATAATATTTAGTCCTTGGGAAAAGCTTGGTATTCTATGTGGCCTCTGGGTTTAGGCAAATGCAGACAGGGAATAAGAATTTGAGAGTAGTAATAAGGGTGTGGAACAAGGAAGTGGAATCCAGACTAAATGATGTGAAAGCAAAAACAGGACAACTTGAAAGAAACCTGAGGACTAGCAGTAAAGAGAGATATTTTAGGTATCACTAGGGAGCTATTTTTAGTTACAACTGTCTGTAGTTTTTCACCAGGTTCTTGGTGAAGAGAACCTGAAAGTTTGCATTAGACATCACAGCTCCTCAATAATGATGCCCAATGATTTGCCAGATGTTTATTTATTGCCAGATGTTTTTCTGATTTGGGCTACTAACTCAGGTCATCTGGCTTCACTGCTGGTTCCCCGGATGAGCAGAATTGAGAGTTTCATTTTAACCATATCAAATTAGAGATGTCAATTAGGAGTTTCTGGAAGAGGTACTGGCTGTAGTTATGGATCTGGGAGGCATAAACACATAAACAGTATTATGAGTAGGAGATCAGGGAAAGGCTGTAGAAATTTTGAAAAGGAAAATAAATAAATATATAAATAAATAAGTGCCCAGAACCAAGTTCTGGGACATTAATACTGGTGGAATTCCAAGATTAGGACATGAGCTATGGAGTCACCTAATTTCCCTCTATGAATCACAGTGAATTATAAAACTACGTAAGAATACAGCATTTGGAAAGTCATTTACTTTGCAAAGACTACAAACATAAAGGTTATCTGGATTTCCATGGAAATGAATGATTAGCAACAAAGCCCAGAGAATACTGTAGATCCAATTGTATATTAGAAAAACATACTCATTTAAAATATAAAATGAGAAAATACACAGTTTGGAGCAAGGACATTTTCTGGAAAAAATTCATTTTACAAAAATTCTATCTGTATTAAGGGAAGTAATCTTGCAGTATCTGCATCATCATCGTATAATTAGCACCCCAGGTTATATTTATTTAATCTGTTGAAAGTCTGAAGAAGCACACCCCTATCTGGAAATGCCATGATGAATAATACTCCTAATGGAGTTATAAATTGAAACTAATTAGTTTATGTGATTGTTATTAAGTCCAATTTAAGTTAGTTAATGGAATTTCTTTTGGCAAGGGAATAGGGTTGATCTTTGTAGATGATATTTTTACTTTTGAAATAAGTTGCTATATCACCCTATTGAATCCATAGATCTAAATAAACTTGAAGTGATACTGTTCCCCTGTACCTCTTGAGCCAGGGGTTAATTTTAGAGAAAACATAACAAGAAAATTCATAATACTTCCAATATAGTGGTTTTCCATTCAGAATATTTTCACATTCAGTCTTCATTTTGAGCAGGCTTCAAATAAGACCAAAACATTTGAATTAGTGTGACAGTTCAGTAGAATCTAAATCCATATCACAGTTGCTTAAATGAATTCCAATACCACCTAGTGAAGAAATAAATGATATTTAATGATAACCATATTTATCAGGAATGCCAGAAAACCTAGTTAATTAAAAAATATACAACTTAGTTTTCTACACTATTCGTTATTCCTCAAATATGATTGTTTTTTGACTAGCCTGCAAAATATGGCCTGGCTGAAATTTAAAATAAATATTCTCACATGTGGATTACAAGGCAATAATTTGTTTAACCTATTTGTAATGCAGTTCTTTTAAATTTCCATTTGATAAATCAGAAATATTTCAACAAAGAATAATACTCTTCTACTCATACTCCAAATTTTTATCAGTTACTCTAAGTGATAGACAGGATTTGAGAAAATTAAGAATAACAATCAAACTCACTTCCTACTACTTGCCATTTCATGTTTGGCTTATCACTTTCCAGACTCTTTAAAGGAAGCAAGGGGAAAGAAATGTAAATGAAAAATGCAAGTCCTGCCATTTCTTAATTAGCTTCTGGATGAGACCTTTTCCAAAATAACTCTCTCCCAAAGAAACTAAATTGTAGCTTTTGGGATGCACAAGCTTCAGCCAGAGATCAAGCTGACCTGTTAAGTCTGTGCATGTGGGTCACATAAGAGTTTCATTTGGGTGTGTTAATTTGCCATGTATAGAGAACATTGTCCACAGTACAATGGACAAAATGAAAGTAAAAATTTCCCGAGTACAACTCCAGGAAGTGATGTGTTTATTTTCAGGCATCCTGCAGACCAGATTTTGTAACCATTTGGGTGGAAGTGTTGGATGATTTCACTCCACTGCACCCTATGATTCTCTTGACAAAAACTTTACATAATATTTATCTCACAGGTTTCAGTGCAGGAAAAACATGAGATGCATTACAGATAAGGGCCCTGATTGCTTATGTGCCTGTAGAAGATAATACCTTGACCTTAAATGATAAAAACAAATCCAGTTTCATGGTTCAAAGACCAATGACAAAGAAAGGAGAAATGTAACTGATTAATATTTATTCTGTACATATAATATGCCTTTGTGACCCTTTCTATGCATTAACTCACTTAATGTTTACCATAATCATGAGTACTATTTAGTAGTTTTCCTGTTCACGGATAAGAAAACTCACAGTCCCCGAGTTTAACTCTCATAGCCAAGTTACACAGCTAATAATTATGTTCTGAGACTTTTATCAATGTTCTTTTCAACACACTATGCTAGCTATCAAATCATTGAGAGAAAAAAAAAAAACTTGCCCATTTTTAGAGAATTTGAAAATGATTAATTTAGGTGATATTCTCAGCCACGACAAAACAAAACAAAACGAAAAGCCAGTCTTTCACAATGCTTTATTCACTAGAGCAGAATTCAGAAAATCACAATACTTACAGAATATGTTTAGCATACTTGAATTTTTTTGATTTCTGGAACTTAGCCTTATAGTTTATAACCATTTTGATAATGTGTCTAGATCAATGAATTGATTTCCTTATCTTACTAATCTTAGTAGTATTTTTATTTACAAAACCTCAAGTTGTCCTGCTAAGCATTAATGTTTATAGTATTGTACTGTAAATACAGACGTGACATTGGGTATTTACTGACCCTACTCCAAGACTATGGTCTCATACTTGGTACACTTACATATATATATATATATGTAAATTATTTCAGAACATCCTTTGAAAGTCATGCATTTCTTTTCTCTTAAAAGAAGAAAAACAACTAGGGCAATAGCAGGATCTAAATTCAAAGCATTTAAAATAGTACAGAAGTTATTGCTATATTAATCCTTCTAGATAATGAGTTGTAAACTAGACACTATAAAGTTCACTTCCATTTCTTAAAGCTTCTGTGGCTTCATGCTGCTTAGTGGATAAAATACAGGAGATGCACAAGGCTTTTCACAAATGTGTGTCAACCCACTCTTCTATCATTACCTTCTCCATTCTAGCTCCCTATACCACCCTGTGACTTACACTATCCAGAACGCATCACAAAACTTCCATCTTCATGCCTTTTGTTATGTTCCCCCTGCTTGAGCTGCCTCTCTCCATCACTATAAGTACATGTTTCCCACATCTTTCATTACCACATATAAAAGTAACCACTGTGGCACTGAGTTAAAGAACTGTCAGAACACCCAAATTTAACAACTTTTACCTTTCTTAAATCACTGTGTTTTTAGGAGTACATTTTATTTTAATATTTATTCCATTCATCTGACTAAAAGTTACCAGATAATAGACAATTACTAACACCTCAAAGTTTCTTTCAAAATGTCCATAAATATTTACATAGGTAAAGTGTTATGCTATCTCCTATACTCACTCAAGGCTTATATCTTACAATTGCTAATAATCTAAATTAGAAATAAATCTTTTAAAATGTTTTTCAATGATTTGATGGACTAAAATATATATAATATTCTTGCTACATAATTGTTATTCATTCCTTAATTGACAAACAAAAAGTATACATATTTGTGGTGTACAACGTGGTGTTTTGAAATACATATTACTATACAATTTCTTTCCCTCAGATCTTCATAGACAAAGACCCTTTTCTTTCAGCATCGATGGCTCCTATGGAGAGAAGTCTGCAGCCAGTGTGGTTAGATATATCTATGTTTATACCTGGTTATATCTACCTATGAGTAACATGGATAACTTGCTTTTTTCTGTTCCAATGCTTAAAGAAAATATTCTTTGTATTTGAAGTTCGATAACCTAAACATGGTACACATTGGTGCTGATCTATAACACATTATATTGAAATATTGTCTATTCTTAATATCTACCGATTTGAGTCTGTATTCATTTTAGGGAAATGTTCTTTTGTTGCTTTTTGAGTTTTTCTGTATTTCAAGTATACCAATTTTTCTTATCATATATATAATTGGTTTAATCTTTTTTGCTTTCTTCGCTTTCATTATTTTTGATTGTCTCAACCTTTTTTTCCTGTTGTAATTTGATTTTTCAGTTGGCTATGTTTGATTCCTTGCTGATTTCAGTTTATTAATTAATTTGGTAATGATGCTGTTTTCTTCATCAGGTTGTCTTTACATTTTTTGTTGTTAGTTTTTCTTCATGGCTTTGAGACTTTGCTTTACTGAATTCCTATAGTAATAATATTTGTCATACAATGTAACACTTATGAAGATTTTTTTATGACTCTTTGTTTGATTTTCCTCTAATATTAGATTTGTGTTTGAAATGCCATATTTTTGCTATTCCTCCCCCTTTTTTCTTAGCTATGTTTGTATAGTTGCTATGCCACTTCCTTGTACAATTTTACTCACTCCTGGGCAGCTCTGTCTAGAACTTTAATTGTCTTTGCTGTACTGAAAGTGACTGAATACTGAATCACTTCCTTACTTACACAGGACTAGTTTACTTTCCTTACTAAAGAAGGGCTAGAGAGTTAGGTATTTGCTGTTCTGCCCACTCCTCTGTTGCTTAGAGACATGGGGAACTTCAGAATGGTAGATATACAAAGTTTTTATACTACCTACTCTATTTTTGTGTTTGTTTTAGTGTCCTTTATTGAGTTTCAATTCTCCTAGTAGTGAATTATAATCCATTCTCATGTCGTACTTATCACTGGGTTTTAGATTATTCTCCCATTTCACAGTACCCCTGAGCCTTGTGTTTCCTTCTTTTACCAGGATTTTCAGTAACTGTATCCTCCACTTACCAGTAAGAATGAAAGGAATTTAAGGATATTCATTTAGTTTGTTTCTTTCAAAATGTTTAGGGGATGGAGAAGTCTCAGGACCTGTCAGCTTATTAGTAAGGCTTCTAAGGGCAACAGCTATGCCAAAATGTACACACACCTTAAATTATTATTAACACATGAATACCTATTTCATTTTATGACTTCTACTTTCTGAATCATTAGATGGTTCTATTTTCTATATTTGATTGCTGATAGCAATATTTTCTGCCTTTCATATATATATTTATGAATATATATGAATATATATTTTTATTAGATTCTAAGCTAGGGAAGAAAAATTCCATTAATTGGCTTTATTCTACTGGCTTAATCCTGAAGTCCTTGGTCTCCTTTTTTCAGATAACCCTTCTACTATCTTCCAAAGTCCCAAACTCTTGCTTTTTGAAAGACAGTCCTATTTCTGGCTTAAAAAAATAGTTACTTATAATTGCTATCTTAATGTCTATCAGTCAAGGTAAGCAATCTCCCAACAGGAATCTTTACAAAAGGTGACTTTCTTTTTGACTTTTTTGGCACTAACTTAGGCACTGTTAGAATTAAAAGTTTGAAATAGCTGTCTGCAAGAAGCATGTTCTTTGCTGACTAAGGAAAATTAAATGACAAACTTTAGGAAACAAGATCACATATATTAAATAGTAAAGTGTCAAAGTTTGTTATAATAAAGAGAGCAATCACAGATGGGAACAAACAGCGATATTTGAAGAAATAAAGAAGACTTCAAGGAGAAATTTGAATTTAAATCTTTTGGACCTTTTTGAAATAGGACGAATTTGGACAAGATTTTAAAGGAGTGGTAGGAAGTGGGCTTTTGATGACAGGAGGAAATGATACTCGAGGGTGTGGGCACCGTCGTGAGCAAAGGAGAGAGGAAGGGAAGCACGAGTTCTAGTTGGGTTCCTCACCTTAATAGCTTGCCTCTAGGGTAAGGGGTGAGACAAGAGGGAATGAGAAATGGCACTTAAAATGAAGACGAGTATGAAATCATGAACTCTGAGTAATGACTTTAGTGATCTTATGACTTTAACCTCCAGCTTTGGAATCTGTCCCACAGGTTTAGGATAGCTTCCATGTCAGATTCCATGTCCCTCAACTTAAACATTTAAATTCCCTTCCTCCTGTTTAGAAAAAAATAATCTTTGCCAGCAAGCCAACCTCATCTCACTAAGTTCAGATTCTAGCAGGCTGACATTAGTAACAAGAGATTAGAGGTGTGAACTTCCTCAATTTATGTTAACAAGGTGCTAAATGAGAAGGCCAATTATGGCTACCCCAGAAAGTCAACTTCCTGTCTCCTGACTGTCCAGTGAAAAAGCTTGATTCGGGTATGGCCTTTGTTCTGTGGCATTTATAGTATTCTCAGCTGAAACTTATTGGATTCCTGAAAGTGTGGGTTGTGGATTCCACAGGGTATTGAGGAATTTTGTAGGTTCACTATAAATGCCACCGATGCTTTCCAGAACACCTGGCAATAAATTCCAGCTTTTTTGACTTCCCATTTCTTCAGATGCAAGGTTATTAAATATAAAATATTGCATGCTGAAATTCACATAAAAAAGCCTAATTAGTTTAGGAGGAAGTGAGAGCAAGGGCACACATGTTTAGAAAGGGATCATGGAAGGGGTAAGGATAGAGATCTATAATTGCAAAAACACAGGGAACTCAATCCCTTTCCAATTGTTCATTGCTGTGCTCAGCCTAACATTCCTCCTCTGCTGTTCTTCTTTTGTTCAGGTTACTCCTTCTGCTTATGAAGTCGTTTTTTTTTTTAAAATAAGCGTTTTATTATTGAAAGGTTTTAGCTTTACAAAAAAGTCTAGAGGATATAGTATGGGGGGTTCTCAAATACCCTTCATCCAAATATTGACTTAAAAGAAAATACCAGGACACAGACCCAATTTATTATAGAAAGGAAAGATTTTTTTCCCTAATTCATTTTATACCATCTTTATCATATTCAATGTTATATGGTAGTTAAACTCTCAAAAAATTCAGATAGAATAAGCATACTAAAATTATTTTGTAACTCAAGTCCATAAATACTGCTCTCTGTGCCTACAACAGCTAGTCAAAGCACAATCAGTGAACCTGTCCTGGTCTGCCAAATGTGAATTCATTACCAGTCCTCAAAGCAATAAGACCCTTGAGACAGAATTTAAATGTTCTGTGTTGCTGTGTTCCTTGAAGCAAGAATGGATTTGCATTCTGGTGCCATCCTATGGTACCTTCTCATTGCCTTGGCTAGGGAAGAAGTAATATCTTTTTCTCATCCATTGTTGGGTTCATGGCTGAGAATCCTATAACAAAAGACAGATTAACAAGAAATAAAAATTGTTTAATATGGGTTTTATGTGACATAGGAGCTTTCAGAAATGAAAACCTAAAGAAACAGGGAAAACTGTGTATTTGTATAGATAACTGTATAGAAGTATGATTGGAAAACAAGAAGGTATGATCTAATGGTAATAGCCTGAAGGGAACTTCGTAAGGCTTATTTGTTCGGATTTTCTCTGGCATCTCTGAGTGACATTCCTTTCTTCTGGGTATAGGGAGGACACCTTTGGAATGAGGGTCGTATGGCCTGCTTTAGAAGAAAGTTAGAGAATTATTTTATGGTCCACTTTAGGGGAGAAAGGTGAAGGGAAGGTGAAAGTGACCTTCTTGCTTTTGCTGTTTCCTCAAATGCCAAGGTGCTACACTTTGCGGTACCATGTCCTGAATCCCATCACTTCTAGACCTAGGATATTCCTACTCATTCTTCAAACTCATTCTATGAGTTTGACAAACTTCCACAACCAATAAGATTGAGTTTCTCTAACCATAGTCTTTCTTTAGAACTCAGAAAACCACCAGAACAAAAGTACCTTGAATGTAGGTGCAAAGTTCTAAAACTTTCTGCAAGAGTTAAGCACAGAGAGGTTTATAAAATCTGTTGAATTGCATATACCTCAGTTGTTCTTAGTTAAATTGAAAGAGGATTGTCCCTATAGCCAGATCATGAAGGAAAGAGATGTAATTCATAGTGTGATTTAGGATTAAAAGAAGAACAAATATTGATCTGATTGATACTGAAATGCTAAAAGCATTAAATGAGTAGTAACTTGTCCCCTTCCTTAACTCTTTGGCAACTTTTTTAGGTTGATATTACACTACCAATCTTCAGTTTTTACTGTATCCTATTTGCAATAACAATGTTATAATAATTTTTGGTTATTATCTAGTGTATTTGTCAGCAAACATAACATATTTTTGTTTTGTTTTGTATTGTTTATGATCTGAAAAACCCTCTTTGCAATAAGAGAATATGACACTAATGGTAAATAGAATTCATTTCTTATGTTCTTTTCCTGTACTTTTTTTTTATCAGCAATAACAACACAAAAAGTAGTCTTTGTTGAAACAGGTCAAATAACTATCCATTGCTATAAGCAAATAGATAAACAATTAAGTCCTAATTTTAGGGTGTAGAGTAGTAGTTGTCAACCAAGGAAAATTGTTTACTGTATGTGATATTGAGCAATATCTGGAGACACTTTTTCTCATCAAAACAGAGGTAAGGGCAATGCTCTTGGCATCTTGTGCATAGAGGTTAGGGATCTTACTAAACATACTATAATACACAGAACAGCCCCCACAACAGAGAATTATCTGGTTGAAAATATCATTAGTGCCAGATATTTGTTGAGAAAAGTGAATCTACTCATGGGGCAGCAGAAGTCACATACGTTAAATGTGTCAGGGTATCTAGAAGGGTATATAATCCAAATTTGGTGTTCATAAAAGCTTTGTAGAAGAAATACCCCCTGAGATAAATCTCAGTAATAAGTGAAATAGTGATCAGAGAAATAAAGCAGGAAAAGGCCACATAGGAAGGTTGAGCAAAAGAATGAAAACCTGGAAAAGTTGGTATCGGAAGGAAATTTCACGTAGTTTGGTGTTAACTGAATGTGAGGCAAGGAATGGGTAGTGGTGAGGGTGGGAGGTAGTGAGGCAGGTTCTAGATCTTTGGTGGTCTTGGGCCTTTCTGAAGGCAATTGATAGAAATGAATACAATGCTCATGAGCCTCTGTGCTCAGGGCTTTCACACCTGAAAGGTGAGACCAGTATGTGAGAAAATACATATAATACCGTGCGCTAAGTGCTCTCACAGAGATACACACAGGGCACCAAGGCAGCACAGAGGACGGGAAATAACCAAAATAAAGTGAGACTGGAAAGGCTTTCTGGGTGAGGTGACACAAGTTACATTTAAACTGAATCCTAAAATATGAGTCACAGTAAATGAGGTGAGTGGACATCAGTAAGAAATGTATTCCAGACAAAGAGAAAAAGAGCAGGGGTGAGAAAGAGTTTGGAAATTTTTATATTTAAAGTAGCCAAGTGTAAATACCACACATTGCATGAAGTGAAGAGAGAGGTGGGCATGAAGCTGGAAAGGAGGAAATGGAAATGAGAGGGTATTATAGTTTTTTCTATGGCAATGCTAAAGGAACCTTTACACTAAACATAGAATGCCGTTGCAGGCTCTAAAGCAAGTAACTGCAGGAAAGTCATTCAGACTACACAGCATGGATGGAGGGGCCAAGGCTGGAGTTGAGGAGGCCAGGAGGCCTTGAGGGCCATCTAAGCGAGAGTAGCTGGTGGCCCCTAGGAGATATTCTAGCTTGGATGGAAATTGTATTTGCTTGTCAGTTCCAAAATGTAAAGGAGATCAAATATACAAGGGACAGATATTTCTAAGGGGTTCCCGTATACATATCACCATTCTAGGAATTGTGGACATACAGGTGAATCAAACATGGATACTGACTTCCCAAAGTTACAGGGTTGGCAGACCTGACATTACCTGAACCCTTAGATAAAAAGTGTCATATCCCACAAGCACAGTGCAGGTGCATTGCAATGGGAATGCAGAGTAAAGCAGAAGACAACTTCTGAACAGATAATCAGAAATTACTCTATGAGAATGATGGCAGTAGAGTGGGCTATTGATATGATGATAATTTATATATTAAAATAATAGGTGACAATTACTAAGCAGTTGTTATGGGCTAAGTGCTTCATGTACATTATTTTCTTTAATCCTTATACTGATTATAAGTGTTTGATACAGTTATCTCCATTTTACAGGCAAGAGAGCTGGGGCATAAAAAGGTTAATAGACTAGCTCAAGGTCACTCAACTGTAAGATGATAAAATCAGAAATTAATCCAGGTATATATGAAACAAATAACATGTTAAAAGGTTAAAATGAAAGAAACAGGCTTCTCCTATGGAGAAAAGGGAAGCATTTTGGGCTCTGAAGCAGGGCATCCCAAGGGTATATATGGAGAAAATAGATTATTTTGCCAGCCGCCTGAGTTGAATAAAGGATGATCAAATAAGCAGATTTTTTTCCAAGTCGTGTGGACAAACACCTGAGAATCTTTCATAATTTGCATTTTTCATTTAACACCACACCATATAGACTATACTCCTAAGGTGAAGTACAGGCAGCCTTCCATTGCTTCATTCCAGCTCTCTGAGGTGGGCCATCTTGAATAGTTTAGGGCAATTATTTGATCACACATTTCCTAATTGGCAAAAAATGTTAATAGTGTCTTCAAAATCCCACACTCCCTAGCTGCCAGTGGAGCATGCATGGAGCAGATGCCAAAGACAGCTTGGAAACTTCCAAAAAGGTTGGAAACAGCAATTACTATTAGTCCCTCCTTCTGCCACAGCCAAGCCTGGCACCACCGACAGCTACTGTGCTTGCCAAGGGCTCAGGTGGCATTCTGAAGGGACTACTCACTTATAAAGCCATCCGATCGTTTTTACTTCCTTTCAAATTCCAAGACAAAAATAGAGTCCAGGTATATAGATATTTAACACCCAACTGGAAAATAAAAAGTTAGACTTGCTTTGAATAAATGTTGTCTTTAACAGTTTACCACAAAATGTATACTCAAGATTGGGCACTGATCAAAAAAATTCTAGCAAAATTTTGTGCACTGACCACCTTTTCTAATGTTTCTGCTTGACTACTTTCTCTTCCTTAGAAAAGTGAGTGGATGTCCTGGGGGAAACCAAACCTATTAAACCTCCAGCCATCTTCAGGGCCACACCTTACCTCCTGGTCTTGTGGAACTTGACCTCTGAGAAACTTTCATTTATTTCTACCATTATCTGATCTGCTGAAGTTCTACTAATTTTTTCTTACTCACATTCTCTCCTCTAAACTGTCTCCCTTAACTCTATATCAGGCACATTTATTTAATTTTTCCCTTAGTTACACCTTTCCTGAACCTCCATTTTTGCCCCTATTCTGAAGTCTGACTTGCAGGCAAACATTGAAAGATACAAAACAACTGCTCTGTACACCTCAATTTTGATTTTTATTATTAAATTATGTGTCTCACCAACTTGATTTTAGACTGTATTTATCACTATACTCCTAATCTTGGCACAGGGTCTGACGTGTAACAGACAAGGAATCAATAATGCTTACATAAATAAATAAATAAAGTCTTTCTTCTGTAAAAAATGTTTCTAGATTTAATAGAGGCCCTGAAAATTTTATTTTCTCTATTTTTTTTTCAGTAGATTGCAAGCTGCAGAGTCAGACTGGGATCAAATCCTGACTCCTTCACTTGGTAGTTATTTTACTTGTACAAGTTAATTAAGCATTGTGAAATATGAACATTATTAAAGACCATCTTGTGGAGTTATTATAATAAATAAATGACATCATGAATACAAGAGCTTCATCCTAGTACCTAGTATAAGCTGAACTCAAAAGTATTAGTTATATTAACTAACTACATTAGTTAATATAATTTAATTATTAGAATAAATAAGCAGGTTGATCTCTTGGTTATCCCTAGGGTATATCGAGCACACAAAGCCCTTTGGGCTATATTGTTGCTATTGTTCTTTGACCTGGAAGAACAAAGCCTTACTCTTTAAAAATAATCATTGTTCTCCCCTTTTTGATCTTCAATAAATTCATTCTTGATTATCACAATCCATGATTTAGCACATGAAGGTGTACCAGGACCAGAACTCAGGACTTTCAGTTGTATGCACTGTGATGCTGTCATTACAGCTCACAATGGTTAGAAATTAATATTAGGATGAAGCAAGAGCTGCATAATGCCCATTTCTGGGATGAAACAAAAAGCAGAAAAATAATGAGGAGGATGGTGTTCCTAGTCTTGACTCAGAGCTAGGAAAGCATCTGGATCCTCTAGTTTCAAATAAACGGGACCTAAGAACAGAAAAACTTAATGGAAAGTCCACATTCCAAAGATATAGGGGGTTTTATTTTTGTTTTTCTTTTTAATTTGAGTGAAAATGTTTGAATGTATCTGAGAATAAATTAATACAAAATGTTAGTATACATCTAACCAGACTCCATAATTATTAAGATTTTTGTCATATTTGTTTCATTTATTCCTTTTCTCTTTTCTTTTATCCTCTGTGCTTAAATATTTTAAAGTTAATTGCAGACATTTTGTCATTTTAAAGCTATGTAGTTCACTGAGAATATTTTTTAAATGAGCATTTTCTTACAAATCACATTATCATACCTAGTAAAACTAGCAATGGTCTTCATATCTATATGATACTCCACCCATCTTCATCATCTTCACATTTGATACTTCATAAGTATCAAAATGTACTTGTACGGTTGATTCCTTTGTATCAGGATTTGAACAAAAGTTTACCGTTAAGATTGTTGGGTTCATCTCCTAAGACTTTTTTTTTCATGTCATTGATTTATGGAAGACATTTGTCAGTTGTCTCTTAGAATAAAAGTTATTTCTAGAAGCTTGATTGACTTCATATGTTGTTTTGTTTTTTAGAATAATTGTTCATAAGTGGTAGATCACACCAACATACACACACATTTATTTATACCACTTTGGGTGTGGCATAAGGTTATCAGCAAGCTCAGGTTCTGACTGACTAATGATCGCATTGTAAAATCACTATCGATTCTCATTTAAGGGTTTCATAATTGATGAGGATTGCCTAAATTAATTACTTTATTTGAGAGTGCAAATGGTTATTTTTTAATTCTATCTAACTTTCTCCATTTATTAACTGTTTTATTCCTGTTTTTGTTTTCCTTTGTTTTTATCATTTATCATTCCATCTTTGTCACCATATTAGATATTTAATTAATTATTATTTTAAGGTACGGAAAATTTCACAGACTCTATGTAATTAGATACTCAGGAAAAAGAAAATATTTATCTATAATGATAATTCTAGGAGTTCTTTATATGGCCTGATAGTAAAAAATTATCTATTTTGATTTGTTATTTAACTAGCTTTATATATTATTAGTAACACAATATTTTTGAGCAGATTTTTGGAAAATATTAAAATATTAGTTACATGCACCTTTTTATTGTGGTAAGAAAATGAATAACATGAAGTCTGCCTTCTGGAGTTTTCAAGTGTACTATACATTATTGTTAACTATAAGTGCAACTGAAATCTTATACTCATTGAACAGCAACTCTCCATAGTTTAAAACTCATAGATGGTAACTGATGTAATTTTTTCAAAGTTCCCTACACTAATTACCTACATGTAAAATTCACTATTATTCATATAATTGTTTACACCTGTAATAAAATTCTGCTATAAATAGTAGTTATTACTACTATTATTCATATATCTAGCATGAACGATAAGAAGATAGTGAATATTATTTAACATATTTAACATGTGTACCATAGACCCTATATTGATATTGATCATATTAATTTACATTATATCTACATATAAAAGTATTCATATTAATAAAAGATAATTTCTAATGAGTGGAAATAATACATAGGTACTTCTTATGCATCCAATCATTTAACCTCACAGTTGCCATATGTGGGAAAAATTATTATAGCCCCCATCTTACAGATGAAGTCACGGAACCTCTAAAACCCTGAAGAACTAGTCTAAAGTTACACTAGTAAATGGTGGATCTATGATTCAAACTCAAGCATACCTGAGAGAAGTTATGCATTATTTTCTCTGGTATTTTAATTGGAAATCAGAGAAATTAACATCTTAGGTCACAAGGTAGTTACATTCTGAGTTTGATTTCCATCTGTTCTAAATCTATGCTACTTCCACTCTACCACACTGTTTCTACTTGCAACTTCACAACAGAGATAAGATTAAACATCACAAGCAACTTGCAGTGTTTATAATCTAGTGATAAAATGCATGGATCAAATTAGACAGGCTTTATGATAATTCCTGCTAATTTCTTTTTTCCGAATCATTCAAAACATATTTTTGAGCATTTATTCTATGGAAGTTCCATTTATTACATATTGAAAATCACCTTAAATTCTAAAAGGGAAAACTGATTTTAAACAAATAATCACATAATAACAGAGAATTACCAATGCTCTGAAGAAAAATAAAATAGAGTAACAAAATGATAACGACTCTAATGGGGGTGGCTGTTTTAAGAAACAGGGTTTGGGAAGGACTTTTTGAGAATGTGACATCTGAGCAGAGACTAGAATGAAATGAGGCAAGTGTTTAGGGAGGAAAAAAGCCAATCCAAAGAATCCGAGGAAAGCCCAGTGTGTTTCACTCAGATGCTAAGATCACCAATAATGATTTCCCACTTCTAAGTATCCATGAATTTGGGTTATCTCCTCCTGTTTAGTGTAGTGACTTACTTCTAACCAATGAACATGGCAAAGGTAATGGGATGTCACTTCCTTAAATTACATTACACAGCATCATACAGCAAAGATGATAGAATGTCACTCCTATGCATAGGGCACATTATATAAGACTCTACCTTAGCTGAGTGGAGCAAGAGACTCCCAATTGCTGGCTGTGGAGAAGCAAGTTATATTGTCATTGCCAATGGAAAGGGACACATAGTAGAGAACCGTGGTTGTCCACTAGGAGCTAAGGGTCTCAGTACTGCAATTTCACAGAGCTGCATTCGGCCAACAACCACATGAGTTTGAAAGAAGACCTCAAATTGCAGACCAGAACTTTGATTACAAGTCTTGTGAGACCCTAAGATAAGCTATGCCTGGATTCCTCACTCACAGAAATTGTGAAATAATAAATTTGTGTGGTTTTAAGCAATTCAATTAGTGGTAGTTTTTTACATATCAATAAGAAAAGCAAGTGTGATACAAGAAGAGCAAGAATGTGAAATTTTTGAGGATAAAAGGCAGCAATGAGGAGAGCAGATGGGGAGGAGATAACGTTATAGATAAATGCTATTCAAAGTATAAGCCACTGCCATTTCTATCTCTGAGCTACCAGTCCTCTACATCTACAAAAAGCAAGAGGATTAGAACTTAAAGAATTGCCAAAAAAATAAACTATCTCTGACGAGGAGTAGTTAGTGAAGTCTAAAGTCAAGAGAGGAGATAAAAGCAAACTAAAGGGATTGGAGCGTCTATTAACTATTGTGCAACAATCATTAAACAAACCACAACCACTAACTAGATTAACATAATTTTTTATACTACAGCTCTATTTTTTCCAGTTGCTTTCAACACAATATGCCCAGATTTCAACAACAACAACAACAACAAAAAGGCAAGACATGTCAAAAGGCAATCAAATTCGGCTGTAAGAAACAAACCAAGCCTTATAACTATACTCAGCTATGATACAAAATTTTCACACAGGGAATTGAAAATAACTGATTCATACATTAAAGGCTTCAATGGTAAAAGTAGACAGCATTAATAACAGATGGGTAATATAAGCAGAAAGATGGAAATTCTAAGAAAACAATCAAAAGAAAATGTCAGAAAACAAAAATACTATAAATAAATTCAGCATGTCTTTGATGAGCTTAACAGTAGACTCAATATGACAAAGGGCATATGAACATGGCAAAGGTAATGGGATGTCACTTCCTTAAATTACGTTACACATTATACAACAAAGATGATAGAATGTCACTCCAGTGTGTATGGCATATTATAAATATATATTATATATATATATATTATATATATATATATATATAGTGGAGCAAGAGACTTCCACTTGCTGGCTGTAGAGAAACAAGTTATATTGTCATTGCCAATGGAAAGGGACACATAGTAGAGAACTGCAGGTGTTCACTAAGAGCTAAGGGTCTCAGAACCGCAACTTCACAGAGTTGAATTTGGCCAAGAACCACGATGAGATTGAAAGAAGACCTCAAATTGCAGATGAGAACTTTGATTACAGTCTTGTGAGATTTAATAAGCTTGAATATAGGTCAACAGAAATTTCTCAAGCTAAAATACAGAAAGAAAAAAACAAAACAAACGAACAAAAACAGAACTAGCAGAGACTGTGATAAGGTTTCAAAAGATGTAGTACATGTATAATTGGACTATCAGAAGGAGAAAAGAGAGAATGGAACAGAAGAAATACTTGAAATAATAAAGCTAAGACTTTTCCAAAGTTAATGGCAGACACCAAACCACAATCCAGGAATATCAAGAACATTAATCAGGATGAACATGAATAATAACAACAATAACTATATCTAAGTATGTCATATTCAAACTGGAGAAAGAAAAAGACAAAGAGAAAATCTTAAAAGATTCCAGAGGAAGGAATGGAACCTTACCTATAGACAAATCAGGATAAGAATTTCAAGAGACTTATCATCAAAAACCACACAAGCAAAAAAGAAAGCAGTGAAATATTTAAGGAACTGAAAGAAAAAATTAAAACTACAACTTACAATTCTATATCAAGCAAATTTACGCTTCAAAAGTAAAGGAAAAATATTTTTTTTAACTTCAGAATATTACAGACATACAAATTTTAGGTTACATATATTGCCTTTGCCCAGCCTAAGAGCTAGAAGAGTGTCCATCCACTAGACAGTGTACACTGCACACATTAGGTGTGAATATACCCATCCCGTCCTCCCCTCTCCCACCTGCCCAACATGGGATGAATGTTACCACAATATGTGCACATCAGTGTTGATCAATTAGTATCAATTTTATGGTGAGTACATGTGGTGCTTGTTTTTCCATTCTTGTGATACTTCA
>VBSM01002608.1:84323661-84344844 GCA_008086735.1 Cheirogaleus medius
CTGCCTCGGCCTCCCAGAGTGCTAGGATTACAGGCGTGAGCCACTGCGCCTGGCGCCAACTGATCTTTGACAAAACAGATAATGATATACTCTGGGGAAAAGAATACCTATTCAATAAATGGTGCTGGGAAAATCTACATGCAGAAGATCAAGACAGGATCCATAGCTTTCAGCAGTTACAAAAATTATTCAAGATGAACAAAGGAATTAAATGTAAGGCATGGAGCCATGAGAATTCTAGAAGAAAATATTGGAAAGACTCTTCTAGATATTGGCCTAGACAAAGAATTTATAAAGACCCAATGGCAATCACAACAACAACAAAAATAAAAGAAAGGGACTTGATTAAATTAGTAAGGTTTTGCACAGCCAAGGAAATAATCAATGGAGTGAATAGACTATCTACAGAATGGGATAAAATATAAACAAGCTATACAACTGATAAAGGACTAAACCAGAATGTACAAAGAACTCAAGCAAATCAGCAAGAAGCAAACAACCCCATTTAAAAGTGGGCAATAGATATGAACAGAAGCTTCTCAAAAGAAGATAGACAAATGAGCAATAAAAATATGTAAAAATGCTCAATGTCACTAATCATCAGGGAAATGCAAATTAAAAGCACAATGAGATATCATCTTACCCCAGTCACAATAGCTTTATTGTAATAAAAAGTCCAAAAACAATAGATGCTGGCATGGATGCAGAAAGAAAAGAATGCTTATACATTGTTTGTGGGACTTCAAATTAGTACAACCTCTATGGAAAACAGTATGGAGATTCCTCAAAGAACCAAAAGTTGACCTACCAGTTGATCCATCCATCCCACTACTGAGTAACTACCCAAAAGAAAACAAGTCATTTTTATCAAAAAGACACCTTCACTTGAATGTTTACTGTAGAACAATTCACACTTACAAAGATGTGGATGCAACCCAATTCCCATCAAACTATGGGCGTATTAACAAAATATGTTAACAAAGTAGTATATCATGGAATACTACTCAGCCACGAAGATGGATGATTTAATGCCTTTTCCAACAATTTGGGCAGAATTGGAGAACATTATACTAAATAAAGTATCTAAAGAATGGAAAAACAAACACCGCATGTGCTCCCTATTAAATTGTAACTAACTGATGAGCACACTGTGCATAGAGGGAAGTAAAACTCAATGGAAATCAAGCAGAGGTGAGGTGGAAGAAAGGAATGAGCAAAAACCTACCTAACAGGTACAATGAACACTATCTGTGTGATGAGCACATTTATAGCCTTGACTCAAGCATTACAAAATCAATCCAAGTAAACAAAAACGTTCGTATCCACGTAATACCTTGAAACAAAAAACAGAAGAAATTTGAATATGCATAGAGAAAGGGAGAGCATTACAAAAGGAATAAATGAAGGTTAAATGAAAATTTTATCTTCCTCATTATTAGTTTAAAAAAATTTGTTATTTAAGATGATGATACTTTCAATGTATTAGCTGATCATAGACTATGAATAAATTATATAAATGACAGCAATACCACAGGAATGATGAGTAATTTGGAATTCTCTGTTAAGTGGTGTCTGCACTCCACATGAGTCAGAATAGTGTTATTTGAATGTAGACTTATATTATTTAAAAAATGTATATTGTATACTCTAGGGCAGTAACCAAAAATTGCTTCAAAGAAGTGTAACTGATATGCTAAGGGAATGGAATCATATAAAATGTTGAACTAAAAACAGAAGAGGCAGAAAGAGAAATAATTAGCAGTGAATGGAAAACATTTACAAACATGGTTGATATTAATCCTAATATATCAATCACACTTTAAATATGAATGGCCTAATACATCAATTAAAGAACAGATATTTTCAGAGTGAATAAAAGTAAACAAACAACTAGCTATATGTTCTCTATATAAAACTAACTGAAAGTTCAAAAGTAAATGGAAGGAGAAAAATATATAAAAATATAGCATGCTAACGCTAAAGAAAGTTGGAGTAAATATATTAATTTCAAACAAAGTAGATCAAGGAATATTTTCAGGAATAAAAAGGAGCACACTAATGTTAATGGGGTAAATTATCCAGAAAGAAATAAAAAAATTGATCAAAAATGTAATTAAAAATTAATGTTGAAATATCTGAAGCAAAAATGTATAAAACTGAAAGGAGAAATAGACAAATCTACTAGCATAGTTGGTGACTTCAACATTCTCCTATCAAAAATTTGTAGGTTAAGCAGGCATAAAATCAACAATATTTTTGACATCAATAAATAGTATTATCTATCTACTTGATTTAGTTGACATTTATAGAATACTCCATCAACAATAGCAGAATATACATTCTTCTTAAATTCAAATAGAACATTCACCAAGTTAAACTACATTCTGGGCCCCACCAAAAAATTCAAAATATATTACAAGGAACATAAATAATGTAAAGTAAGTTCTCAGTCTTCAAGTGATTATACTAGAAATCAGTAACAGAGATACCTAAAGCATACCCATATCCAAATATTTGAAAATTAAAAAAACACACTCCTAATAGCATGGGTCAAAGAAGAAATCTCAAGTGAAATAAAAACACATTTTAACTAAATGAAAATTTCAAAACAATTTATCGAAATTTATGGCATCCAGTAAGAACAGTGGTTGGAGGGAAGTGTATAGAATTAAATGCATATGTTAGAAAACAATAAATATCTAAAATAAATAAGCTAAGTTTACATCTTAGGAGACTATATAAAGAAAATCAGTTAAGGCAAAAACAAGCAGAAGAAAAAAATAAGAAAACTTAAAGAAGAAATCCCTGAAACTAAAAATAGAAATTGTTAGTTAGGTTTGACATCCAAGATTAAGATGTCAGCAGATTTTCTGTCTCTTGAGGACTCTCTTCTTGGCTTGCGGATGGTGACCTTCTTGTGTTGTGTTCTAACATGGCCTTTTTTCCTTGCATGTTCATCATTGGTGTCTCTTTCTTTTCTTAAAAGGACACTAGTCATATTGGATTAGGCCTCCACACTAACAGACTCATTTTAACTTAATTACTTCTTTAAGTAATTTATCTCCCACTGTGGTCATATTCTGAGATATTGGGGGTTGGTATGTCAAAATATTAATTTTAGGGAGCATAATTTAGTCCATAGCATTCCACCCCCTTTACCCTCCAAATTCATGTTCTTCTCACATGAAAAATACATACATTCCATCCTGACAGTCCAAAAATATTAATCCATTTCAGCACCAGCTCTAACTTCCAAATCACATCTAAATATCATCTAAATCAAGGGCTATTATAACTACATTCCATAGACCAAATAAATTAAATGACAGAGATTTGGAGGTAAGATTGAGGTATGATTTATTCTGAGGCAAAATTCCTCTCTAGCTGTGGAAGGAGACAAATTATGTGCTTCCAAAATGCATATAAACTCTAAAATCAGTTTGTTGATATATAAAAAGTAGCTTAGTGGGATTTGGTTGTAATCACATTGAATCTATAGAGCAGTTTTGGAAGAATGGATATATCAACAATATCTTCTTTAGACCATAATCATAAAATTCTCTCCATTTATTTAGTTCCTTTAAAATATTAATCACCATTTTTTAGTTTTCTGCTTATTAGTTCTATACATACTGTATAAGATTTATATATAAATATTTCCTTTTGGGGGCTACAAATCTATCATGTCTATCCTATGTCTGGTGGGACAGACATAGGATAGACATTACTACCATGTTTCCCCGAAAATAAGACCTACCCATAAAATAAGCCCTAGCAGGATTTCTAAGCATTTGAGCAATATAAGCCCTATCCCGAAAATAAGACCTAGTGATGGGCATGGCTATGCAGTGTATCGGCACAACCCAAGCATTTTGTCTCGGAGCGGTAAAGACGATGAGCAGCCCGTCTCATCTGTCCCATGAGAGCTCTATTGCTCGACATGAGAGATTGGGGCCAATGGTTCTAAAGGAAATAGAGTCACAAGAAATTTAGGATGGAATTCGGGGTTTGGAGAGTTATGATGATGTTCCAGAAGAAGACGACTTAACTACATTTGAGTAAATGTAGATTGTTGTACCGTGCTTTAAAAAAATAACACATCCCCTGAAAATAAGCCCTAGGGTGTCTTCTTGAGGAAAAATAAATATAAGACCATGTCTTATTTTTGGGGAAACACAGTATTACCAAAATAGAGAAATTAGAAAGAAGGAAGCAGAAATGGGTCCCAAGCAATTTTAAAATGTAGCAGCAGAAATTTCATTAGATTTTAGGACTCTAAAATAGTACTCTGGCTTGATGTTTTGTCTTCCGGGTTCATAAGGGTGGCAGCCTCTCCTTCAAGGTCCACTGAGGTGTCAAAGCTGCCCCTTAATCCCAAGACAAGAGGCTCACCCCCAAATTACTGGGTGGCACTCCTGTCACTGAGACACTGAACAACAGCAGCCTGGTTCACTGTCATCCAAAAGGTAGCCCCACTCTCTGAAACTGAGGAGGAGACAGCCTCACCCACCTGACCTATTGTGAGAGTGGCAGCCTTACCAATCTGAGAATTGCCTTCACTGTTATTCTTCCATTGTCTTGAAGGATAATAGAATTTCACAGCCAAATAGCTCTATATTTTAATCATATAGAATTCTAGGGTCCAACAGCCTTCCTTCATTTTTCCTATCCCTGTCCTTGTTAGTCCAAGCTGGAAGTGTTTCTGCTAATAAACCCCCATTGCGATTCTTGGCTTTTGCTGAGATGGCTTATTAGATACATAAGTAACACCCATAATATATTTACCAAATGTTTTTCCAACTACACCCATGGTGTGCTCTCCAGAACACACTTTCTCATCTTTTAAAATATGAATAAGCTGAACATTTTCCAAATCTTTAAGTTGTGCTTCCTTTTTGCTTTAATAATGCCTTCTTTACTTTCTCTCTCTCCTCTTGCACTTTATGATAAGCAGTAAGGAGAAGCCAGGCTGCTCAGCTAAATATCCAGGGCCATCACTCAAAAGTTCTATTTTCTGAAAAAATACTAGAACACAATTTAGCCAAGTTCTCTGACACTGTATAATAAATATTACCTTTTCTCTGGTATCCAAAAATATGTTCCTCATTTCCACCTGAGGCAGGAAGTGCAAAATCAAGGTGTTAAAAGATTTGGTTTCTCCTCATGCCTCTCTCCTTGGCTTGTGGATGGGCAATTATTCACTTTATCCTCACATGGTCTTTCTTCTGTGCACTTTTACCCCGCTTGTCTCTCTGTGTGTGCAAATTTTCTGTTTTTACAAATATATCAGTGAGATTGTATTAGGACTTACCTAATGTACTTATTTTAACTTAATTACTTCTTTAAAGGCTCGATTTCCAAATACAGTCACATTCTTAGGTACTGTGAGTTAGGACTTCAACAAATAATTTTTTGTTAGGGAAACACTTTAGAGTATAACAAAGGGGAACATTCTCAACTTGATAAAGAATATCTACAAAATACCTACAGCTAACATCATACTTAGTGGTGTTAAACTAGCTTCTCTTGGGCTAAGATCAGGGATGAGGCAAGCATGTCCTTTTTTACCCCACCTATTCAACATTATATTGGAAGTCCTAACTAGTGCAATTAGAGAGTAAAATAAATAAAATAAAATACATTCCTATTTGAATGAAGAAAATTTTAAAAAAAACAACTCTATACACAGATGACATGATTGAAAATATAAAGAAAAATTGCAAAAAAATGATCAAATATTCCTGGAATTAATAATAAAGTATAAGCCGGGCGTGGTGGCTCATGTCTGTAATCCTAGCACTCTGGGAGGCTGAGGCGGGCCAATCGCTCAAGGTCAGGAGTTTGAAACCAGCCTGAGCGAGAAGCCGTCTCTACTAAAAATAGAAAGAAATTAATTGACCAACTAAAAATATATACAGAAAAAATTAGCTGGGGATGGTGGCACATGCTTGTAGACCCAGCTACTAGGGAGGCTGAGGCAGTAGGATCGTTTGAGCCCAGGAGATTGAGGTTGCTGTGAGCTAGGCTGACGCCACGGCACTCACTCTAGCCTGGGCAACAAAGTGAGACTCTGTCTCAAAAAATAATAATAATAATAATAAAGTATAGCAAGGTCTTAGGATATTATGTTAATAAACAAAAAGTCAGATATGTTCTCATATACTAACAATAAATAATTAGAACTTGAAGTAAAAAAAATACAATATATACTTGTAGCCCCCAAAAGGAAATATTTATATATAAATCTTATACAATATGTATGGAATTAATAAGCAGAAAACTGCAAAATAGTGATTAATATTTTAAAGGAACTAAATAAATGGAGAGAATTTTATGATTATGGTCTAAAGAAGATATTGTTGATATATCCATTCTTCCAAAAATGCTCTATAGATTCAATGTGATTACAACAAATTCCCACTAAGCTACTTTGTATATATCAACAAACTGATTTTAGAGTTTATATGAAATGCAAATGGCCTAGAAGCCAACATAATGTTGAAGAAGAACAAAGTCATAGGACTCACGCTACCCAATTTCAACATTTATTTAAGACTATAGTCATCAAAATAGTATAGTATTCTTGTCTGGTGCAAGAACAGACAAAGATAGATGAATGGAACAAAATGGAGATTACAGAAATAAACCTACATGAAGACAATAAAATGGTCTTTGGCAAAGTAAGTTTCATGGTAAAACTGGGTGCTGGAACAATTGAAAGTTCATATGCAAAAACATGAACCTATACCCAGTACTCCACACCTTAAACAAAAATTATCTTAAAATAGATCAAAGACCTATATGTAAAAACAAAACTCTAAAAGTGCTTACAAAAAACAGGAAAACTCTACATGAGCAAAGGTTTCATGCTAAGTTTTTAAAATATAACTCTAATAGCATTTTCCACAAAATAAAATAAGTTGTGCTTTATTAGAATTTTAAAAATATGCTCTGTGAAAGACACTGTTAAGAGAATGAAAAGACAAGTCTCAGACCAGGAGAAAATATTTGCAAAACAGGAATCTGACAATGCATTGTATTTGAATACCAAAAAAAAAAAAAAAAAAAAAAAAAAAAAAAAAAAAAAAAAAAAAAAAAAAAAAAAAAAAAAAAAAAAAAAAAATTAAACTCAAAAATAAGAAAACAACCCAATTAAGAAGTGTACAAACAATTCAATTAAGAAATCCATATTAGAACATTTTAAATCCAATTAAAATATACTTGCTATATTTTTGTTATAGATATATCAAATAAGCATATGTAAAGTTGTTCAGCCTCACTTGTTTGGGAATTGCAAATTAAAATAGTGCAATCACTACAAACCTATGAGAATGACTAAAATCCAAAGCACTGAAAATACCAACTGTTGTCAAGGATGTGGAGCAAGGATGTGTAGTGGGGATACAAAATGGTACAGCCTTTTTGGAAGACAATTTGGCTGTATCGTACAAAACTAAACAGCATTATCATACATTTGAACAATTGTGCTCCTAGGTAATTAATTATCCAGATGATCTGAAAATTCCTGTTTACGCAAAAATATAAAAGTGAATGTTTTTAGCAGATTTATTCACAATTGCCCAAAAACTGAGAACAACTGAGATGTCTTACAATAGATAAATAAACCATGCTATATACATACTATTGAATATTATTGAACAATAAAAGGATTTATTATGTCACTGAAAGACATGGATGAGTATTAAATGCATATTGCTTAGTGAAAGAAGCCAGTCTGAAAGGGTACGTATTATATGATTCTAATTATATGACATTATGGAGAAAGCAATACTGTAGTGATGGTAGAATTTGGTGATGGCCAAAAGTCTGGGATGGGGAAGGAAGGTTGAATAGATAAAACATAGTTTTGTTTTGTTTTTTACTGAGTGGTGAAACAATTTGATGTGATGGTGGGTACTTGACACTATGCCTTTGTCAAAATCCATAGATATTTACAGTATAAAGAGTGAACTTTAATGGAAACAAATTTAAAAAAATACTGAGTACGTCAGGCATGCCAGGAATACAGAATGTGGCAAAACAATCTGACTGTATCACGTATATATGAAATAATCTCACTGAAGGGTTAAGGGAGAGAAGTTAGTGATCCAAACAACTTTGAAATGAATGGAGTCTATGAGTCTAAATGCAACAGAAATGCTATGGCATTTACTCTAGTTGTTAAAGTTGTTTTTCATGGAACTACTTGTTAACTTTTCTGATACCCATATGGATACTGAACTTGAAAAATTACGTAAATAGATGGGAGATGGTGGGAGCCAGGCTTCTCACTGTTGGAGCACAAATTTACAAATAAGCAAAGAGAAAAGGCTAAAATGACCCATGTGGTAATAATTAGAGTTAGAAACATCAGTATTAACTCATGTTTAGATTAACATAGATATAGATGTTTACATTACATGTATAAATGTTTATAGATCTGTGTCTGTATACCAGTGAGTATATGTGTATAGATATGTTTGTGTGTATTTCCTTGCTCTGTGTGTACATGTCCTTGCTGTGTCAGTTGAGAGGGCCTAGAAGCATTGACATTACATAAGCAATGATAACTGCTAGTGCCCCAATATTAGATATTGGTTTCTAACACTGTTCTCCAATAAAAGAAGTCAGGGATCCTTGGAGAAATGGATAATTCTAGAAAATGGGTAGGAAACATACACAATGAGCCTGGAGCATCTTTCAGTGTCAGAAAGTAAGGACGTGCCAAGAAAGAAAAACAGATGATGGGATGATGAGGGTACATCAATGGGACACAGAAGCCAACTGAAGGAGCTCCCAATGGCTAAAGCTGGAACAATCTGATTCACAAAATAAATAAATAAATATTGGATTATAACCCAAAATGTTAAATAAATATCCATAAGTCCATAGAGGCATAAATGAATGACTGAAAAAATAAATAAATGAAAGAAAAGAGACAAATATCTCGTGCATAAGAATTTCAAATAATTTATGTCCATATTCTATCATGAAAGAGATAAAGAATAACTTTTTGTGCACTTTATGTTCTGCCTTACTTCCAGTGAGTACAATATGGAAATGGAAGAAGTAAAGAATAATTGCTGATAAACACTACCTCAAGCCAGGTGACCATATTTAATATCAGTAGTGATAAGTCATATTGATAATATGTATCCTTGATATAATTTGATTCGAATGGCACTTTACCTCTGTGTTCTTCCATCTATAAAATTTCCTGATTCTTATCATGAGAAAAACATTAGACAAATCCCAGCTGAGGGACATGTTGCAAAATATCTGATTAGTAATCCTCCAAACTGTCAAGGTCATCAAAATGAGGAAATCCGAGAACTATTATAACCAAGAGAAATCCAAAAAGACATGATTACTAAATACAATATGGCATAACAGAAGGAATTCTGGGACAGAAAAAGGACATTAGAGAAAAACAAGAAATCAGGTTAAATAGGGAGCTTAGTTAGTAAAAAATATATCAACACTGGTTCATTAATTGTGATAAATGTACCACACTAATTAAAGATATCAATAATTGAGGAAACTGAGTATATGGTATATGGCAACTCTTCATACTAATTTCACAATAATATTGTAAATCTGAAACTGTTCTTAAGTGAAAGCCAAGAAAAAATGGGGTCTAGAAGTTAGAGACAGTTTAAGTCAGAAATTTGAAGCATAGACAAATTTAATGTATTGCAGATGTCTTGAAAATGAAGAGGGCTATGTGACAACAATTGAGAGTAGCCTCTAGTAAGTGAGAGCAACTCCTGTCTCACAGCCAGAGAAAGAAAATGGGGACCTCAGTCCTACAACCACAAGGAACTGAATTCTTCCAAAAACAAGAATGAATTTGGAAGCAAATGTACCCCCAAAGGCTCTGGATAAAAACCCACTCTGTCCAACAACTTGATCTCAGCCTATCACCTTAAGTAGTAAACTCAGTTATGCTGTGTGTGGTCTTCTGGCTTACAGAATTTTGTACTAATAAATAGATGTGATTTTAAACCACCAAGTTTGTGGTAATTTCTTATGTGGCAATGGAAAACTAATGCAGAGATATAATGAGAAAAACACCCATCTTCTTTCTACCCATGCCTACTTTTTCTGGACTTCTTTGCGTTGGTGAGTGAGAGAAGCAAGTGGGTGCACTTGATTCAGCCCATTCCCCACTCTTTCAGATCAGCTCCTTGTTGAAATGGCAAATTCTGGTCTGCTTTTCTAGGTATGATGAGCCTACCAAGAAAAAGATCTGCCCCTGATAGGTGGGTCTACAGTTTTAGGAAACAAAAACAGAGCAAGAGAGAGAGGAAATTTGAAGAACCTACAGGATGGAAGTTACAAGCCATGTTTTTCTCCACATCTACGTTTTTAGTAATAAAGTTGATACTTTGATCTGAATCTTTGTGGTTTTCACATTTTAATTCTCAATTGTCTCTGAACTAGAATTGTCAAAACAAAATTATTATTTATGGACTCCCCTCAAACCTCGCATTAAGATATCGTTTTCTTGGAGTCGAAAGAAAGAGAAAACGAAAAATAACTCTTTTTTTAAATACAAATATTATTCTTATAACTATGAAGGAAAGTGAGGTCAGATTATAGAGAACTATGAATACTAATAGAAACATTTTGTTTTAATGAAACAGAACCATTTAGTTGAACAAGGGCGTGACACATTGAGAGTGAGATTTCAAACCTATTAGTGTAACAATGCAATGCAGTCCCTGGGGATAGTGGGGTTGTAGTGTGTGGAAACAATTATGCTTATGCAAATATTATATAAAATGGTTTACCTTTGAGCTTCACATAAAAACTGATCTTGGCTCAAACTGAGACTTGCTAAGCAAGAAGAAAGAATGGTATGAAACATAAAACTGACTCCTTAAAAGCATAAGACAGGCATATGTGCTTATGAAAGTTGAATTTTTGCCAACTAGCCTATAAAAAATAAAATGACATCTCACTCCTCTTAGCACTTGCAGCTGTATTTTTATTTCCATTTGTGGGGTAAATGATTTTTGAGGAATTCTTATAATAGTCAATTTTGGCAAAATACAACATCAAAGTGTCATTTAGAGGTCTCAATTATTGAATATGGTGGCACTATAATCCTTCAAAAAGGTACATTTATCTTGACTATCTGATTCATCTCATCTGAAGAGTGAAACCTGGCCTATTATATCAAAGAAATGTGAATTTCCATCACTCTAAACCATGAAGTCCTGTTGGTGAAATTGTGAACTCTGACACTTAAAAGCTAATAATAGAAAATTCTACTTTAAATTTTCTTTCTTATGGAATGAACACATTTTTGATGCCATTTGAATCATGGATCTAGGGCCATGGTCACTCAGATGTGCCATAGAATTGTGAGCATAAATCTAACTGGAATCATCAGTCATATTCCATGGTCAAGAGAGATGATGCAAGGAGTTTGATGGGGCAGAGAAATCAAAATCTTTCCCAGATTCAAATACACTCCATAGAATTGTGTCCGCAGTTTTCACGGCTTGCTCTATGCCCCACCATGAGACCATAAGATCCTACTCACATATTGCCCTGAAGCGGACTGGTATCTTACAGTGCCCTCAGTCGTGTTTCACTGTGAGCTCAGTTTCCAGAATCTTCTCAGGGCTGAGACAGCAGCTAACTTAGTCTAACAGGTAACCTCTAAACAATATAAGGCATTAGTTATGTGGGTAAAATATAACACCACATTCCCAAATTTCAAATCCTGCCTTGACCATGGCATACCTCTATGGTTTTAAAATATATTATTTTGTTTGTGGAGGGTTTAGTTTCCTCAATTGTTAAATAGGGTAAGTAAAATGGGGAACATTTTACTTAAAAAAGCAATATCTTTCCATAAATTATCATTGGAAACTAAACACATAAAAAAATAAATCTGTGTATTAATCAGAGTTCTTCACAGAAACAGAACCAATAAGATATGAAGATATATATTTATACACACCCCCCTATATATCCATATATCTATCATATAAATATATATATTTATCCATATGTATGTGGGGGGAGAGAGAGAGATTTATTGTAAGGAATTGGCTCACATGTTTATGAAGGCTGGCAAGTCCCAAGATCTGCAGGTTGAGTCCGCAAACTGGGGACCCAGCAGAACAAATGGTTGAGTCCTGGTTGGAGTCTGAAGGCCTGAGGACCAGGAAAACTGATGGGATAATTCCCACCCAAAGGCTGGCAGGCTTGAAACCCAGAAAGAAACTGTGTTTCAGTTCAAGTCCAAAGACAAGAAAAAAATGCTGATGTTCCAGTGTCTAATGCCATCAGGAAGAAAGTATTCTCTCTTTCTTGGGGGTTTGTCAGTCATTTTGCTCTATTTAGACTTTCAGCTAATTGGATGAGGCCCACCCACATTAAGGAGGGCAATCTGCTTTACTCAGCCTACCGATTCAAATGATAATATCTAAATATACCCTCACCAAAACAACCATAATAATGTCTGACCCAAGATATTTGCAACCTGTGGCCCAGTCAAGCTGACATATAAAATTAACCACACAATCTATATAAAACACACATCCTATCGTTGGGAACATGCATGCAATCTGTTATTATATAAAACACATATTCTATTGTTGGGAGCATGCTTCATAATGTTAATCATTAACTATTTTGCAAGATTTATTTTAAATATCTCTCAACTGAGCATTCATGGTAACATTTTATAGTTGAGAAATATAGATGTTTACAGTGGGTAAGTATCTTTCTCAAGATCACATAGCTACTATGTAGCAGAGCTAGAATTCAGATCCCCTACTTTCTGGCTACAAAATCCTATTCTTACAACTAAATCACATTCCTGTCCTCCTTTTTAAATAAAGAGCAAACTGAGAAGGCAAAAACCAGAGCCCACAAAACTCCTTCAAAGTCTTATAGCTGCCAGTTCAGTTCCATGCCAATGTACACGTTTATATATAACCATGTGTGAAACATCTATGCCATTTTTTCTGAGAAGTTGAGTAGGTGGCATATATTTCAACAGCTCATCTCCATCAAATGAGAGCCATAATATATATTTAAAGATGATGTCAGCCTTTCTAAATATAATTTTCAACTGTGCTGGGAAAAATATAAACTGCAGCACTGTAATAATCAACATATAAATAGCTCCCACATCTTTGCCATGCAAATTTGGATAATGATATTATGGAAGAGGACTATCAAAAGGGGCCTTCTGTTACCACTCTTTCTGCTAACCAGTGAGCAGCTGGGATTGATGACATTTTTAGTTAAAGCCAGTTTGGAAAGGCTTTTATCCCATGGAGATAAGCTAAAGCCTCAAAATAAAACAATCCCAAACTGCCAATGTTTGATTGGTTTGAAGTTGGAACGGTGGTATTAAATGCCTGGTTTTCTCACAGTTTTAGAGAAAAAATACACAGCTTTCCATTGCCCTTTGACTGCTGACAAACTGAACCTCCAGGTCTTATTTTGTGTGCATTTCCTCTACCTGACAGTATTCAGGACACCCAATCCCTCACCTGCAGATGGAGAATGATGTCTTATGCAGTGTGAGCACCTGCTCAGCCTCCTGGACACAGTCCCTCTGCATGATGCACCAAATACCATGACCCTGTGAGGAAGTAGATATGCTGGCTATCTCACCATTAGCAAGAGCCCATTGGGGAACCCACTGGGGCTCCTTTTGGAAACCCATCCCAATTTTAGTTGTGGAAGGACAAGATTCTGGGAGAACTGTTTCTGTTGGAATGTTGCCAGTTCCAGGTAAAGGTGTGCAGACATTTATATGGCAGAGCTCACAGACAGGTAGTTCTGGGCCATCTCTGGCACTGAGACAGATTTGTTTGAGGCAGCACAGTGTTTTTTTTGTTTTTTTTTTCAATCTTTGATCATTTTAAATGGGGCAAATACTTCACATTGCCACAGACTCTACATCTCCCTATTGTCTTTTATTTAGTTAGGCTTACAGCTTGAGTTTGGACATTCCTTATGTGGAACTTTTGCTACCGAGCACCACCACAGCACCACCACAGATGGGGTATTCATCATAGACTATGTATCCAATAAGTGACCCAGACATAAAAGGTCTCATTTGATCAGAGGAGACATAAACATAGACGTGACGTAAGAAGGAGCTCTGCTGGGAAAAGAAAATGTGAAGAGATCCACTCTCTGTGAAGGATTACAGTGCTGCCCTTAGCTATGGTGTGTGTGTATAGTTGTGTGTGTGTGTGTGACTCAGAATCACACAATGTAGAATACTGAATACATTTTATGTATCTCTATTTCTCCACCTCTCAAATCTGGGCATGGTTATGTGACTTACTTTGGACAATTAGAAATTTGGCATGAGAATATCATAAATTAGAAAATTTAATGCAAGCAGAGACTTCAAAAATGCTTGCTCATTGGGTCTTTCCCTCTTTTGCTGTGTTTGAAAACTTGAGTCTACAACAGGACTGAACCCAAGCTAGCCTTTCAGAGCAGTCACATGGAGGAGAGCTGAGGGTCCCTGACCAAAAGCCTACCATTATCTAGACATACGAGTGAAGCCATTGTAAACTACCTAGCACCTAGCAGCAAAGAAATAACCAAGACTGGAAAAGCTACTCACTGAATCCTCAAAAAGCTTAGACATAACAGATGTATGCTGTTTTAAGCCATTAATTTTTGGGGTGTTTTGTTATGCAACAAAAGTTAAATGACACGTTTCTGAGCTTCAATTTTCTCAACTGCAAAGTAGAATTGATAATAACTATCTTGCAGTATTACTGTGTGAATTATAAATAACACATATAAGTGCCTGGCCCAGAGAAAGTTCCCCATAAATGAGAGCTATATTATTCATTAGTTATCAGTCTGAATGAGTTCCTAAGTCTCTTAGAATTAACACAGATTGAGTTCTGATTTTATGTTCCTGTTCTTGAAAATTGATATTGACTCCAGGTACTTCCTAATTCTGATGACTTGGTTTTAGTGTTTCTCAAAATGACATTATAGCTCCCCTTTGATAAATTCCTCTGTATCATAAAGAAAAAGCCTCAAATCACAGCCCTGACCTTCTGTAAGTAAAATTAACAAGAAATGCAGAATTAAGCCACAGTGATTCTCATCAAGTTAGAAGCAGAAATTCAATCTTGAGTTTTGAGTCCCAATAAATTAATTTATTATAGTTGGAGAACTCCTTGAAGAGTATCTATTTTATTCAAGCTATGCATGTGTGTTACTGTGTGTAAGGGTGGATTAATGTGTATAGTCCTTACCCTCTAAGTTGTAAGAATTTACTAAGGAAGGCATGCTTCTGTTAATATAACTATACCATAAAACTAAGAGATCATCACACACATCCATATAAGACAATAGGATTGGGGATTAAGATCAAGATAAGAGATCTGGGACAAGACAGGACTGAGTATGTTTTCTCAAGTGCATTAAGCAAAACTCTTTTAGTTTCATTTTCAAAAGATCTAAATCAAACTGGCTCAAAAAACACAACAGAAACCTAAAGCTGAATTAATGTTTCATATGCTTGAAAAATCTAGGGAAGCTTTGTCTTCAAAGAATGGATAGATTCACAGGCTCAGAGAAATTATCAAGACACCCTGTCTCTCAGTCCTCATTTCTGTTTCCTCCTTGGTTGGCCCTGTTCATTCTTAGGTAAAATGGATGTCAACAACATACTCAATCCCAACTCCAAATTTACAACAAAGAAGCGGATCTTTCTTAAAAATTCAAATAAAAGTCCTAGGTATGACTCTCACTAGTCAAAATTGGAACATAACATTTATCCATGAACCAGCCACTAAAAATGGGAATAGGGTAAATCCATCCATGTCCCAGAATCAGAGGGTGGGAGCAGAAAGGATGCTCTTACCAGAAGAAGAAGAGCAGGATATTTGCCCTCAACCTCTAAAATAGACATGCGTTTTGGCAGTGTAGGATTTTTACTTTCAGGCAGCAGATGAGTGGTTGAATTAAGGGCAAAGGACATCAAAGAACATTTTCCCTGACAATTCAATGAATTGGTATGTTCAATTAATAATTAACATATCTTTACTGTTTTTCTTTCTTTATATGCAGCCTCATTCAAGAAGTTGAGACAGCCATTTTGATGTGTTTAATTATGTTTCTGAGAGGAAAAAGCAGACTTAAAGGAACATTGTGTGTGTTGTTAATCCTGTGCATTATGTTTCAATAGTGCATTTTTTTGTCATTTCCCCAAACAAAGAAATGTCAATCCCTGCAGTCTTAGCAACTCAGTGGTTACACCTACTCTATTATGTATTTGGCTCACTTGCAGAATGAAGTAATCAGATGAAGCCTGGTACAGACTGGCTTGAAGGAGAAGAAATATGAGTGAACTCATCCAAAAACATGCCTTAGGAAAAAAAATAAATGTTTTACTTTCCTTGCTAACTCAGGAAAAGCCAGATTTTGAATGATGACACTTAAACCACCAAAGTAAGGCAGAATTCAGAAGGTAAAAACTACGTATGACTGCAGGTAGGAATAACAAATAAAATAGAAGTAGACAAGGTGCCAGAGAGTACCCAGAAACTAAGCAATCACACAGGTGGCTCACATAGATACTGTGAATCTAGGCAAGGTTCCAAGGGCTAGCCAGAACTGAGGGCAGAAGACATCATGAATAGAGTAGCTCTCAAAATGAAGGTGGTTGGAAACCAGACAAACATGTTTTGTGGTTATTTTTGTTTTTGCTTTTGTCTTTGTTTTGGTTTTTGGTGCCCGATTTACAAGATGGATCAGTCTATGAATTTAGAGTCAAGTAACCTACATTACAGAAAAGTAAATAGCAGAGACAGAATATTGTGGAAATAGTCTACTTTATACTCCTCATTGATTCTTTCCTCCACATGAAACACACGTACCCACTGATGCTGGTTAATATCTACTGGTTTCTCAAACTTTAGATTAGCTATCACATTCTCCAAGGAGGTTTCCATGGCTAACTCCATCTCATTCTAAGAGTCCCTATGGTATCCTATCATATTATTTACCAATTATATTTTATGTACCTATTCATCTGTCTGCCTTTAGAAGGCGGAGACTATGATTCAACCACCATTTTATCCTCAGGAACAAGAGTACGGCTCAATCCGTGTTTTTCTTTCTTCTTTTCTTAAATTAAATCAACAAACTTAAGATGAGTTCACCTCAAACAGTAACAAGTTATGCCAGAATGATATCAGCTTATGCAATGACTAGTAAAAGAGTACAATGCCAATGTTTTCCATCCTTTTGGAATGAAATGGATGAAAAATGAAACTTCTATCCTTGCAAATTTAAATAGATTCCAAAATATTTTCAATGTATGCACTTATATTATTTATGGGTTAAATTTTTTCTCATAGGTCAAAATGACACATAAGGGATGACCTCCTGGGTCTCCGCTCTCAGAGTGGGAGGTGAAGAAGGTGACCTGAATCACTTGAGTGGGTAGATCTCCCACAGGATTGGCTTCACGGAATTGCAGGGAAGATTCGAGGGGCAGCAGTGCTGGGAAAAGGAGGAAAGTGACTCAGTGGATTTGCCGTGAAGTTCCAAGAATCTGAGTGGTACAATGGGGATTGGAGTGCAAGCTGGCCACACTCAGCGGCCAGCCGAATGGGACTATGTGATCCGTGCCACAGCGGGACAACTTCTCCTTTGCCGACCTCCACACCCACACAAGCAGAGAAGTGCCTGAAGTCAGCGTAAAGAGGTAACACGGGTGGTCAGGCAGTTCGTAGAGGAGGCAGGAGTGGAGAACAATTAGAAATCTTCAGGGCACGGTGCAGGGTCTCCTTGGCTGGGAGATCTGTACACACCAGTGGTGTATGCCTCACTTGTGAAGGGACAGAAAAGTGACACAGATAGCTCATTTGACTGAGTTGTCCGGTGGACTTGGGTGGCCCAAGTGCTTCTGGGGAAGGAGGTAGAGGGAGCGAGCATGATCCTCCACGAATCCTCCGCAGGGGGCTACAGAGGCCCAAGCTCCACTGGGACACGCGGAAGGGGGAAAGTTTTCACCCCTGGGGGAACCTGTCAGTTGTTCCCAGCCACTTGAGCCCTGCTGGTAAAGGAGTGGTAGAGGGAGCGAGTGTGATCCTCCAGGGATCCTCCCAGGGGGCTGCAGCGGTCCAAGCTCCGCTGGGATGAACAGAAGGGTGAAAGTTTTCACCCCTCAGCAGAACCTCTCAGTGGTCCCCAGGCACTCAAGCCCTGCTGGTGAGGGAGCAAAGGAGGGAATGAGCTCAATCCTCCCCGGATCCTCCAAGGGGACTTCAGTGGCCCAAGCTCCGCCGGTGTCACACGGAAAAGGGAAAGATTTCACTTCTCAGTGGCCCATCTCAGTGGCCTCTGGCCACTCAAACTCTGCTGAATTTACAGGTCCAGAGCAAATATCCCCAGATCTGCCAAGGGTTGTCCCTCCAGAATTCCAGATTTTAGCTCATAATCCAGCCCCGTCACCTCCAATCCTTGATAAAACAGCCAGATGAGAAAGAACCAGCGAAAGTTCACAGGAAACGTGAAAGAGCAGAGAGAAAAGTCACCTCCAAAGCAAAATATTCATTCTCCATCATCTGACACCAATTTACATGATATGAGTAAACTGACGGAGAAAGATTTCTGAATATGGATTGTTACAAAACTAAATGGAATTGAAGAGAAAATAGAATCATAACATAGAGAAACCACAAGAACAATGCAGGAAAAGAATAAAAGATTCTCCAAAGAAATTGAGATTATCCAGAAAAACCAAACAGAAATTATGGCAATGAAGGAAACAATCAAGGATCTCCATAATATAGTGGAAAGTCTAAAGAACAAGATGGACCATGCAGAGGAAAAAATCTCAGAACTTGAAGATTATGCCTATGCTCTAAACAAATCAGAGGAAGAAAGGGAACACAGAAACAAGAGAAAAGACCAAAGTTTACAGGAAGTGTGGGATTATGTTAAAAAGCCGAATCTCATATTAATTGGGATTCCAGAAGGGGAAGAGGAGTATTCACAAGGGCTGGAAAACTTATTTCATGGAATACTGGAGGAAAATACACCCAGCCTGGCCAGAAATCTTGATATCCAAATACAAGAAGCACATAGAAATCCTGGAAGACTCAATGTGAAAAGGCAATCACCTCATCATGTGGTTTTTAGACTGACCAAAGTAAACGTGAAAGAAACAATTCTCCATGCAGCCAGACGAAAGCAGCAAATGACCTATAAATGTAAGCCTATCAGACTAACAGCAGACTTTTCATCTGAAACCTTACAAGCCAGGAGGAATTGGGTGCCTATCCTTAATCTTCTAAAACAGAACAAAGCCCACCCTAGAATTATTTATCTGACAAAATTAAGTTTCATCTATGAGGGAGAAATAAAGTAAAACATAGCAACAAGTCTCCACCCAACAATATGAATGGAAATCTTCCTCCAATTTCAATCCTCTCAATAAATGTAAATGGCTTAAACTGTCCTCTGAAGAGACATAGACTGGCAGATTGGATAAAAACTCACACACTGATTGTCTGCTGTCTACCGGAAACACATCTAACCCACAAAAATGCCTTCCGGCTGAAGGTCAAGGGATGGAAAACTATCATTCAGTCAAACAGATGTCAAAAGAAAGCTGGGGTAGCTGTTCTATTTGCAGATAACATAAGCTTTAAAATAGCAAAAGTAAAAAAGGATAAAGATGGCCATTATATAATGGTGAAAGAGAAGATCCAACAAGAAAATTTGACAGTTCTTAATATCTATGCACCCAATACAGGAGCACCAAACTACTTAAAGCAAACCTTGTCTAATCTTATCATCACATTACACAACACTGCCGTAGTAGCAGGAGACTTCCACACTCCACTGAATGATCTGGATGGATCCTCCAAACAGAAAATAAACAAAAAAATAATGGACCTGAACAGAGCCATTGATCAAAAAGGTCTGACATATCTCTATAGAGCAGTCCATCCAAATAAACTTGAGTTTACATTCCTCTCAGCAGCCCATGGATCCTACTCCAAAATTGATCACATCCTAGGCCACAAATCAGATCTCAAAAAATTCAAGTAGAAATTATACCTTGTATCCTTTCTGACCATAATGGTATAATATTACAATTCAATTCTTATAGAAACACTCAACATCTCACAAAATCATGGAAACTAAACAATCTACTATTGAAAAATTATTGCATTAAGGAATAAATTCAGAGGGAAATGAAGAATTTCTTCAAACAAAATGATAACGGTGATACTTCTCACCAAAATCTGTGAGATACAGCAAAAGCTTACCTGAGAGGAAAACTAATAGCAATTAACACTCACATCCAAAAACCAGAAAGCTTAGATATTGAAAACCTAATGAATAGTCTCAAGGAATTGGAAAAAGAAGAGCAAACAATTTCCAATCCTAGTAGAAGAAAAGAAATAACGAAGATCAAAGCAGAGCTTAATGAAATCGAGAACAAGAGAACTATTATAAAGATCAAAAAACCAGAAGCTGGTTTTTCGAAAAGATAAACAAAATTGAGGCCCTCTTGCTAGAATGACAAGGACTCAAAGAGAAAGGACCCTAATAAACTCAATAAGAAATGAAAAAGGAGAGATCACAACAGATACCACAGAAATTCAAAACATTATATTTGACTATTATAAAAATCTATATGCGCAAACACTACAGAATGAAGATGAAATGGACAAATTCCTGGATTCATACAACCTCTCTAAGTTCACCCAGGAGGTAACAGAATCCCTAAACAGACCAACCTCAAGCCCAGAAATTGGAGCAGTAATTAAAAACCTCCCCAAACTGAAAAGTCCTGGGCCAGATGGCTACACTTCAGAGTTCTACCAAACATACAAAGATAAACTCATACCTATACTGCACAAACTATTCCACACCATCGAAAGGGAAGGTATCCTTCCAAACTGATTTTATTAAGCCATTATCACCTTGATACCAAATTCAGGAAAGGTTGCAACAAAAAAAGAAAATTACAGACCAATATCCCTCATGAATACAGATGCAAAAATCCTAAATAAAATTTTAGCAAATAGAATTCAGCAACACATCAAAAAAATAATTCACCATGACCAGGTGGGCTTTATTTCAGAGATGCAAAGATGGTTTAACATATGCAAGTCTATAAATGCAATTCACTTCATAAATAAAATCAAG
>VBSM01002608.1:84344944-84392650 GCA_008086735.1 Cheirogaleus medius
ATGGAAACAACCCAAGTGCCCGTCAATTCATGAGTGGATAATTAAAATTTGGTTTATGTTCACAATGGAATATTACTCAATTCTAAGAAACGTCAGTGAGCTAGTACTGTTTGTGCTATCCTGGATTAAGCTTACGCTTGTTATCCATAGAGGTGACACAAGATATGTAAAATGGGCTCCACATCTACTCGCCATCAAATTGGTACTGACTGATTAAAACTATGGTGCTCAAATGGTGGTAATATTCACCAGGGATTCGGGCAGGGAAGACCCACATCATACGGATGTGGTGAGCATTGTGGTAGGGGGAAAGGCATACCGCTAACCCTTCTTAGGGAGAGGCAAAGATATACAATGTACCCAAAAGTAAAAAAAAAAACCCTTTTATCAGGTGGAGGGCAGGCGGGAGGGGGGAGGAGGAGAAGGGTGTATACTTACATAATGGGTGTGGTGCGCACCACCTGGGGATTGGACACACTTGAAGCTCTGGCACGTTAGGGAGGGAGGGGTGACAGGGGCAATATATGTAACCCTAACAATATTTTTACTCACATAATATGATGAAATAAAAGAAAAAGAAACTGATAGAACAAAAAATTTTCTCATAAAATTAGTATTAAAATGCAATAGCAATGTCAATAGAAATTTGGTAATTCTTCTCTACATAAGATGATAAAATAATAATAAATTCCCTGGCACAATCTTATTCCTATTTGGAAACAAAATTATTAGAAATTGGAGTTCTCTGACATTAATCAAATCACCTCATATCATATATAAAATAAAAGGAACCATTCTTGTTCTATAACTCTACAAAATTGAATGTGCTTCATGATCCTCCTGAGGCTTAGGTACTTCAACAAATATATGGTTTTTTAAAGATTATACATTATATAATAAATTATTGCTGAGCTCATCATTTATTCCCAAATTCGTCCTTAACGTCTAATCACATCAGAATCTTTCTAAGGAATATTCAAAATAAACACTCAAACTTTCTTTTTTGGAGTGGTTCACATACTTTAATGTGTGTAAGAACATTTGGCTGTGGATATAAAAATGAAGATTTCTAGCGTCTTCATCCTAATGACTCTGAATCAGTTGATATAGGGTGAGTGAGCCCAAGAATATGAATTTTTAAAAAGCATCCCAGGGAATATTGATTCAGGTTTTCCTTCACAGACCATAACTTGAGTACCACTTTATCTGTTTCCTTTATTACTATCTTCTTTATATATTTCTCTCATTCCATTTCTCAAGTTCCTTCAAATCTATCCACTATCACCAATTCAATTCAACATAGTGCTGGAAGTTACAGCCAGAGCAACTAGGCAAGAGAAAGAAACAAAGGATATCCAAATTGGGAAAGAGGAGGTCAAACTTAGCTTTTTACTGATCATATGATATTATATTTAGAGAATCCCAAAGACTCCACCAAGAGACTGTGAATTGATAAATAAATTCATCAGGTCTTAGGTTACAAAATCAATGTACACAAATCAGTAGCATTCCTATACATCAATAACACTCAAGCCAAGAGTCAAATCAAAGACTCAGTACCATTCACAATAGCTACAAAGAAAAGAAAATACCTAGGAATATACTTAACAAAGGAGGTGAAATATCTCTACAAAGAGAACTACAAAACACTGATGAAAGATATTGCAGATGACACAATTGGAAAAACATACCATGCTCATGGATCAGTAGAATCAATATTATTAAAAGGTCCATACTACCAAAAGTAATTTACAGATTCAATGCAATCCCCATCAAAACAACAACGTCATATTTCACAGATCAGGAAAAATAATTCTACATTTCATTTGGAACCAGAAAAGAGCCTGAACAGGCAAAGCAACCTTAAGCAAAAAGAACAAATCTGGAGGCATCACATTACCTGACTTTAAATTATACTACAAGGTTATAGTAACCAAAACAGCATGTCAATGGCACAAAAATAGAGACATAAACCAGTGGAACAGAACAGAGAACTGAGATATAAAATCACCCCACATACAGCCAACTGATCTTTGATAAAGCAGACAACAATATACACTGGGGGAAAGAAGCGCTGGGAAAATTGGATAACTACATACAGAAGAATGAGAGAGGATCCATATCTCTCACCACTCACAAAAATTAATTCAAGATGGATAAAAGACTTAAATGTAAGGCATGAAAACATAAGAATCCTAAAAGAAAATGTGGTAAAAACTCTTGTAGATATCATCCTAGGCAAATAATTTATAAAGAAGAACTCAATGGTAATCATAGCAACAATGAGAATAAATAAATCAGACTTTATTAAGTTAAAAAGCTTTCTGCACAGACAGCCAAGGATAGACAGCCTACAGAATGGAAGAAAATATTCACAGCTATACATCTGATAAAGGGCTAATGACCAGAATCTACAAAGGACTCAAGCAAATCAGTAAGAAAAAAAAAATAGAAATATTGAAAAGTGGGCAAAATACATGATCAGAAGCTTTGCAAAAGAAGATAGATAAATGGCCAATAAACATATGAAAAAATACTCAATGTCACAAACCATCAGGGAGATGCAAATTGAAACCACAAGGAAATATCACCTTACCCTAGATAGAATGGCTTTTATTAAAAAGTCCAAAAACAACAGATGCTGCCATTCACCCAGAGAGAAAGGAAGGCACAATACACTGTTGGTGGGACTGCAAGTTAGTACAATCTCTATGGAAAACACTAGGGAGATCCTCAAAGAACTATTTAGGTTGGTGCAAAAGTAATTGTGGTTTTAGCATTGTTGAAATTTGCTGTTTAATATTGGAATACATTCTTAAATAAATGTGGTTATGTTATACATCATTTTAATGTACATTTCTCACTTTATTTTTTTTGCTAATGACTTATTACTTGCTGTTTATTTTACATTTATTTTAGACTATGGAAATGATGTTAGACAAAAAGCAAATTTGAGTGATTTTCTTGAGTTCAAAATGGGTTGTAAAGCAGTGGAGACAACTCTCAATATCAACAACGCATTTGGTCCAAGAACTGCTAATGAACGTACAGTGCAGTGGTGGTTCAAGAAGTTTTGTAAAGGAGTCGAGAGCCTTGTAGATGAGGAGTGCAGTGGCCAGTCATAGGAGGTTGACAACAAGCAATTGAGAGCAATCATCGAAGCTGATCCTTTTACAACTACACGAGAAGTTGCCGAAGAACTCAACGTTGACCATTCTAAAGTCATTGGGTATTTGAAGCAAATTGGAAAACTGAATAAGCTTGATAAGTAGGTGCCTCATGAGCTGATCAAAAGCCTAAAAAAATCATCATTCTGATGTGTCATCTTCTCTTATTGTACACAAAACAAAGAACCATTTCTTGATTGGATTATGACATACCATGAAGAGTGTATTTTCTACAACAACTGGCAATGACCAGCTCAGTGGTTGGACTGAGATGAAGCTCCAAAGCACTTCTCAAATCCAACCTTGCACCAAAAAAAGGTCATGGTCACTGTTTCGGGGTGGTCTGCTGCTGGTGTGATCCACTACAGCTTTCTAAATCCTGCCCAAACCATTACATCTGAGAAGTATGCTCAGCAAATTGATGAGATACACCAAAAACTGCACACCTGAAGTGGGCATTAGTTAACAGAAAGGGCCCAATTCTTCTCCCAGACAACGCCTGAGCACATGTTACACAACCAACCTTTAAAAGTTGAACTAATTGGACTACAAACTTTTGCCTCATCCCCCATATTCACCTGACCTCTCATCAACCAATGACCACTTCTTCAAGCGTCTTGACTTTTTGCAGGGAAAACACTTCCACAACCAGCAGAATGCAGAAAATGCTTTCCAAGTATTCATCGAATCCCAAAGCATGGATTTTTATGCTACAGAAATAAACAAACTTATTTCTCATGGCAAAAATGTGTTGGTTGTAATGGTTCCTATTTTTATTAATAAATATATATTTGAGCCTACTTATAATGATTTAAAACTCATGGTCTGAAATCGCAATTACCTTTGCACCAACCTAATAAAAGTAGACCTACCATTTGATCCAGCGATCCCACTACTGGGTATTTACCCAAATGAAAAGAAGTCATTTTATCAAAAAGATACCTGCACTGAAATGTTTATCACAACACAAATCTCAATGACAAAGATGTGAATCAGCCTAAATACCTATCAATTCATGGATGGATTAACAAAATGTGGTATATGTATACCATAGAATACTACCCAGCCATAAATAAGGATGAATTAATGTCTTTCACAGCTATTTGGATGGAACTGGAGACCATTATCCTAAGTGAAGTATTTAAATAATATAAAAACAAATACCACATATACTTGCTATTAAATTGGAACTAATTAATGAGCACACGTGTGCACAGAAGGAAGTAAAACTCAGTGGAAATAAAACAGTGGGGAGGGGAGAGGTGATGATGGGCAAAAATCCACCTAACAGGTACAGTGAACACTATCTGTGTGATGGGCACACTTATAGCCCTGACTCAAGCCAATCAGTCAAGTGATTCATGTAACCAAAAACATTTGTACCCACATAATATTTTGAAATAATAAAAACTAGGAAATGTTATGAATACAATGGCTGGGATTTAAATAATACTCAAGAAATATTAACTAGGAAGGAAGAATGTATGTGTTAGAGAATGAATAAATACATGAATGAACAAATGAATGAATGAACAAGGTAATAAATGAATGTATATGAGTCTTTCCAAGGCATACTTATGGCTGTTTTTCTCTCATTCCATATATTTAGTTGACTGTCCAGCTTCAGCTCTAGGCCATCTCTGGCACCGGTTTATTGAAGAAAAACCCCAGCTGAGAGTGTTGAGTTAATAAGTCCAGGAGGGAAGAAGACATGATCAGAAAGCAGGTTAGAGAGGGGCCCATAGGAGATTGTTAGCAGAGGCTGACGTCCTAATGTGTAATAGGCAAAAGTTGCCATTCAGAAGAAGCCCACGGGAGATAGCATGTTCTTGCCTCAGCCAATTTAGTTTCCAGTTAAGAAAATTACTGGCCAGAAAGGAAATTATTTTCAGGGTTAAACCAGTTCAATGCAAACTGTAACACTAGTTGGGTTGGGTGAGCTCCTTGTTAACTGGAGTGGCCTGGAATTACGGTATGGGTACAGAACACAGGCAATATTAATGAGTATACAACTGAGTTGGTCTTAAACAAAATTGGCACTGAAACAAAGAGAAATTGATATTGGGATTTTACATATGTTAAGGCATTAAGAAAAATGATGATAATAGGACCTTTGTACTTGGAAATAATACTTTCCGCCGAGCTAGGAAATGAGGGTGTGACTCGCGACTGCTGTGGGTTCCACCCCCAAGCTGTCTTACACTCATCTTCACTGGCCGTTAAGGGTTGTGTCATGGTGTCTAATGGGATCTACCCAGGATTCCGCATCTGTTTTGTCTCCTGCCGTCACTGCATGGTTCAGCTGCAATTTGGCTCTTCCTGATGGCAGAGGCTCTTGGCTTTAGCAAGCAGCCTTCATGTTTTCCACCAGTTTTGAAGTGACCTGGTTTCTTTTAGTTTCTGTGCATTACTGCTTCCCTCACAGCCTATGTATTTGCCTTTGCCCTCTGGGGTGACAAATCAAAGAAGTCTTTTTGATACAAATAAGGACCCAACCACTTTCATTCATATTCTTCTGTCTCAAAACTTCGGGGGTATCTTAGACTCCTCTTTTTGTCTCTCTCTCTCTTACCAAGGTTTACCTCTCAAAGTTGCTTCCTCTATTTCACTCCCACTATTTTCACCTGAGTACTGGCCTGTATTAACCCATTCCTGAACAATAGGCAGTAGCTTCTTATCTGTTTGCCAGACCTTGGCCCTCATTTATATATTCTCTTCCCCAATTTCAGAATACTTAAAAAAAAATAAAACATTATTTTTCTCTTGTCAACACTGTTTTTGGAATGTTTCAGGGATCATGCTCAATTATGTTGACTGCAACCAATATTTAATGAGGATCTACTACACTCCAGGCACTCATCTGGCACACATGGGAGATATGCAGATGGATTATGGAGCCGGAAGAAGAAAAGACTCTTAAAGACATGATTAACATGTGATAGATAAATATAATGGCACGAGTAGACACCGTGGTTGGCGGGAGTCTTCCAGAAGAGGAAAATAAATGGATGAATAGGAGATGGCACAATGATGGGAGTGAGGACATTTGGTCAGTGACTATAGTGCAAACAAACACATGGAGAGAGCTGACAGAGTTCTGGAGGTTATCTGAGGCTGAACTAGGTATTTCAACACTGGAAAGAATCAGCAAGAGTTATAACCAGAGAAGAGTCAGATCATGCAAGTTTCCATCTGTCAGGCTAAGGAGGAGAACTTTAAAATTATCCCTTATCAAGTAGTTCTTGACATAATTCCCACATCCACAGAATGGGTGGGGAGGGGGATGATATTCATTAATGGGAAGATGATATGTAAAGCCATAAGATAAACATGAGTTTTTTTTCACAATCTGATTTTTATATTACAATAAGCAGACATATGTGGTATACATTATAAAATTTGTTTTGGTTTCTTTAAAAAAAGAAATTAATTTCAAGCTTTCAGTGGGTTACTTTAGGTACAACCTGTTATCTCCTTATTATTAATATTTACTCTTTTCTGCTTTCAAGGATACATGAGAAGAAATTCAAAGCCATTAGAAAAAAAATGGCTCTAATCAAAATGCTACTCTATTCCCCCAAGTTACTCTACTTAGGTGAATGAATCTTACGTAGGTGCATGAGTAAAATTCAGAATTGTTATTGACTCCACAGCAATGTGAGTTTTGTGTATGCAAATAAGTGTATTTTTCTGGATGGACATATTCATCTGGATGGATGGATATATAGAAGATAGAAGAATGAAAGAAAAGTTTAGAAAAACAGTACCAACCTCTGCTATTCTTTCTTTTTTATGTGACTTTGCATAACCTTAGGATGTCCTACTACAACTTATTTTTGGCATAGAAAATAGACAAACTGAATTCTTACACCTCTCTTGGTCCTTCAGAGAATGAGAATATAACTCCTCTGGAAGTACTAATGTTTATTTTATGCATCGCAAATTTGTTTCTTCTTACAGAAAGCCTTGATATGGGGTCATATTTTTATTCTTTCATAATGCATCATTTTACCCAACTTGAAAGATCATTGAGAGCAGAAACATTATCTTACTATTTGTAGCCCAAACATAGTCTAACACTGGATCTTGGCAGAGGAGGTGAATAATGGATTTAATGTATAAATCATGGACTGTTTCAGTTCACTTCAACAATATTGATTGAATATATTGTGCTAGGTCTGGTGATACAAATGGCTAACATACAGTTCTAAATCTTGAGGTACTTGCCGATTTCATCTAAGAATAGACTTTAATAGATTCCAGAATTTTATTTTGACATTTCCACTAATTATTTTACATTCTCTAAGAACTCTTTTTATAGTGGTCATGGTTCCTTCAAGAGTGAGGTTTACTTGATAATATTCACATCAGAATGAAGCTGTTTAAATTTAGTAATAAATCAGAAAAGAATTCACAAACTTCAGAGAAGAACTTAATATATTTCAAAGTTACTAGATCATTTCTTCCTAATACCTTGAAATAAAACTCTAACTTTTAAGTATAAAATATAATGAAACCATTATTATGGTCATTATATATTATATTAACAATGTAGACCAGAATGAATTCTTGGAGATATGCAAATAAATATAATAGACATTTATGCTTGCTAATTAATAACTAACATCTATATTCTAAATAATACAGAAGCAGCAAATCTTGTATATTTTCTGTGATCATGCCATATATTTTAAAAATATGCTTTAACTTATACTTTACTATACAAAATTTATAGGATGGTTGAATTAATTTTTCTAATTTTGCAATTACATTAACTTACAATTGTAGAAAGATGGTTTTAAAACTTTTCAAAGTATACTCATTTTCATTATTTAATGGTATTTATAAGGATATTCAGACCTGGGAAGAACAATATTTGATTAGTAGAACGAAGGTTATTTTGGCTGACTGATGCTGATTTCAATAAATAAGCAAATGGAGTAGCTGAGAACCCGAACCATATGCTGTGAAATCACCAGCGTACTAGAAAAGAAAGCTCATCTGCGCGCCTTGAGAATCTACATTGAGAGAATCCTGGACATCCCCATTCACGACTCTTGCTAAAATTCGAACTGGGTCATGTGACCCTACTGTCTACCCCATCCTCAATCAGTTTGACTTAACCTAGTAATTTACTTATCACTACGCTTGAATAGTTGGGTTGGTTCCTTAAGTTTCATCTGTCAAAAATATCAGAGATTTGAAATTGTAGCACTAAGAAACAAATGTTAATTTCTACAGCCACGTTCCTAGCAAATGCACCAAACTGATCAAAAGTTCATGGAAACAGAAAGAACTACAGATAACACCTATGCTGCCTCTGAGAAAAAGAAAAGCAATGGCAGACTTTGCTTGTTGATTTTCCATGTACTTATTTCGCATCTATTTTCTTACTCTGGCAGAACAGCTTCTTACTCTATAGGCTGACAATGCCAAATACTTCCTCAACTTCTCTTGTAGCCAGAAAATATGCATGTGGCCCAGTAGTGGCCAATAAACACAAGTGGCTTTTATATGTTCGAAAATGGACATAAGAAAAGAAAATGATTTTCTTGTCCTTAGATGGTGTTAAGTAAGGATATGATGTCTAGAGCAGCAGCAGCCATCTTGTAACCATGAGGGGATAGACCACAGCACCACAGCCCATACACTGCAAAGAATAGAGTGGAAGCAAGCAAGGAGCCTTGGTCTATGGTGATTTTTAAAGTTTTGAATTGACCTATCTAAAATTAAAGTATCTTTGTATTTCTTGATATGTTAAATCAGAGATACTCTTATTTATTCTAGCCATTATACTTGGGCATCCAATTTGTAAGTTGTCTTATTTTCTGATCTTTAAATTCTCAAGTGATCAATCTGCATGAAGCCCAGCTAAACTTAACATAACTTTTCTGTGATTTTTCTCCTTTATTCTAATGAAACAGCCTTATTATTTTCTTCTTCACATGTTTCTCATCCTTGCAAACAGCAATGACCTTTATATAGGCTTTTATAATGTATTGCTAAAGTCAAGAACTTTGACTAAAATCACAATAGAGTTCAGTTGTGATGCAACCGTACCCAGAACACAGGTTAGCCATACAAGCTTTTCTGATTATGTACCATGTGCTATTTCAAAAATGGCGGGAAAATAGAGATGTCATTCACTGATGGCTAACTATTCAGTATCATATAAGCAGTGCTATAGTAGCCATTTTAAGAATAACTTCAATGCACATGATGGTATCGTTTAACTGACCATAAAATTGTAGCATAATACCCAATGAAAAAGGGTTGAAGTGTTCAAAGAATGAGATCAGAATGGAACCTGAATATATTCAATAACTATTTGAACATTTTTGCAGGGAAGTGATTTAATACTTATCCATTTAGATCTATTTAAAAGGAAGCTTCTCTCCCTAAAGCCTCTCTATTATGAAGCTACAGTCTCCAGATTGCCAACTCCATTGTCCAAAAAGCAGAGAGTACTTGGAAAAGCCTGCCAGATAAACAAGTTCTCACAAGCCTGGGGAGAGATTAAGTACTGCTACGTGTAGTTACTTCCAAAGATGCCTTTGCTTCTCCCGCTTCACTGCTGCTATGAAGTTGACAATCCTGGAATTGCATTGAGTTTTGAAGCAGGGAGTTTTCAAAGTGACAAGCTTAAAAAATACAATTCACCTTTTGCCCTTCCACTCCCAGCTGCAGAATACGAGGCCTCCTTAGAACTCAGTTTTGTAACTCTGAATACACACTGATATTTTTAATAAAGAGACTAACTTCTCCTGGGCCACAGATTTCCAACGGTAGTTTCTAGTCCAAATGCCCTTTAAATGCAGATGATTAAATGAGGATATTTATGATTTAGACAACAAGAAAAGACATTTTTTATATCTCCTAGCTAAACACTATAATCTTGATTTTCTTATAAATTCAGAGAAATAATTAATAGCAAACTTGATTTGTCTCCAGAATTCTCTCTTACCTAAACAGTTGCTAACTAATATACAAAGCAAATCAAGTGACATACAATTTATGGAAATCTGTCTTGCCTATTTATCAACTTCATACCTAGAAAGAACTTGACAATTCCATGTTGCAGAAAAGGCAGGAGATAGAAGTTCTCTTTTTGCCTTTGATCTTGAGCAGTCTTATGACATTGGTCATTTAAACTCTCCTTGTATGAGCAATTAGAATATTAGAATTCATAATATTGAATAACTTCTGAATTCAGTACTTTTATTTCTGATAAAATTCAATTGTTTTTAAGGGAAAGGACAGAAAATTTGGACTCATAAACCTAGTTTCAAAACATACCTCCAAATTTCTCAGCTATGTATCTCTGGATACAAAACCTAACTGCAGAACCTCAGTCTGCAAAATGGAAGTGATAATGTCAACATTGCAATTATGTTAGAAAGATGCAAGGACATCAGATATGAAAAATATTAAGTTACAAACTCATAAAAAACTTATAACAAATTTTCTATCCTAATAGCCAGGATAATTAAGTTTTTATGAAAAAGCATGTGAAATACAGTGTTTTAAATGAAACCATATATAATTATTAATTACTGAGAAACAAAAATTCAGCCAAGCAAGAGCTGTTATTCAGCTTTTCCCCTCATTTGCTGCTGGAAGCTGAAATATCTAAGTTTTACTTGCTAATGCTCAATTTGCATAATAAGAGACTTGTGTCAAGATGTATTTAAGGTCTAATGGAATTGTGGCAACTTTAGCAGCACCCCCAATTCACCCCAAATAAACATACAGTCTAAATAAAATGTGTAATTTCTAAACAAATGGAGCTTCCAGACAAGCCACCCATCCACTTTTACAGCCTTATAGCGTGGCTTCGACTGTCTTTACAGAGAAAGTAGAGAAATTCTGCAGACCACATTGTAACTGATCATACCCATTTTGATTCTATAAGGTGCATTGGTGCTCCTGCTGGCTATAAAACAGCCAGACAGTCTTAACGTTAACAGAAATAGTAAGCACAACAAGTAGGCAAGTAAGTGACTGCCCAGGTGATTTTATTTTCTTATTGCTTAGGATGTATAAACCCTTCTCTTCCATCCAGTCTTTTTGGCTTCACTGAAAATAAGGGGAGCCCCTCTTTTCTTTATGCTCTTAAAGCTTTTTATGCATGTCATTGCAGCAGTCATCATAACATAGCTCTGTTTGTAGCTATGATGCCTCCACCAAGCTTTAAAAGACCATGCCTTAATTTCTATATCAGGGAGTACCTAACAGGGTGCCTGGCTATGGTAAATATTAAGAAATGTTTGAAGCATGAATGAATGAAATTCCAGTTAGAGTCTTTTTTTTTTTTTTCCTTTAACCAAGTCTATAGAGATCTCATTTAGGATTCTAGTAATCTTTTCACAGTAGTGCAAATGAATTACAGATAATTTCCTATGAGTCATTGTGAAGAGAGAGTCCTGAGGTCTGAGTAGTAAATTGGAGACAAGAACCAGCATAGAGAGAATGAGGTCTCTAGCAACACTCACCAACTCCGTTTTCTCCCATTCCCACCCATTTTCTCTGGAAAAGGGAGTTCTGGATTGCATTAAGTAGGATCACATAGGTCCTTCACTGAGTAAGCAGAAAGAGTGGCAGTTCCCATTTACAAGGGAGCTATGCCCTAGGCATTTTGACTTATTCATGATTGACTTATTCTTCACAACAATCCTAAAAATTCTGTTTTCTCAGATGAGGAAACTGGGGAACAGAGAAGTTTTCCAGAGGTTGCTCTTCTGTTTAAGTGGCAGGATCAGGATTTGAGAAAGTCAAATGCTTCTAACCACAACCTCTTCCTTTGGACCCCAGCAAAACTCTGCCCACTGCACTGTGCTCAGTGGTTGGATGCTGGTGCCAGGAAGTGTAACGGGAGCTTGCACAGGAACGCTTCTGCATAACTCTGGTCTAAAGTTCAGGCTGAGGGCAGATTGCAGCAGGTTGGAGGTGGGACTTGCGGAGAATGTTTGTGTGTCCCACATGTTTGGCATAGTAGACACCCTCTGCTCTTTCAATCTTGGCTGAAAAAACAGAATGCCCTGGCTTCAGATAACTCCAAATCTGCACGTATTGTTGATATTGATGTTCTTTCGTCTGGATGGGAATGACAGACATCTTTTGTCCAGATCTGGCAGACATACCAGAGCAGAGCTGACTCTCCCTGAATGCAATGTAACTGCCAGCAACACAGACACCCCTAAGCTCCCTAAGTAATACAAATGTCCCTTCTTTTCTTGTCTCCACAATTATTCATAAAAAATATTGAATAAGCTGAAATGCTGTGTGATTTATGAAGCAGCTGAACTCCAAGTAGTTCCGAATCCTCCCATCCCCCGTGAAGAAGGGGTGGAGGGAATATATAAACCAGCTCAGATACAAGGCAAGCAACTTTTACCAAAGTTGGGGCTCCCAAGGGCCCTAACTACCAAGACAGTTCAGAACTGCAAACGGTAGGAGCCAGTCCAAAATAAAGCTGATCAGAGGGAGTTTGAGAGTCAAATGCCAGACATAACAAGTACACCCTGAGTTCAAAGAGGCATAGGAAGAAAAGAATATTAAATACAAGCATCACATACCACATGCTTAGTGTATGATATGTTCTGTCCTCAGTATTTTTAATGGATTATTCACTTAATCTGTGGTAGTAATCACAGTCGTCCTCAGTCAAAGATAAGACAGAGGATACTATAAAGTGTTGATTATCTCCGCTAAGGAGGCAAGGCAGAGAGGTGCCTACAGGAAGGATCAAACCATGTCTCAGAACTCTGTCACCCTTAAAACAAGGTGGGGACCTAGGAGTCTGTGGACAGGCAAATATGAGAGTAGACTGAGGGTGGGAAATGAGTGCAAGGAAATTCCCAAGGGCAACCTTCCTCAAGAATGAAAAGTACCATGTAGTGGATCTCTTTAAACTGGTTTCAGAGTTGAAGCAGAAAAACAAAAAGATTATGCTAATTAAACGTTACAATTACACCAATTCATTTTAATGCTAGGGAGAGAAAGTACAATATAAAAATGCTAGGTATTCATAAACAGGGTCATAGCTTTTGTATTTTTTTATTATTGAAATAGGTACCCTTGTTTCCTGATAATGCTTTTGCCATGGGATTACCAGCTCTAAGAGATGGCTTATCTTTTAGCTATTTTCACATTATGTGTATGAGGGAATATAGTAAATTAAATTTGTACTTCTCTATGGGAGAACATGTAAATCTTGTTTATTTCACTTACATAAAATACATTTTCTGAAATTTTCTGAAATTTTATATATCATGTTTTGCATATGTTTATATGCCGTGTTTTCCTGAAAATAAGTCCTACCCATAAAATAAGCCCTAGCAGGATTACTAAACATTTGCGCAATATAAGCCCTACCCCGAAAATAAGACCTAGTGATGGGCGTGGCTATGCACAACCCATGCATTTTGTTGGGGAGCGGGAAAGAAGAGGAGCAGCCCTTCTCATCTGCCCCTTCGTGACAACTACTATCCCAGAGGTGACCCGAAAGGTGCAGGTAGCCCCACCAGCAAGATTGGCTCCCCCTGTCAGGTCCTGGCCATCCTGTGCGTGCTGCAAGCTGAGGCTTTGAGGGGAAAATAACACATCCCCTGAAAATAAGCCCTACGGTGTCTTCTTGAGGAAAAATAAGTATAAAACCCTGTCTTATTTTCGGGGAAACACAGTATTAGACTCAGCTCTAATTGTTGGATAGTACACGGAATAATAGCCCCTAAAGATATCCAAGTCCTATTTCCTGGAACCTGTGAATGTGTTCCATTACATGACAATGGAGAATTAAGGTTCCTAATCAACTGACCATAAAATAGGGAAATTATCCTGGATTACCTGGATGTGCTCAATATAACTACTGGGTCCTTAACGGTAGAAAAAAGAGGCAGAAGAGAAGATTTAGAGAAAGAGACGTGATGGTTGAAACAGGTCAGAGTAATGCGATGTGAGACTCCACTCACTACTGCTTTGAAGATAAAGGAAGTGGGCTGTGATCCAAGGCTGCCTCCAAAAGTTGGAAAATGCAAAGAAACACATTCTCCCCTGGAGTCTCCAGAGAGGAATGTAGCTCTCCTAACACCAGATTTCAGCCCAGTGAGACCCATGTCAGACTTCTGACCTACGGAACTATGAGATAGTAAATTTGTGTCATTAATATTTTATGTTGCTAAGTTTGTGGTAGTTCATTACAGCAATGATAGAAAACTAATATAAGATGGACTCTTTCCAAAGACATTGCTTCTTTTATTTTACTTCATAAAATATCATGATCTGGCATTTAAAACCCTGAGGCATTATTCTCATCTCTGATTGTATCTGGAGATAATAACCACAAAGAGAGTCATATGGCATTGCTGTATCCCTTGTTTCCCCTTTCTTTTTATTATATTTCTTTTTTGTTTGTATATATTTCAAAATATTATGGGAATACAAAGGTTTTTGGTTACATAGATCTCCATTGTATACTTGAGTCAGGGCTATAAGTGTGCCCATCACACAGATAGTGTTCATTGTACCTGTCAGGTAGGTTTTTGCCCATCCCCTCATCCCACGCCCCCCTGCTTGATTTCCACTGAGTTTTACTTCCCTCTATGCACATGTGTGCTCATTGGTTAGTTCCACTTTAAAAGTAAGTACAACTGGTGTTTGCTTTTCCATCATTTAGATATTTCACTTAGGATAATGGTCTCCAGTTCCACACAAATTTCTGCAAAAGGCATTAAGTCAACCTTCTTCATGGCTGAGTAGTATTTCATGGTATACATATACCACATTTTGTTAATCAACTTATGAACTGACGGGCACTTGGGTTGATTCTACATCTCTGCAATTGTGAATTGTGCTGCAATAAACATTCAAGTGCAAGTGTCTTTTTGATAAAATAATTTATTTTCCTTTGGGTAAATACCCAGTAGTGTTATTGATGAATCAACTGGTATGTCAACTTTTAGTTCTTTGAGGAATCTTCACACTATTTTCCATAGAGGTTATACTAATTTGCAGTCCCACCAACAGTGTATAAGCATTTCTTCTCTGCATCCATGTCAGCATCTATTGTCTTTGGACTTTTTAATAACAACCATTCTAACTAGGGTAAGGAGATATCTCATTGTGGTTTTAATTTTCATTTCCCTGATGCTTAGTGACGTTGAGCATTTTTTTCATACATTCATTGGCCACTTGTTTATCCTCTCTGAAAAGCTTCTGTTTGTGTCTTTTGTCCACTTTTTAATGGTGGTGTTTTTGTTTTTGTTTTTTCTTGCTGATTTGCTTGAGTTCTTCATAGATTCTTGTTATTAGTCCTTTATCAGATGTATAGTTTGGAAATATTTCCTCCTATTCCTTAGGTTGTCTGTCTGCTCTGTTGATTATTTCCTTAGCTGTGCAGAAGCTTTTCAATTTAATAAAATTCCATTTATGACTTTATGACTATGTCTTAGTCATAAAGTCTTTGCCTAGGCCAATATCTGGAAGAGGATTTCCTGCAATTTTTCTGGAATTCTTTTAGTTTCGCGCCATTTCATTTTGTTTTTAGTTTATTATGGTGATCATTTTACAATGTAAATATATATTAAAGTATCACATTATACATTTATCATTTTTAGTTTATTATGGTGATCATTTTACAATGTAAATATATATTAAAGTATCACATTATACATTTTGAATATATATATTCTTTCAATTATGCAACAATAAAGCTAAAAAATACAATAAATAAATAAATAAAACAGCCAAGGGAGACTTTATTTAGTAACTCTTGCAAAAAGGAAGAAGAGACTCCAGTATAGAATGGAGCTCCATTCCCAATACAAGTGAGGATTTATGTAGACAAGGAGCAGGGGTTGGGAAGGAGGGTGAGGTGGTCAGTGAACAAATAATTACTAAGAAAATATTTAAAGGGTAGGATGACACACCATAATGAAGTGGTATTTATCCCAGGGAATACATGGGTGATTCAACATATGCAAATCAGTAACTATGACACATCGCATTAACAGAATGAAGGACAAATATGATATAACCATCTCAATATATGCAGAAAACCATTTGATAAAATTTAACATGACTTCATAATAAATACTCTCAAAAAGTAGGCACAGAAGGAACATACCTCAACATAATTAAGGCCATATATGACAAACCCACAGCTAAAATGTGAAAGAATTTCCTCTAAGAACTGGACTGAGACAAGGATATATACTTTCACAACTATTATTCAACGTAGCCCTGGAAGTTCTAGGCAGATCAATAAGGCAAAAGAATAAAATAAAAGGCATCCAAATTGGAAAAGATGACATTAAATTTTCCCTCTTTGTAGACAACATGAGCTTATATATAGGAAAACCTAAAGTCTCCACCAAAAAACCCTTAGAACTTATAAATGAATTCCAATCATGAACTAGCCGAAGAAAACATAAAGTAATCCCACTTACAATAGCTAGAAAATACATAAATTATCTAGGAATACATTTAACCAAGAAGGTGAAAGACCTCTACAAGGAAAACTACAAGACACCGATGAAAGAAATTTAAGAGGACACAAATGGAAATACGTCTCATGCTCATGAATTGCAAAGCTTATATTGTTAAAATGGCCATACTGTTAAATGCAATCTACAGTTTCAATGCAATCCATATCAAAATACCAATGATAATCCTCACAGATATAGAAAAAACAGTCTTAACACTAATATGGAACTGCAAAGGACCCCAAATAGGTAAAGCACTACTAAGCAAAATGAACAAAGCAGGAGGCATCACACTATCTGATTTTAAAATATACTACAAAGCCATTGTCACCAAAACATTATAGTATTGGTACAAAAACAGACACAGAAGCCAATGGAACAGAATAGAGAGAACCTGGAAATAATTACACATATTTATAGCCAGCTGATTTTTACAAAAAAAATATACATTGTGAAAAGAGTACCTTTTCAAAAATAGTACTAAGAAAACTGAATATTCACATGCATAAGAATGAAACAAGAAATCCCTGTCTCTCAGCATATACAAAAGCTAACTTAAAATTGATTAAATATATAAATGTAAAACCCAAAACTACAAAATTACTCAAAGAAACATAAGAGATATGCTTCAGAATATTATTGGTCTAGGCAAAGATTTTATGGGTAACACTTCAAAAACAGATAAGGTAAACATAAATAGACAAATAAGACTATAGTAAACTAAAAAGCTTTCTTACAGCAAAGGAAACAATACACAGAGTAAAGAGACAACCTGCAGAATGGTAGAAAATATTTGCAAACTAGTCATCCAATAAGAGATAATACCCAGAATATAAAAAGAACTCAGATAACTTACAGAAAAAACAAAAATAATCTAACTAAAAAGTGGGCAAAGGAACTAAATAGACATTTCTCTAAAGAAGACAAATACCCAAAACTTATTTAAAAATCTCAACATTACTAATCATCAGGGAAATGCAAATAAAAGCCACAGTGAGATATCACTTTACACTAGTTAGAATGGTTATTATCAAAAAGAAAAAAAAATAACAAATGTTGGGAGGATAGGGATAAAGGAAACTGTTATACACTCTTGGTGGGAATGAAAATTAGTACAGCCACTATGGAAAACAGTATGGAGCTTTCTCAAGAAAATAAAAATAGAACTACCATATGTTCCAGTAACCCCACTATCGGGTATTTATTCCAAAGAATGGAAACAAGTATACCAAAGGGATACCTGTGTTTATTGTAGCACTATTCATAAAAGCTAAGATATGGAATAAACCTAAATGTGCATGGATAGATGAATGGATAAAGAAAATGTGGTATACATGGATGATGGAATACTACTCAGCCATGAAAAAGAATGGAATCCCTCTTACAGCAACATAGGTGACCCTGAAGAACATTATATTAAATGAAATATGCCAGGTACAGAAGGATAAATGTTGCATGTTCTCACCTATATGTGGGAGCTAAAAAATGTTGAGGTTATAGAAGGAGAATGTAAGATTGTGGATTTTAGAGGTCAGGAAGGGTTGGTGGGATGGGACGATGGGGAGAGGTTTGTTAAAAGATAGAAAATTGCAGCTAGATAGGAGGAATGAGTTATGGTGTCCTGCAGCACTGTAGGATAAATTTGGCCAACTATAATTTATTGTACATTTTCAAAAAGCTAGAAGAAAGGATTTGGGATGCTCCTAACACAAAGAACTGATAAAAATTGGAGGTGATGGCGATGCTAAATAACATAATTTAATCATTACACATTGTATACACATACCAAAAAAATCTCTCTGTATTCTATAAATATTTAGACTTAGTTATTTGTCAACTCAAAATTATTAGTTTTTTAGTATAAATGAAATAAATTTTTCAATCAAATGACATAGAATGGCTGAAGAAATAAAAAAAAAAAGACCCAACTGTATTCTGCCTTCAAAAGACTCACTTCTGCTTTAAGAGCACACTTAGACTTAAAGTGAAGGGATGAAAAATTATATTCCATGCAAATGAAAAACTGAAAGAAAGGTAGCTACACTTATATCAGACAAAATAGACTTTAAGTCAAAAACTGTACAAAAAGACAAGGAAAGTCATTATATTAATATAATCACAAGGGGGTCAAGATATAACAATTTTAAATATATTGATATATGCACCCAACATTGGAGTACTTAAGTATATAAAGCAAATATTAAAGGATGTGAAAGAAGAGATAAATAGCAAAACAATACTAATATTGAACTTTAATTCCCCCATATTCATCTAGACAGAAAAGCAATAAGTAAACAATGGACTTGATCTACATCTCAGACCAAATACGTATACAAAACACCCCATTCAATAGCAGTAGAATACATATTCTTGTATTTAGTGCTTTACTGGTGTCCAGCTCTTATTCTTTTTGACAATATACAGCAAAATGCAACACATTCTTGATCGAATTTAGGTAACATATCTCAGGCTTTGGCCATGTATGAATAATACAAAAGTAATAAGTTGAAAGTGAAACACTAATACAATCATATCTTTATTATTTTGTCTGGTATCCCCAACCGCTTTTTTCAATTTTTATTTTATTTTTTTAGATGGACATCTAAAAATGTATGTATTTATCATATACAACATAATGCCTTGAAGTATACATACACACACACACACACACAATGTATATATTGTGGAATAGTTAAATTTAGATTAATTAACAAATGCATCACTATCTCACATAGTTATCTTTTTTAAGGAAAGAATAATCAATATCTACTCTCCCACCATTTCTAAAGAATACATCTTATTGTGACCTAATTTTTAATGTATTGAAAATCTTGCCCAGTCACTTTAGCATCCTATGGGCTGCATGTTAACCATACCACCACATTCTTTAGTTACTATTTTTTCATGTGCTCAACAATGAATATAATTTTAATATTTTAATAATCATTTCAATTCCCATTGTTAGCAATCTACCCAATTTAAAGAGAATGAGCTATGTTTTCACCTATTAATACTTTTCTATGGAACTCTAGAGCTTAGAAGAAACCCAAAACTTCATTCAATCCAATATCCTATCTTGTTTCAACACATGACAATCATAGCCATCTGGGCCAAGTGTTAGTTAAATCATTTCTATGAGACATCAGGGTGAACATTTACCAATGTTATTGTACGTATTTATTACCTCTGCCTTCTTACATGTCTTCTACATGAACAAGTGATAACTTTCAATTTACTTAGCCAGACAAATGAGAAAAAATAAAATGGCCAAATTACGTGGTTCATATCTAATACATTTGTTACATGCCACATGACATTAGTACATACTATTTTTAAGTTTAAAAATTAGTCATATATTTTTAAAATACTAAAATTTTTATGTGTGTGACTATACTTAAAAACTGAAAATAAAATGATCAAAACAGTAACCATTCAGGCATTTGTATCAGGTATTTTTCTCCTTCATTTATTAATGACTCAAGAAGTGGGATTTGTGCCTAGCACTACTAATCATATAAAAGTGAATACTGTGAGGTTTCAAACTTGGTGAATACAAATTCAGTTGGGCAAATAAGTTAACTATATAGTTAACTGCAAAATGAGGTAGGATTATAAGACAAATTATTAAATCTCATGGCATCTCAAAAAATGACTACTGGACTGTGGACTTTTAAAAGGCTTCATAAAGATGTGGCAAATGAGTTGATCCTTGAATGATGGATGATATTCGACAGGCAGGATAAGGAATGTGGCTTGCTAAGTGAAACAAACCTCATGAATAAGGCAGGAACAGGGCAAAGGGTATTTTTGAGGTTCAGTGAATAGTCCAATTTAACGTAAATATAGAGTATATGTGTAAGGAAACTTTAGATATGACTAGAAAATACTTTATGGCAAGAGATTAGAAGATAATTTAGAGATTGGTGAAAGTCATTCTAATTATTTGAGCTTCTCTGAATTCATCTATAAGTGTTAAGTATGACATTTGGGAGAATGAAGCATCTATAGGTAAGGAGAGAATATTGTTCAAAAGCTGCTGGAATAATCACAGGAGAAGTAACAAGTGTTTGGACCTGGATTGAGGCAGCAGGGATGAAGGCAGGGTGTGCATTCCAGAGACAGGGCAGCATCCTCGGGGCTTGGCTCTCAGTCACCTGCGTGGACTAAGTGAAGAGGAGGAACTATTGATGCCTCCAAGTTTGCAACCTTTTGTGATAGAAAAATGACATTCACAGAAATAAAGGAAAGGCAGAGGAACTATTCTGGGTGTTAGGAGAAGGATGAGCTTGGTTTTAGATATGTTGAGTTAAAGATGCCAGCAGGACTTTTAGGAGGTGAGGATCAGTAGCAGGCTGGAATTGGGGAATGGCTGATTGGCGGAGAAACTAATGGCGGAGGCTGTCAATGTGGGAGAAGTCAAAGAACATAGGGGAATGAGATTTCAGAGGGAGAAAATTTAGAGAAAGTTAAGAAAAGAGAGCTCAAATAGAACCTAAGGAAAGACTTACAGTGTCGGGGGGTGCAAAAATGAGGAGGAGTGAGTTTGCAAAGAAAAAGTGTCGTTCAAGTAATGAATGCTGGAGTGAGTTCAAAATGATGAGAATGTCTAGGGTTCTAATCATATTTTATTACAATAGAGCAGCAGTTCTGGGGAAGTGACAGGGTTGGAACTCATATTGTAAGGGGCTTGTGAGCTAGTGTGTATAAGGATGCAGAGGGAATGAGAGTAGAAAAAACATTTCCAATGAGTTTTATAATTGCTAATGTATAAATGCATTTACAATGAGTTTTATAGTATATGGGATATATGGAACAGAAAGTTGATGAGGTGGTAGGAGTGATGGATGTTATGTATTTATGCTAAATTTGTATAATGAATGCATTTGTATGAAAACACTTATAAAACAGATACCAATATGAAAATTGGGAGGCTGATTCGATTTATTTGTATGTATATAATATATACTGTATAATTTATATATTAATATGTGCACAAACAAATTTTAGGTACATATAATAACATTTTATAATATACCCAGATTCAAGTCATATACCTTAAAGTATATTCAGAAGACTTGTCAAAATACTTCCTTAAATGGGAGAAATGTGTGTAAATATTTTCCTTGTAAAAAGCTCTTCAGATATTAAATATAATTGGAATAGCAACCTCCACAATTTTATATGACTTCCTTGTCTGTAATTTTGGGAGTGCTTTGAAGCATTACTTATTTTCACTAACACCAGACGTGTATCTCCATGAGGAGAAAGGACCTACCCCTTAAAGAAGTTGGAAGCTCCAACAGATAATAGTGCCACCAACAGAAACTTAAGTTCTCTGCTAAACAGACCAAATCACGTTTGGAAGTCTTGCAAATCAGAGAGTCATGTGGAAAACCACAGAAACTTGGGCAGAAGACTATAAATTTCAGCAAAGGATGATGGAAAATCTTCTTTGGTAATCTGTACCTTCCTTGCTCGTTTCAGAGATCCTAAATACACAGTGACTCCCAAGTTCAGAATAAACTATTAATGAAGGGAGATAAGCAGAAAAATATGTGATGTAGAAGAAACCTCCAATGTTAGTAGAAAAGGCTGGTGGGTGATCCCAGAGGTGAATATTTGGAAGTCCTTATGTCAACTCCAGAAATACAGACACTTCTTGGCAGTATGTATATCTTAAATGGAGGCCAATAGCCTCATGATAATTATTATAGCACACTTCTGTATAACTTGGTATATACAAAACACAACAGAAAATTTGCCTGTTTGGATTGCAAAATCTATAGGTCACTAGTGATGTGCAGTCTCAAATCTGGTCAAACAATTTGTCCTTGATTCAATTTGTTTTTAATCAAGTATACTATGATATTTTTGAATGTGTTGCATTTTTCTGTACATTTTCTTTTTCTTCATACATATACAATGACTTCCTTCCTGAGATTAGTTTGTATACTTTACTATAAGATATATATGTATATATATGTATATATATCTTATAGTAAAGTAGTAAAACATATACATATGTTTTAACTGATTCTGTCCTTGTTCAAAACAGAGTCATTCTGAGGTAGGATTCAAGCTTTTGCTTGGAGAAGCTCAACACATTTATAGAATAAGCTGAATATACCTGAAGAGCTACTTTCAAAAGCAATTTCTATGCACAGAAAAAGTTGTGTGTGTTTTTTTTTTTTATTCTCCTTGACTTTCACAAAAATAAAGGGCTAATATCACCAGCGGGCAAATTTTGTAAAATTACTCTCCAAGTGCTTCAACAAAACCTGCCAACACAACTCAAACCCAAATGTCCCCCATCCCTGCTTTGTGGCACAGGGCCTCACTGGGACAGACTGCCAGTCACACTTATGAGAGCCAAATTGTTTAGTGGATTTGGGAAGTGGACAGATGTTCTCCTGGGACAATGAAGACAGGCACCGCCACATACATTTTCACTTGACGTGTTAACCAATATTCTCAGCCAATTATTCAGAGGCGACTAGCAGTTAATGCATGCAAAGGCAGGAGCTAGAATCATCACTCATGGCTCCTACACAGCCCCAAAGTCCTGCCAAAGTGTTAAATACCTCTTGGGCTCTGAAAAACCAGGAGTTCATTTTGTGTGCCCTTGGCTGTGCTCCTTGAAGCTTACACGAGAACATCTAACGCTGATTTTGAAATGGTCGTTGTGAATGAATAAATATGAGAAAATAAAACAAATGCTGAGGATATATACTTCAAAACACCGAACATGAAAGAATGGATTTTACATATGAGAATGCATTTGAGGTCTCAAAGGTAATTACCCCGAGGCACTGGAATACCGAAATAAAAACAATAGCAGCTGGGCCAAGCCAGTGATATATTGTGCTAACTGCTATTAAGCTAATTTGTAGCAGAAATAGGGTGTAATAAGATCTATCATTTTTAATAGAAAATAGAAAAACATAAAGAGGCCATGTTGTCCATTTTATTTGGAGAGATGACAGCAAAAGAAAGTCAACAATTAGAATTTTCACTTCCAAGCATCCGTATGCATGATGCCATAGTATTACTAACATTTCCTCTCTGCTCTGGGCTATCAGCAATGCAAACATGGAGCTGGTATCTGGAAAAAAGAAGATAAAATGATGGAAATTTTGTTTCTAAGAAGCTTGCTATGCTAGTCATCATTTTTTTTTTTTTTTTTTTTTTTTTTTTTTTTTTTTTTAGAGACGGGGTCTCGCTCTTGGTCAGGCTGGTTTCGAACTCCTGACCTTGAGCTATCCACCCGCCTCGGCCTCCCAGAGTGCTAGGATTACAGGCGTGAGCCACCGCGCCCAGCGCTAGTCATCATTTTTAAATGACCGTTTTCTTCCTGAAAGAAATTGTGCTATGTGAAAAAATAATAGCTGTTTCTATATTTTTTTAAACAAAGGTATCTATGTGTCAGAATATAGAACTGTTATCTGTTGTCAGAATTTAGTTAGTAAAACAGAAATCCTCTCAGTTTTTCAAAAATACATAATATAATAGAGGTAATTGGTTAGTCTAATGATAGAATGCTGAGAAACCAAACAGGGGACTAAGAGGTCACCCAGAGATTAGCAATTGTAGGAAGCAGTATCGGCCTCACCGTGGGAGGGACTGGAGGGCATGCACCACTAGAAGCTGAGGTTCCTGTAGGGAGCTTGATCCATGTGGGCCGTCACTCCGTGGTAGCTGAGGCTGTGGGAAGAGGGGCTTAGGGAAGGGAGAGTGGGGACCATGGAGGACACACAGTCACTGCATTTGAAACTCTCCCCAGGTGGAACTGGGATTATACCTTGGCTCTCCCTTGCCCTCACCCTCAAGTCTCCTGCCACTGTTCCCCGTTGGAGAATCCAGTCAGAAGCCAGCCAGCAAGGGATCCTGGGTGCCACAGAGGGAATGTTTATGTTCCCCCCAAATTCTTCTGTGTGAAATCTAATCCCCAACATGATGGTATTTGGAGGTCTTTGGGAGTTGGGACTTGCCCTCATGAATGGCATTAATGCCCTTATAAAAGGGACCCCAGAGGGCTCCCTAACCCTTTCTTCATGCGAGGATACAGTGAGAAGTCAGAAATCTGCAACCGTGAATGGAGTCCTCATCAGTAGGACCCTGATCTCAGACTTCCAGCATCCAGAACTTTTAGAAATGAATTTCTGTTGTTTATAAGCCACCCAGCCTGTGGGTGTTATGTATGTTATATATGTATGTATGTTATGGCAGCCCGGTCTGACTAAGGCACTGGGACACAGAGCCTGGACAGAAGAGTGTAGGGAAGGTGAGAGTTGCTGAAAAATGACCAGCCCTATTTCCAAAGGATAGCCTTGCTCTTCCACTTAACCCCATTTGACCGTAATCTCTCCTCTAAATGACTAAAATCGTCTACCACAGCTCCCCCTTAACAAACTCTGACTTCTCTCTACTTTCCATACTGCAGAGAGAATGATCTCTTCACATTCCCTTATTTGATCATGGGGCATTCTGGGCCCTTGAAAGCCCTTCAATGCCACTGATCTTGGGAGAATGACAAAACTATTCTTATGGCCGACAAGGTCCTTCATGGACTGGCTGGACCTACCTTTTAAGGTTTGCCTCAGTTACTACTCCCGTAATGTCTGTGGGTTTCTGGTCTTCTTGACATGTATTCATTGATTCATTCAATCATTCAGCAAAACTTTACCAAGGGTCACCTCTTACCAGGTATTTTTCTTCACTTCAGAGAAGGAACAGTTAATAAAATAAAGCAGATGCAATATGTATTTGCCTAGGATATACTTTGTAGGATATGAGTGTGGATGGGAAGGCATTAAGTAAATACATAAATATAGAGTGTTTTAACTGCTTAACAATTTTGTGGGGGATGCGTTTACATAGCAACATCAGAAAGTTCTCTCTGATTATGTGATATGTATGCAGAAACCTAAAGGAAGTCAGGGAGAAACTCCTATGCTAAAGCTCTATGTGGTATGTATAGGAAAAGAGCTTACCAGGTAGAAGAAACAGCAAATGCAAAGTATCAGAGGAATAAGTATTCAATTCCAGAACTTTCCATGTCATTATGTCAAAAGAGGACTTCTTATCTTCTTTTGTAAAATAAATATAACTCTAAAAGATAAAGATACCTGAATATACTCAAATTTAAATTATACACTCATTGGTATAAGTTGGTAAACAGTTACCTCAACTACTTGAGCATACACTCTATGACGGTAGTGACTGGGTTTCCATCAGCAAATAAGTATTGCTGCATAAAGGAGAGATCCCAAACCAAGTGGTGTCAAGAAGACAGAAGCACATTTCTCTTGCATAGAACTATTAATGACTAGTCTGGCAGTTTCCTGATGTCAGGAACCTAGAGTCTATTTTATTTCCCCAGTATTCCCAGAATATTTCTGCACCATCCAAGATATTTCATCATTAAATTAATAATTTAGGCATCAGAATAGGGAAGATAAGCTGGAGCAAGAAAGACAATGTCTCCCTACATGGTCATGACCCAGAAGTTGCATATTCCACTTCCCCTAACATTCCATTAGGCAAAACCCAATCACATGACAATGCCAAGGCAAAATGAAACCTGTGCAGGTATGTGCTCTGGGAAAAAATGCTATTTTCATGAAAGAAGGGAAGGGTGGATATTGAGAGACACCTGGCAATATCTGCTATAGCAAACAAGAGGAGCAAGGAACACAAAAGCTTAGGGATACCTTTGTGAGCCGGCATGCTTGTAGAAAACTGAATTAATTGAGTTCACATATAGGCTTGTGATTGGGTGACAGAGAAGAACCTTAAAAAAATCCTTCAAAACATCTAAAGAAAAAGCTGAAGCTATTTGGTGAAGTCCTGTATTGTACAGGACTTCAATTTACAGTTACAATTTAAATAGGTGGTAGGGGGCATCGGTGAAGTTGAAACATCAATGCTTAAAGTGAAAATCACTTTAGTGTTAAACTTATCACTGCCTTTCCTCAGAGAAATAGCACACTGTAGACTAACAAACCATCTATCAATACATCCAATAGTGAGTTTTCTTCCTATGTGTGAACGGATTGCTATTTCCTTAGTTGTACCAGATGAAGGAGCTACTTTGTGCTTAAGAGTCAGGATATATAAAGAAGACAACAATAACCACCACCTTGCTTTCTTGACCTATGAACATTATCATCCACCTTAGAGCCACAGAATGAAACTGAAGCCAATGAAGGAACTACTACAGATTCACATAATTTATTAGGCCCCATATACCCATAGAGTCCAGTCAGCAAACCAGCAACCTTTTCCTGTAATGGGCCTTAGGGTTTGTGGTTTATGAGGTCTTTGTTGCACTAAAGCAACTATAGACAATGGGGAAATGAATGGTCATAGCTATTTTCCAGTGAAACTTTATTAACCAAAGCAGGTAGCTGGATTTGGCCTTAGAGTTCTAGTTGGCTGATCCTTCATCTAAATTGTTAGAATAATGTCTTTTTATAGAGTGTGAGCATATTTTTTTTTAATTCACCAAAGTTAAACAAGCATGTGATGTTGTCCCCTTTTTAGAAGAGACTCTTAGAGCATACCACAGTGTTTGCTCTTTTGTTAATTATGCAACACAAACACTTCATGGAGCAGAAGTGGAAGGAACAATGGCCAGGTGGTAGGAGTCTAGAAGAAGCAGATTTCAGCTAAATCATAAGGGATGCACATTAATTTTTCTCTAAAGGCTTTGTATATGTTATATCATTCTATCTTCCAATACTTCTGTCATAACATAGCCACAGGCACGTTAAAAAAAGTTCCTAAAGGTCCTACAATTAGCAAGAGATGAAGCCAAATCAAGATTTCAATTCAGGAGCCTCTCATTCATCACACTATTAACCTTCTGAATTTGGTGGCTAGGGAGGTCAGGAGTTAAGAAAAAGATTATGGCTCTACTGCTATCAGGAGTTCTATCTCTGCTTCCCATCAATCCATCCCATTAATCTCAAGTCATTTTCAGGGATGTTGTCCTTACTTCCATATTGTATGGTTGTAAGTCCAATTAGGAAATAAAATATTTCAAGGATTTTTATAGTATAATACCAGAGGGATACCAGTAGGTTTTGGAAAAGAATAAAAATTTGCCTTCTATAACATCACAATTCAGGACACTTGCAGCAACTCCAAGTCTGAACTAGGTCAAACCTATATTGCTTTATTCCTTATTTAATGACTTTCTGAAATGTAAATTGTATGATTTCAAATATTTACCACCAGCCAGAAACAAATGAACACTTTTGCTTTCCATTGCCCTCCTCTCTCTGAATGACGGCAGTGGCTCACCTAGATACTAGGATCCTGCACTCCATGGCTGCACCTGCCACATTAAAAGCTGGTGTAAACAACAAACTTTAATTAGAGTTTGGAAAGAGCATTTCTATTTAAGAAGAACAAAAACACAGGTTGTTTGGTGAGTTCACTCTGAGTTTAAACCCCAAAAACCTTTTTAAAAAGAAAAGTGGTTAAAAGATTTCATTTTTTTAGTCAGCTCTATCCCAGGTAGAGACTAAAACCCTATCATTCTTGACAGTATGGGGTGTTCAAGTGCATTTGGCTCTGGGCCAGCTATTATATGCTTTAATATTCTTTAACTAGAGAGAAAAAAAGACTCTCCTTTAAAATGTCAGTCAGTTTGGGGGCATAATATTGATTATGCCTTAATTTTTCCTTACTTATCTTAACATTTTCTTAGGATCATGATGGGTTTTGGTGCCTGTACGTTGCAACCTACCCCACTTCCACTATCATCATTGGAGGAATATTATTCTCCTTTTCAGTATCTCTTGTTAAAGTTTATTCCATCACATTATGTTTCTGATTCTTTCAATTCTTCGTTAACAAGGATTTCCCAAAGCAGTAGTTATCTTTGGAGCATGCATTTGGATGGGAAATCATCCCAAACTCAAACCAGTGACTGATTTGTTGACAATCGCTCATCAGTGTCATCACTGAATATCTAATTTGGTCTTATTTTGAATACTGGATGGACAACTAACACATAATAAGTGAAAATTTAGGCTGAAGCAACAGTCTGCTTATAAATACCTTGGGATTAAGTCACCAGCTGATGTTTGTCAATGGCAAGCATGAAGAAGCACACAGTCTTTTGAAACTGAATTGTTGAGGTTCAAATCCCAATTTAGCCACTTTCTAGTTATGGGAACTTGCAAAAGCTGCTTAACCTTTGTGTGGCTTAATGTCCTGATCTGTAAAATGGGAGTGATAGCATAATATTTACATCAGAGAAGTATTTTGTGGATTAAATGAGTTAACAGATATAAGATATTTAGAGCAAAGGCTGGCCTGTCCTAAGTGCTGTAGTAGTGTTGGCTATTATTATTTTGATGATATGTGCCAAAGGTTGAGAGTCTGTGCTGTACTAAGTACTTAGCACATATTATCTCAATTATTCTTCAGTCAGCTTTGGAGATTTGTATATTTGAGAAAACAAATCTCAGAGATTTGTAGCTCAGAGTTTTATAGTGGTAGAATGGAGAAGCCTGTCTGACTCCTAAATCCCTACTATAATAGCAGAAAGAAAAGATTTAAGGCTACTTTTCTCATTGACTAAACATAAATAAGGAAGGATGTATCCCAGATTCCATGCATCTACAAACATTGTAGCATATATCTGCATATGGATATACTTTCTAAGTGCAATAAATACTGGCAAAAATATTTATATGTAAATATACCATCTTCTTTAAGATCATCAAGGATACTTTATGCCTTAGTACAGATGGTAACTTCAGTTAGAAGCACATTTCAGTAGAATTGAACTTGCAGTCAGCATCTTCTCATTATCCTTGCCCAGTTTTATGATTATTTTTCCAAAATTAAAGGTGTAGTAGCTTTAACAATGCTTTTATGTTTCCTCAGAATTATCACCAATAGTTCTAAGAATACTTACTATTAAATGTATGGTATGTTATGGAGATTGGTCTTCTTTGTGGCATTTTTATCATGTTTAACTTCCTTTGCAGGTTATTGATTTCTTAGTGCATTTTATTGCATTATTACTAGGTTTTACATGGCACTGTTATAGAATATTTTAAGAATATTTTTTATTATGATAATAGTAAATAATGTAAGTGCAGAACTTGAGTCACCAAAGAATTTGCAGAAGTTCCAATACAGGTAAATAACTGTATGATTCAAGTAATGCCAATAAAGATTTAAATTAGAGAAATATTCTGAGGATTAAATAAGTTAACATATATAAGATATTTAGAACAAAGGCCAGTCTGTCATAAGTGCTATAGTTGTGTTTAACATAAACACAAATGTATCCTCTTAACAATATTAAAGCATAGCATATAATTTACTTAAACTGTAAGCTTGGAAATTTTGTGATTCTTGATGAATTTGGAAGATTTGGGAGGCATTACAAAATTTCAAATTAGGCATATAATATATATTTTTTTATTATGTTACATTATAAGATTATATTTCAAATCCACATAAAATGTTTCTGGGCAGTATATACCGTGTTTCCCCGAAAATAAGACAGATATTTATTTTTCCTCAAGAAGACACCCTAGGGCTTATTTTCAGGGGATGTGTTATTTTTTTTAAGTACAGTACAACAATCGACATTTATTCAAATATAGTTAAGTCGTCTTCTTCTGGAACATCATCATAACTCAAGAATGGAAAAACAAGCACCACATGTACTCACCAGCAAATTGGTATTAACGGATCAACACCTAAGTGGACATATAGGAATAACATTTGTCGGGTGTTGGGCGGGTGGGAGGGGGGAGAAGGGGATGGGTATATACAAACATAATGAGTGAGATGTGCAACGTTTGGGGGATGGTCATGCTAGAGGCTCTGCCTCGAGAGGGCAGGGGGGCAGGGGCAATATATATAACTGTAATATTTGTACCCCCATAATATGCTGAAATAAAAAAATAAATTAATTAATAAATAAAAGCAGTAGGACCTGGTAGAAATGAGAAAATTTGCCTCTCTAGTCTTTGTGGTATAGTTTAATTTATTAATAATAATAAAAAATTATAATTTATTCAGTTTTTAACTATGTGTTAGGAACTGTTCCAAGTGTTTACAAGCTTACTATTTTAATCCTTATAACACTTCTCCTTACTTAGGTCAAACTAAATTGCTAAGAGAGCTTCATCCAAAAGAGACTTTCTGAGATACAGATTTTCTTGGACTAATAAATTGCATGCAAATACAGAAGCAATCTTCTTTGCTAACAATCCTAAAAAAAAAAAAAGATGAAGTAAAATACACTGCAGATTTTTGGTTAGAGTTTTCAAATTCTATCTGGATGTAGTTATCATAATTTTTGTACTAGAGCAAATGGCTTCCACATTTGCTCATATATGTATAATTTATTTAGATGGGTGTCAGAATTTTTATATACTTTTCTCAAATCTGGCTTTCCCCAGTAAGACAGTAACTAATGATAAAATCTTTGATGAGGTTGAAACCTTCCATGTGGTAAGGGTTAGTATCTGGCCAGTAACAATGTCGTAGCAATGTCATTTTTAGAAGCTATCACTGCTCATGACTACAAAAATTATCTTGCTGAAAAAATGTCACAGTCTCTGTACACATGCCTGAGTGCATAAGGTAAATTAACAGCTGCCACAAAAACTTTACGTGGATTGAAACATAATTTTATAATGGATTCAAATTTAAATATCTGCAATCATAATGTGAAGATAAGAGTATTGCCTGATAAACAATGTTATGGAACACTTATGCTATGGAGAAAGCCTGTATGTTTATATCTCATAAGAATCATAATTTTAAAGCTGATAAACCTCAGTCTATATTATTAAACTTATTTATCACTCATGTTTTGACTATTACATATGAATAAGAAATATTGTGGTTAATTGCTATAATATTTGATTAGCATTATTTGTATTACTATTTTTACAATTTGTAAATTGCATATATGTATATGTATATACGTATTTGCACATATGTGTATGTGTATCTATCTGTATATATACAATCTTATGAGTTAATTATAGCAGTCTTATAATGTCAATGTTAATATAAATAACATCATTATCTACTTTTTCAGATGAAAAAACTAAAGTTAGAAAAGGATAAGTGGCTTCGCAGGGTCACCAGGATAAGTTCCTGAAATTAGGGTTATTATGGCTCAATTGCCTAGAGGCTACATGGAAAAATTAAAATACTATTTCTAATTTTATATCAATATTTGTTCTTAGAGAGGGAGATGCTCTTTACAATTATAAAGGTATGGATTTCAGAATCGAGCCTATGAGTGCCTCTGTGGTGGATCTGTTTCCAGGTGACAGCTATGACATTACAGATCCTGTAGGGAGGAGTAGTTCCTCTTTCTTCCCTATTGAGATAATTAAAATACATGAGATTTTCTTTCTTATCTGAAGAGTAGTAATAATGGTAATAATGGAAAAAAGCAGCAATATTATGGACAACTGATATTATCAGCACACTCAAGATGAACTAAGTTATTTCTCATATATTACTTTTAACCATCACAAAACCTTACTAATTAAGAATTATTGTTGTCATTGTTGTTGTTGTTGTTATTGAGAGAGATAAAAATGTAGCTTGAGAAAGATGATGTAATCTGACATAGTTATACAGAAAATCAAAATGAAGCTGGGTTGAATCTTATCTATCCCATTTCATCACCCATATGCCTTTCTGTTATCACAAAACTAACAAAATTTTTCATCGAGAAGACAATACAATTATAAAGTGTCTGGGTTTTGTTCCCCCTCTGTAAAATACAATTTATGAAAACTATACTAGCTGAAAACCACAAACCATATATTTTCTGGTTCTATTTAAAAATGTATGAAGAAAAATTGCTTCCTTTTCAGAGGAAATGCTGCAAAACATAAGTACAGGCAGTTCTCCTGCAGTGTGAGTTTTCATAAAGCGAATAGGATAATTGGAATTTGATTAATAAGCAAACATTATTTGTGTTACACAGACTATAAATAGTTGCAGTACAATCAAAATCTAGATCCATGGAATATGGAAGTGAAAATTTTGTTTTTCTATGAGAAAAAGAGGAGCAAGAGGTATTTTTGAGCTCATTGTTTTGTTAGTCTGTTAGTATCACCTTTTTCTTTTTTTCTTTTGTATAACTTTAATGAAGTTTCAATTTTGGCTTATCTTTGGTGATTGTGAACAATCCAACAATCAAAATTACAAAGTTAGGTAAAAGATGACAGCAGAGACTGGCAATATCTGGAAGATTAAAGGACAAAATAAATTATTTATTTATTGGTTGAATTTTTCTTAATCAAATTATTTATTTTGGCATATCATAACAATATAGAGTTAAAGATAAGACATATGCCTTTGTTTTAAAGAATCTGAAACTCCCTAAAAATTTTCATTTGTTTTCCCATAAAACTTATTTTTCCTTATGCAACTTTGGTTACAAATTCAATTATCATGTTATGAAAGAACAAATGCCACTTAAAAACGCAAATTGTCTAATGTGCAGTTATATATATAGTTCCTTTCTCTTGCTGATATTTTTTTCATAATTTTCCATGAATACGCTATTTTAAACTCATTTAAAATATAAAAAAATCTAGATGGAAAACACGATTTGGATTTAAAAGGTCTCATTCAGGCTTTTAGTGTAGTATAGCATATCCTTATTAATTAGCCCCTCTCATAAAATTATTCTTTTTTACTTTTTAATAATCTTAAGTGAACGTGTCTTAGACTGAGTTTCTAGCATTTCTCTCTAATTCCCAGATGCCATATTCATGCCTCACTCATACATTCACACACACACACACACACACACACACATACACACACGGAGAGGAGGAAGGGAGATTAACTTCTGTATTAAGGTTTTCTAGAGAAAAAGAACATATAGGATGCATATATATGCAGAAAGATTTACTATAAAGAATTGTCCCTCACAATTATGGAGGCTGACAAATCTCATGGTCTGTAGCCAGCAAACTGTAGACACAGGAGAACTGATAGTGTAGTTCTATGCTGAAGGGTGGTGAGCTCAAGACCCAGAAAGAGCTCAGGTTTCAGCATAAGTCTGAGGGCAGGAAAAAGCAATACCTAATCTTGAAAGCAGTCAGGCAAGAGGAGTTCCCTCTTACTTGCAAGAGGAGGAGTATCAGTCTATTCTTTTTTTTTTTTTTTTAATTCAGGCTTTCAACGAATTGGTTGAGGTCCACTTGTATTAAGGAGGGAAATCTATCTTACTTAGTCTACTGATTCAAATGTGAATCTTAATCCCATTCAAAAACACTCTCATGGACATACCCCAGAATAATGCTTTAGGAAATAGTCTGGGCACCCCATGGTTCAGTCAAGTTGACACATGAAATTAACTATCACACCTTCCTTGAAGTCTTTCCTTTAAAAATATTTTTACTGGACTGTTACATGGGAGAGCAAAATTGACTCTGATGACACTTTGCCACCACCAATGAGCTCCCATTCTCCTTTCACCCCCAATAATTTATTTGATAGAGTGGTTTATACACATGCCCTGAATTTGAATCTAGACTTCATTATGTAAACTTTGACACATTGCTTAACTTCTGTATGTCTCATTTGCTTGTCTGGAAGATGGGATTATATCTACCTCATTAATTACTGTGAGGATTAAGTGAGGATTGAAGTGTAGCATCCTCTCCTCCTCCGCCATTGCCATCACATGTAAACACACTGTTATTCAATTCCTTCACTCTACTTTTCTTTATTGTTTTCCTGGAACTTATCATTCTATGTTCAATGATCTATCAATATGTAAAAAATCATTTCAAAATTTAGAAGCTTAAAACAATGGTGTATCATTTTCCATGATAGTGTGAGTGAGCTAGGGCTCAGCTGCTCAGTTATTCTGCCCCATGTGGCATTATTTCAAGTTGCTTATGCATTCAGGTGGGGGTCAACTGGGGATTGCAATGTGCAAACCTCATTGCTGGTCTACATGTCAGTTTGTACTGGCTGCATTTGAGATGCATAAATTCTCCATCGTGTGGCCATACTTCTTCTAGAAGTCTAGACTAGGGTTTCAGTTTAAAGTATGGCTACTGGGTTCTCAGATATTCAAAATAGAAACTGTCAGGTCTTCCATAAGCTAGTCCTGATACTGACACAGCCTCACTTTCACTGCACAGTATTGCTCAAAGCAAGTCACATGACTAGTTTGGACACAAAGATAAAAAGATTCCATCTCATTATGGGAAGATTGGCATGCATCCAGAGGTAAAAAGGGAATTATGGCTATAATTAAAGGCATTCTCCCAGACCATCTTATATACTTGGATTATTTTACTGGGCTACCTTATCAAATTACCATAAATCGGTGCCTTAAAAACGTAAATTTATTGTTTCCGTTCTGGATGCTAGAAGTCCAAGATAAAGTTGTTGGTAGAGCTGGTTCTTTCTGAGGGTTGTAAAAGAAAGTTGTTCCATGCCTCTTACCTAGCTTCTGGTGATTTTCTGGCAGCCTTTGATATTCCTTGGCTTATAGAAGCATCTCTCAGATTTCTGCCTTCATCTTCACATGGCATTTTCTCTGTATATGTGTCTATCTCCAAATTTCCCCTTTTTAAAAGGACACCAGTCCTGTGGGACTAGGACCTATCCTAATGACTTGATTTTAATTGTATTACCTTCGTAAAGGTAATCCCTATGTCCAAATTAGGTCACATTCTGGGTCAATGTGGCTCAGGATTTTATCATAGGAATTTTAGGGGTATACAATTTAACCTATACCAATATTGTAATTCACTTAGTCTATTACAGTCTATGTCTGTTGGTTTGTGCAAATTTCTCTCACCATAATGCTCTATGCTAGCAGGGACCTTCATTTTTTCATTTATTTATCGATGTATCTCAAGTTCCTAGATCAGTACTTGACACAGAGCAAGAATTCAATGCATATTTATTGAAAGAAGAAATGAGTGATGCTTATCACAAAGTTAGCATATTGTCTGGTACATGAAAAGTACCAGCGAATATTAGTTTTTATTGTTGTAACAAGTGTATTGATTCTAAAAAACACAACCTGAATATTCTTTTCTAATACATTCAGGAATGACTATGTATTATTATGAAATTATTAAACATGCCAGAATTTATACATCTGTATGAATGCATTGCCTTAAAGTAGGTTCATTAGGAAAACTTTCAGGTATTCCAAAGATAATGTTATAGCTTAACACATATTAGGGAATCATCCTCAGAAATACTTTTTATAAATATACATTTTAGTTCATATTTGTCACCTAGATTGATCACGCACTGTTTCAAACAATTCAGAGTATATTTGGTTGTTTCCTGTATCAAAATGTGCCAATAAAATATAGAATAGTGATATTTCCAAAAGTATTAAGTCTTGTATATAATTTAAAAAGATGAAGTTGTTACATATCTTTATCTATTTATCTTAGGGAATGGTACCATTATGGAAGAAAAAAAGAACTATGGGTTTGAAATCGAGTTTGAAAGTCATTGTGTGTATCTTAGACTTCTTCTCTTCCTTTATCTTAAAGGTAAAATTGCAGTAGTAATGTTCCACTGTAGTTATACCCAGAATTAAAACCCAGAAAAAATTCTGCCTTCCTGTTCTCATACAGAAGAGCCATCACAAGATTAGTAGTCAAAAATGAGTTACTCTCACTTTAACAATATTTAGGTCACAGGCCTGCAAAGTAATAGTAAAGGTAAAATTCCTCCAGATTAACACCATATGCTACCACTCAGAACCATAAATGCTGGTGATGAATTTTCAATTTAGATTAATGTTGCTGTCTGTGAAAAAATGAGAAGCAATTCACCCATTAGCTGTTGAGTCCAAGAAGGCCTTCATCAGATTTGCCCCCAATCCAGGCATTCAAGGTCCCCAGAGATTGGCAAGTCATAGGGGTGTACAGAATAAATTAAAGTTAAAATATTGTCCAAAAAAAGACCATATGTTTGAGCAGACTGCATTTGCCTTGACGGGGAATGTATGTGTTAAGACAAATCATGTCCAATTTGTCAGAAAATTGAGTTAGGACCGGAAGGAAGATGAAAATTTCAATCAAGGTTGCTAGGAAGCTTAACAAAAATTAACAAACATAAAACTGGTGGCCAAAACACCCTTAATCGTTCTATGATTTTGTCCTGAGAAAGTAGGGTCACAAATCTTAAATGTGGGAATATGGGCGTTTTCTTATAAGCATATAGTATTTAAAACCTTATATAAAATCTAATATTAATACCCCACTTGTCCACATTGTAGAATCTAGGCAAAGAATAATCCCAGCAAACAAAGAATATTCTGGATTAGAAAAATTTTCATAGTTATTTAGCCCCTATTTTATACCTAGTAATCAATAAAACAGGAATCTTTATTCCTACTGTCAGAGAACTTACATTATTGTGTGGATAGAGAAAATAACAATATCAAATGTTTAAAATATAGAGCATGGTAAAATGTGATGATTGGTGCTAGCAAGAAAAATAAGTTAGGCAATGGGATAGGGATTACTAGATTTTGCACATAGGTTGGTTGGAAAAGCTTTCAATGAGAAGGTGAGGAGGTGAATGCGTGAGCTACATGATGTCTAGGAGAAATTGTTCTAAAAAGCGAGAACAGCAAGAGGGGATTGCAGTAACCCAAGGGAGAGATGTTTATAGTTTAGGAAAGGATGTTAAGCAGCAAAAGTGTTGAGATACCATTCAAATGAAGAGTCACACGATTTGTAGATATTTTAAATGTTAAATTTGAAAGAGGAGAGTCAAGAGTAGACCCAATTTTGACCTCTGGTTTAACCATTAACTCAGATAGAACCAGTATGTGAAGATAAAAATAGGAACTCAATTGTACATGATGGAAACTTGCCTATAAGATATTCAAAGGAGAAATTTTAGTAAGCAGTTGGAAGCATGAATTTGGAACTCAAGAGAGAGTTCTGGGATAAATAGATGATAGTATTTGAAAAGATAGATGTCTGTATATATGTATATGTGTGTATGTTATAGTTATATATAATATAAAATTATATATTTATAACATAAATAGAGAAGAGCAATAGATAAAGATAGGTATACAGATAGATGATATTGAAGTCGTGAAACTGATGTCATCACTGTGGCATGTATTTAGAAATTAAATAAGATATATTCAAGCATCAACCCCTGAGAAACTAATGACCATCAACATAGAAGAAAAACCAAGAATTTGAGGTCCTGGACAGCCAATGAAGAAATAGAGTCCTGCTCTGTTGAATATGTAAATGGAAAAAAGCCAAACTCAGTAAAATAATTTTAAAGAGATTTATTCTGAGCCAAATTTGAGGACCATGACCTGAAGCCACTCCCAAGAGTCCTTGGGCAAGTGGACTCGATGTGACTGGGTTACAGTTTGGTTTTTATACATTTCAGGGAGAAAAGGGTTACAGGTAAAGTCATAAATCAATACATGGGAGGCATACATTGGTTTTGGCCCAAAAAGGTGGGACATCTAGAAGTGGGGGGGCTTACAGGTTATAGGTAGGTTTAAAGATTCTTTGGATTGTAATTGGTTAAAGACATGAAGCTTTGTCTAAAGGCTTGGAATGTTTTAACATAAGGAGCTGTTCTCAGAGATAAGCCATGGGACATAGATTTGTTGTGTAAATTGAAGACCTGCAGGTTTGTCTTGCATACCATTAGGCCTGTTAATGGGTTGCAGAAGAAGTACCCAGGAAGGGAGGGGGACATGATGAGGCCTCTCTGACCTCCCTCCTCCTGGCAGACAATTTAATTTTAAGATATTCCTTTGGCCACAAGGGGGTCCATTCAGTCAGCCGGTGGGAGTTGAGCCTTAAAATTATACTTTAGTTCACAAATGTTTCTGACAGATCAAGTAAAGAATTGAACTCACACAAATTCATATAATTAATTTGGATCAGGACCAGAATCATACCATAGCTTATTCCATTATGTGTCAAAATAATAATATTTATCAGCTATTCCTGTTAATATTTTAAGGTAATGGAAAGTGTCATTTTTACTCCAAAATATCCTATAAAAAGGCTATCAAATATGAAAATAAAGACAGGGACAGTGATTGCAATTAGAAAGAGCTGAAATGTTCAATGATAAGTAAGTCATTAAAATTACATTACAAATAAATATTAAATCATTTGAGATTATTGCTAAGTAAAAAACAATATATTCAGATTACGTAGTAATCTGCATACTAAATACAATAAAATAATACTTTGTCTTTTAAATTTGTAGATAATTAGGATGATGTATACCAAAATGTTTAGAATAGATTTACCTGAGCATCTTTTTCTTCCTTTTTTAATGTCATTTTATTTTCCCCTATATTTTTTAAAATGAATGTGCTTTACTTATATTATTGGAAACATAGTATTTTTAAATCTATATTTTGGAAATGTAATCATAAAAAACACTATGATTAAATTTCTCTTTTTCTCTGACTATAAAAGCTATTTGTGGTTCATTATTGGGCACCTCTCAAGTCAGATATATGTTTTCTAAATCTGAAAACATGAAAGCAGACATTTCCTGTCTTGGCTCTTGACCAAAAACCTTTCCTGATCCAGCAAAAGCAGAGTAAACCAAACTCTCATATGAGAAGTTGACTTTTTAAAAGTGACATTCAATCCCTATGTGTACATAATTGTCACAAAGTGACAAGGGAAACAAAGGATATGTAGATATCTAATTTTGGAAAATGCTATAATCACCACTCTACTGCATTAGTAGAAATTGTCAAAGAAAAACCTAATGTATAAAAATTGCCTAAATTGTCCAAGAAAAAAGAAAAACTCAATTAAAAAAAAAAAAACTAAAGTAAGAATCAAAGATTTTGATTCCTAATAACACTGTGGAAAATAACAAGTGTAAAGAAAAAGCAGCAATAGCAAAATGCAATTCTTAACTTATTAAAGAAATACAGTGCTGAACTACATGAGAGAAGTGAATTGGTGGGGGAAAAATGCATCTCTTTCAGATCTCGTTCTATTGCCATGAAACGTAAAGACTGATTGCATCTAACTGAAGACCCCATAAGCTATGAAAATCATTTGAATGGGAAATGTTTACACATAAAACTTACCCAGCATTTATATAAGTCTTTGTGTCCCCAAATTGTAATTCAGCATGCATTATTAAAAGATGCAAATATGAATTTATGCTTCAAGGAATATTTGAAGTAAAATTCCAAAGCACCTAAACAAATCTAATCAAATTTTTTAAAAATGTACTTTTTAATTTCTTACAAAATAATGTATATTAAATATAGATATTCAGCAAGTCACATGGCCGGTTAAAATGTCAATTTTTATGAAGACACAAATAGTATCCTCATAAACGGTATAATCTTGCAGATATTATACTCTGACAGTCACATTCCTTCATTCAACAAATATTCATTGAATTTTTATCATGTGTCAGATATGATTCTAGGCACTGGGCAAACAAATGTGAATGAGACACAATTTTTGCTTTTATAGAATTTCATTCTATTGAAAGGCAAGCATTGCTAAGTGAAGAGTTAATATGCTTTATCTATCTGAATGTAATAAAGGATACATATATATTGTCCCTAACAACAATTCTTTGTGGTATATGGATAAAAATAACAACACAGATATGGCATATGACTATTCACCCTGAGAATTTTTAATTCTATTTCTAATTGTTCATATCTTGGGGATCCTGCCAGAATATATGAAAACTAAAATACACACCAAGAGTTTGTACATGATTTTATATTTGGTGTGACCTTCAGCATTAAAATAACATGTTAAATGCAACACTACTGCTGCTGTGAAGTTATTGTATGATACACATAAAATATTCATAGTGTTGCATGAACAAGGAGCCCTTTTCAGCTCTTTCTCTAGTAGAAAGCACATTTTTGGACAAAGAATTAATAAATAAAATAAAAATACTGGCATATTACTAAAATGGTTGTAATATTTTGTATTTCTACAAACAGTGTATAAGAATATCAATTGATCCACTTATTCACAAGATTTGGTTTTGTTCTTGTTGATGGGTTTCTTATTGTGCTTTTAATTGTCATTTCTCAGATTTAAATGGTAGATATATTGTAAAGTATCCATTGGATATTCTTGTACATGTATTTTGGGAGTTTCCCATTTTTTTGCTCATTTTTAAAATGATTTGTCTTTTTATTACTGATATATAGAAGTTATGTAAACATCCTGGATACCAGTCCTTAGTAAGATATATATTCTGCAAATAATTTCTCTACATCTAGGACATTCCTGTTATTTTTCTTAATGACATCATTTTTGAGCAAATATTTTTAAAATTTATTTTTAATTTTTGATGAAGTTTAACTTGCCAGTTTGTTCTTTTATTATTATTGCTTTTGTTTCCAGTCTAAGAAACCTTTGCATATCCCCAAATCACAAAGAAATTCTCTGATGTTTTCCTCTAAAAGCTTTAAGGTTTAGCTTGTATGTTTAGATTGATGGTGCATCTTGAATTATTTTTGTATATGTTGTGATGTAAATGTCAAGTTATAGTATCCATTTATTCCAGTACTTGTTGAAAAGACGAATACTGATAAAAATCGGATAACACTGAAACCTTTGTAGAAAATAAAAGGACCAGAGATGAGTTGGGCCTGTTGCTGGTCTATCTATTCTGTTTCACTGATCTATTTGATGATCCTTACACCACTACCACACTTCATAATTATGTACCTTTACAGAAACTCTCAAAACATAGTATAAGCCTTCCATCTTTATTCTATCACAAGATTGCTTTGGATAGTCTAGATACTTTGTATTTTCATATGGAGTTTTAGAATCATCATGCTAATTTCTAAAGAATTTTGCTGGTAGTATATGTTTGATTGCATCTAATCTGTAAGTCAATTTGTGGAGAAATAATATATCAATTTTATTAAGACTTCAAATCCATGAGGTTGTATAGCTCTCAAGCTAATTTTTAATGTGTCAACATTCTACAGGAATATTAATTTTAATGATTTCTGTTTTTCAATATCATCAGTCATTCTTTGCCAGCACATATCTAGATAGTCTCTTCCATATATTCTAAGAAAGAGGGCATTAAATTGTGGACTGAATCTGCCCTCAGACTTCTTTTACTTGGTCTGCTAGGTGCCCTCTCCAACGTCATAGGCCCCTACATTTCTAACATTTCTTACAGTCATTCACTCCACACATTTATGCTACTGCCTTTGAAGGTATGAAAATTTGAGACTCTGTTTCAGTTTCACAGAAGAACTCACCATGCCATAAAATCATTACATAGTTTTTGCTTCCCTGCTGTTTCTTCTACTTACAATGCTTTCCCACCATTTTTTTAAACTTGCAAAATCCTGTATGTTCTTTAAGGTGAAACTGACATATCCTTTCTTTGGTGTAGCCTATCTTAAACAAAACAAAGCAGACAAAATTAATTGCAAATTTTCTGGATTGCTTAAGTCTTTATATCTCTAAGCTCTAATTTAAAACATGGAAAATTTTATTATATATATTTATGTTTACATGTTGACAATTTTTTCTATTAAAACTTCATAGGCAAGAAATATACATGTATATTTTAATATTTTGTCACAATATATATCATAACATATTTTAAATAGGCAGAATAACAAAGGGAAGAATATAATGAATACTCTATACCAGTGATCCTCAACCAGAGTTGATTTTTCTCCACAGAGCAAAAATGTTTGGGAACATTTTTGGTTATCACAGCTGGGGGTGAGGGAAAGGTTTGCTACTGGCATCTAGTGGACAGAGGCCAGGGAGGCTGCTAAACATCTAAATATTCCACAATGCTTGGGACAGCTCCATACAAAAATGAATATTGCCCAATATACTAGTAGCGCAGAGGTTGAGAAACTCTGCCCTATACTCACCATTCAACTGTAACAAATGTTAACATTTTCCCACATTTGTTCCAAATCTCCCATCCTTTATATAATAAAAAACATTACAAATGTATTTGAAGTGTTTGTTTATTCCTGGTCTCATTCTCTACCTTCTCTCCTTGGAGATAACCACTATCCTAACATTGATGTGAAGATAACCCTACATATTTATATATTTTATTTTATATGTATCAAAAACTATGTTGTATTTTGTGTATTTATCATCCTTACAAATAATATATTGAACTGTCAAATATCCTATAACTTTCTTTTCTTCACTCAATATGTTCTTAAGTTTTATCAACTTTAATATTCATAGGTCTAGTCATTGGTTTTAATAGCTTATAAGCTCCATAGTATGTCTATACCGTTGTTTATTATCTATTGCTACAATAGTGGAGATTTTTGTTGTTGACAAATAGTGCTGTGATATACGTTCTTGATATACATTTATCCTTTTGTAGTGCATGGGGTTTAATAGTGTTCCCTGCAAATGCATGTTCACATGGAATGTCAGAACATGACTTTGGAAATCAGGTTTTTGCAGATGTAATCAAGTTAATATGAGGTCAGAATGGATTAGAGCAGGCCCCAATATAATGACTGTCTCCTTATAAGAAAAAGGGAATTTAGACATATGGGCAATGCAGAGGAGAACACCTCGTAAACAGAAAGGCAAAGATTCAAATGATGTGTCTAAGCAAGGAACACCACAACTTGCCCACAGTCACCAGGACTCCGAAATGATGCATGGAACAGCATCTCCTTCAAACTATCCACAGGAACTAACCTGATTTCAGACTTCTGGCCTCCAGAACTGTGAGAAAATATATTTTTGTTGTTTTAAGCCACTTAGTTTGTCGTAATTTGTTACAGCAACTTTAGGAAATTAATAAATGTAGCTGTGTGATATTTTCTCTTAGTAATTAAACTGAGAAATGGAATAGCTGAGTGATAGGTCATGTCCATTCATAATTAATTAATTTATGACATTTTCTCCAAACTATGTCTTACTTTGGTATCATTAGATTGTTTAAGTTTTGTAAATCTGATGGGTGAGTTTTTCATTGTCCGCATTCACCTTTCTAAAATTATTAGCGAAGTTGGGTACTTTACACAATTTGATTAATTCAATTTTGTTATTCAGTGAATAATCTATATATGCTTCACCCATTTCGTATGTGTATGTGTGAGGGGCTGTTTGTCTTAAAAAATAATATGTAGGGGGTGTAATGTTTTTTCCACACTAAATCTTTGACTAATATACATCGCAAATGTCTTCTCAAAGCCTATGATTTATCTTTTAAATTTGTGTATTTTTTTCTTTTTGTTAATCATTATTTATTTTATGTATCAGTCTAACTTTTATGACTTGTTTGCAGTTTCTGTGAAATAATTCATTCTACTGCTACCAAAAAGCTATTGTCCTACATGTAATTCTAAAAGTTTAATAATTTGATTTTAATATTTACACTTTTAATATATGTGGAATTTATTTGTGTCCATGGTATGATGTATAGATCTATTTTTTTTCATAAAGGAAATCAATGCTCCTTTTACCATTTAGTGAGCAATATATTTTTTCCCCATTTGGCTGTAACATGACCTCTACCCTTATATGCTTTGGGATTTTTTATGGCTCTAATTCTGGGTTTTCTAGTCTATTCCAGTGACACATTTGTCTATTACTATGCCTATATCATGTGGTTTTAATTAACATATTTTTAAAAGAATTATGATAAGTGAGAGGACCAGTTGTCCAACTTTGCTCTTTTTTGAATACACTTTAGGCATTCTTAGCATTTTACCATTCCATACGAATTTTAGGGTTAACTTGCCAAAATCCACAGTAAACCCTAGAGGAATTTCAATTTACATTACCTTGACTTTGCAAATTAATTTAGTGTTATCTGTCATCTTCATGGTACTGAGTCTTGTTATTCAGGACATTAGGCTACCTTACCTTTTTCTAAATCTCAGTTTAAGTTAATAAAGATTTAAAATTTATATGTAAAATTCTTGTACTTTTTAAAAAATTTACTTAATCTCATGAAAGCACTTCCCATTATGTGTTAGAATTTATTCATATTTTCATTAGCTATTAATGGTGTATAAGAACACCATGACTTATACTGATTTGCTCCAGCATTCTTATTGTACCATTGTATTATGCTTAATAATTTATAGATATTCTTGGATTTTTTATGAATTATACTTTATTTTTTTGAAAATAAATGGTAATTTCATCTCTTCTTTTACAATTGTTATGCAACCTTTTGCACTGTTTAGCGGATTCTGGTAAATGTTCAGTAGTAAGGATGACAGCAAGTGTATTTGCTTTTGTGCATAATTTTAATGGGACTTCTTCCAAAATTTCGTACTGAAGCACACATGCTATTGAAAAGTCATTTCTATTTATTTCCGGTTTGCTAAATTTTTTATAATGAATTAGTGGTGAACTTTATCAAAGTTTTCCAAATACTAGGCAATCAATGAGCAATCATATGCAAACTATACCCAGTAATTTATAAATGCTGTTACTATCAGGTGACAGGTAATGCTTCATTACAAAAAGTGTGTTTCTGAAATTTATTTACTTACATGAAGCTTTGAATTTTTTCAAATGTGACATTAAACATGTGTCACCAATTTTTAACTTAATACAATACATAAAGTGTTTATAAAAGCTATATGTGTTTCTGAGTGTTTATGTGCATCATTAAAGTATTTTATGATCTTTTGAACAGATATTTATTTAATCAAGGATTTAAATGTTTTAGGAAGTGTAAAATGGCTGAAACACATGTGAGATTTCAAAGATACCCTGCAAAGAAAGTTAGTAAAACATTAGAGAAGACATAAAATAAATTTTGAGACCAAATTGGAGTTTTTGTGGTGGTGAATACTGGCAGAAAACTCTGAGGAGGAAAAAAGACTATATGTAAGAAATCACAAAGCATAGATACTGTGATGTAAATTTTGCAAGATACTGAGGAACAGAAGTTAACACTTAAAATAAATGCAATAATATTTTTACTGAAGGCTCTTAAAATTGACTTGAATGGCAGAGGTTATGCTGAGTACAGCCAGTTTCTTTGTGTTATATACATCAAGCTCTGGAATATCTTGAAAGCTCTAATATCCAACTTTATATGTTTCTAATCATTGCCTAAAGTACCTTACTTTCCTTTTTAAACATTTCTAGTTCCAGAAATCTATATTTATGTGTCCTGGTCCCAGTAAACCCAAATTCAACGTGGTCAGATGATCATACCATGAGAAGCACAACGGAAGTGAGATTGATGAAAGAACAGCAAAAAACATTTTGCATCTCATAATCACTCCAAGACTTCACTCATTGGAATGGCGTGCTAAATCCCTTATAATTTAAATTGTTCTCTCTTTGTATGTATGTCTTTCACTTCTTGAAGTCTCACTCACATCTTTCGTTTCTATGCATTTGAATTTCTGTATCTATCTATGTATCTATCTGTCTTTGTTTCCAACTCTCTCTCCTATATGCATACAGGTAAATGATAGAATTTGACTAGATATATTTGTTCTAAGGAATATTCCTATCAAAAATGGAATGCATATTTTAAAAGTTCTATGTTGCCTAGCCTAAGTAAAATTACTCAAGTATTCCAAAGTAGCCATGTTTACCATACAAAAAGTAGAAATTTAAGTTTTATGTTTAACTGAGAAATAAGTCAAGAGAGCCTGAAATTCATTCATTTCTAATTTAAATATAGTAATTATCTCAACAGTAACAGTTTAAAAATATTTTCTCATTTGCTAAACCTTTATCCCAACAATTAAAATAAATTTAAAATTAAGCAATTTGTATATCACAACATTATATATTAATTAAGTACTGAATTGATGCTAAATAAAAAAAATATATGCACAACTTTTTGGAAACATAATTATATAGACTATAATGATTAGCATTTACAAGTAGTAGAGAAATTATTTTATGATATTCTAAGATTAAAATCTAAAGAATACAGAACAACTACTCAAGAAATTATATCCTCTTATATTTGTAAATTTGAACTCCATGTTTGACATTTGTCTATAAGGACAGATATTCAATTTTGTTTATATTAATATTTTCCAAAGCTGATTTTTTTTTATAGCAACAGCATCTTTATCTGTGAAAAGCTGGTTCTGATAATAAAGTGGAGACAACAGGCACAAAGGAAGGGAGAAGGAAAGAAGGGAGGGATGGAGGAAAGGAAGGAGGGATGAAGAAAGCAAAGGTGGTTCAATCATTGTTTACATCACCACCTATGCCTGGAACTTCTGCCTGTATTATCTTAGCCAATTCACAGAATCCCACTGGTTATTGACTGTGATTACTCTCTTTTGAAAGTAAGGTTACAAAATTTGCTTTAAATAACTTGGCCAATTTCAGAAAGCTGACATTTGAATCCCAGTCTATCAGCTTCCGCTTTCTAGCCTTTTCCTCTGTAAAGAATTGAGTGAGCCATTTGGACAATCAGGGCAGGCAACAGGTTGGTTTTACAAAAGTCAATGATTCATCCAAGACAAGACCTGCCCTGGGATATAATCCTGAAATGGAAAGTGTTAACAGGCAGAACAAGGGAGGCTAATGGTACGTGGAGTGTAGAATATTTATTAAGCCAAGGAGCTATCTCTTATTTCATTCAGGAATAATCCCAGCTGTATGAAAACTAGAACTTGGGTGGTGGGAGCATGTTGGTAGGGAATAAAGGTGGAGAGGCAATGGAGATGGATGGTGTGTCAGACACTTTTGTCAACAATATTTATTAAGTAAAAACTATGAACCAGGTACTATGTTAGGCCTTGAAACATATTCCCTTATCAAATCATGTGAGACATAGCTTATTTTTATCATTAAATGAGGAAGAATAAGCAAACCTTGGCTCAGTGATGTTAAATAATGTTTTCAAGGACCCACAACTGCCAAGGCATAAAATTTAACCCTCAATTGATTTTGTTATAGAGATAATGTATAACACATTTTTGGTGAAATATAATCTTAATGAAAGATCATACTGGTATATACACAAATATATGTTTATATATTTATATGTATAAACATAGACACAAATACACATATATAATTTTTTTTTTTTTTTGAGAC
>VBSM01002608.1:84392750-84422750 GCA_008086735.1 Cheirogaleus medius
GCCTCCCAGAGTGCTAGGATTACAGGCGTGAGCCACCGCGCCCGGCCACACATATATAATTTTAATAAATTAATAATAATAAAATTATTTTAATAATAAAGTAATCCTTAATTGTGCATTGTTAATTTTTAATCTAAAGTCTTATTTTCTCTCAATTTTAATATAATACCTTTTTAGTAATATAATAAGCATTCAGTTATTTCCTATCTCCTGAAATAGTATTATGTCAAAATCTACAAATCAGGCTCTACTTGCAGTATCTTCTACCTGTTCATGAAAAGACAGACTATGAAAATATTTGTGTTTTGAATGAAAGAAAAAGAAATGTATAAAGCCTCAACTACTAGGATATTCATCCTCATCATGCATTTTAGCAAAACAAGAACAAAATAGTCTCACAAGAGCAACACTTCTGTTATTTAACAAAAGAGAGTTAAGAATTACAGTCACAAACTCTTGAGAAAACAATGCTTTGGGCATGACCTAGGCAGGATTTATGGCTATGTTATTTTTATTATTTATTATTTAAACAGAAAATAAATTGTATAAAGTTTAGTTTATGCATTTAGAAAAGCAATAAACAAAATAACAAGAAAGCAAAATAAATACAATTAATATAAAACAAAATGTAACAATTTGAAAAATGAAATAGAAATGGAAAATAAAACAAAAAGGGCTAGTTCTTTGAAAGTAATAACTATATAAAATGAAAAAAGCAGGAAGTTCAAGAAATAAAGAAAACAATTATTAAAATTTAGTACTAGAGAGATAAAATTATAGGAGGCTAAGAACTAAGTTTGTATGGGATAATAATTTGTACAACTATATTCTTTTAAAGATGTTTATGGATATTTTATGGGATAAAAAATATAACTTAATAAAACTGAGTTTAAAAAGTTTTAAAAATCTGAATGGGTCAATGACCATAGAATAAACATATAAACATAAAGTTATCAGTAATATTGTAGACTTAGAAAATTTATGGGTGTGTTGTTTTAAATTTTTATTTTAAAAGTTTAATTGAAATGCTCTATAAGCAATGTTTCCCAGAACAAAACATCATGGGATGTTGCACAATTTATTTTATGAAGCTCTTTTACAACTGACAAAGGAAGTAGCAGAGGAAAAATATAAAATAATATCATTTATGAATATAAATTAAAAACCTAAATGAAATATTTTCAAGTTTATTTCAATAGGCTTAATTAATAAGAGCACAGTGGGAATTCCATAAAATTAATGCCCCCTGAACAACAATTCCTACAAAACTGACAAAGAGGCAACCACCTTCTTAACATGAAAAGTCAAAATTTTACTTGCAAAATTTTACTTTACTGATGTCCCAATTAAAGTAAGGAACAAAATTACAATTATAATTTTACATTTTGGGGGTAATTTTTATGAACGCAAGAAGATAATAAGTAGACATAAGGGAAGGAATTATCAGTTTTCACATTTGCAAGTAGCATGCTTTTATGTGGAGAATATTAAAGACAATAAAAATAAGAGTGTATTCAGTGAAATTATTTCATTTAAGAAAAACGTATTATGTAAAGAACATCTTTCATCTAAGAACAACTTTAATGAATTGTAAATTTCTGATTGCAATTGACTAAGCATTCACCTTACATCAAGTATTATCCTAAATATTTTGAACATATTATATAGTTAAATTATCCTCTTCATTTTTAAACTAAGGAAAATGAGGCTCAGAGACATTAAGTAACCTAACTGAGGTCCCACATCTAGAAAGTTAAACAGCCAGGATTTGAATCCAGTTTTGTCTGACTCTAAAGCCTGTTTTATTTTCCTTTTTCCTGTTTTTTTTTTTACTATTTTAAAATACACAGGACATAAAATTTATCATCTTAATAATTTGAAACATAGTTTTGCAGGATATAAAATTCTTGGCTGGCAGTTGTTTTGTTTAAGAAGACTAAAAATGGAACTCCAACCTCTTCCAGCTTGTAAAGTCTTTGTCGAGAAATCTGCTGTTTTCCTTTGTAAGTTAGTTGTTGCTTTTGTCTTGCAGCTTGTAGAATTTTCTCTTTCATTTTGACTTTTTACCATGTTGATGATCATGTGTGTTGGATATGTCCTATTTGCTATGAAACTTCCTGGTGTTCAATGATTATCTTGTATCTGGATATCTTAATCTCTGGCAATACTAGAGACATTTTTCTCAATAATTTCCTCCAATATGTTTTCCATGCTTTTTGCCTTTACTTCTTCTTCCGTGGGGATACCTATAATTTTTATATTGACCCACTTTACATATTTCCATACTTCTGTGAGTGATCATTTATTCTTCATTGTTTTTTTTTTCTGCATCTTTGACTGACTGAATTAATTCTAAAGCCTCATCTTCAAGGTCTGAAATTCTTTCTTCTAAATGTGCTAGCCTGTAGTTGAACGTATCTGCTATATTTTGAAATTCCCTAAATGAGTCTTTCATTTCTTTTAGTAAGTTTTTCATTTTTTTCATTCATGTCCTAAAACATTTTTTTTTGACTTCTTTATGTTGGTTTTTAACTTTCTCATTAATCCTATTCATCTTATTCATCAATATTCTGAATTCCATCTCTTACATTTCGACACTTTCCTTTAGGTTGGTTTCCATTGCTGTAGATCTATTATGATCATTTGTGGCTGCGGAAATAGCTTTTTATTTATGTTGCCAGAGCTCTCATTCTGGTTCCTTCTCATCTGAAATCACATCTCTCAGTGCAAAAAAGATAAAGTTGCAATGCACCTGTTTTCCTTTAGTGGGAACTCTCCCACTTATTGCAAAGAAGGAGAGGTCCCTGGATGGTGCACTTGTGTCCTAAAGTGGAGAATTGACTTAGCCGGTGATGGGTGATGCACTGTGAGCACTGTTCCCCTGTGGTGGTGACTGGGAGTCCCGGCATTATAGAGTGAGTGAATGTTCCACCTAGTTCTGTCAGCAGTGGTAGTTGTCAGCCTGAGCTGGCTTGAGAGCTGTTCCACTCAGATCTGTGGCCAGTGGTGTTTATCAGCCTATCCCAGTTTGACCGCAGCACTGCCCGCATCTGTGGGTGGTGGTGGTGATTGTGTGCCCATGCTGACGTGGGAGCTGCCCCACTCAGATCCTCGGATGGTGGCATTTTATTGCCCCCTGTGGCTTGAGCATCCTCCCACTCATGCCCTCCAGTGGCAGCAATTGGCCTATGCCGGCTTGAGGGCTGCCTGCTCAGATCTACAGTCAGCAGCGTTTATTGCCTTGCACCTGCTTGAGTGCAGGTGGCAGTGATTGTGAGCTCCTGCCAGCTTTAGCTATTGGGGCTAGATCTGCAGGCAGTGGTGTTTGTCAGCCGTATTGCTTGAGTGAAGCACCACCCAAACCTATGGGCAGCCGTGATTGTCTGCCAGCTCAAGCTCGAGATTGCCCCATTTGGATCCTGGGTTGGCTCTGTTTTTCCGCCAGGCCACCAGATTGAGCGCAGCCCCGCCCAAGTCAACAGATGGTGGTTATTGTAGGCTACCAAGGTCCTCCAAAGGCAGTGGGAGTGCACGGCTCCAGCTCACAGGACTCGTGAGAGTGCCCGGTCTCCCTGCCTCCTCCCCACCCTCAGACTGGCAGGGATGATGGGGAGGCAGCAACAGATCTGACCTCTGGGTAGAGGCACCACTCTGGGAATAGGATTTTAAAATGACACCAGCCACAGTACCCAGGATTTGTGAGCCAGTGGGTCACCGCTGTGCACTTTGTCTTTGAAGCAATAATGCTGCTTCACAGTCTCCAGATAGCTCCCCATGTCAGTCTGGCGGCTTTCTGCAGTAGGGGGGGTCCTCCTGAGGCTTGGACAGCAGTGATCATAGGGGAAGTGTGGAGCACTGGGATTTTCCCCTCTGTGCCTTCCCCCATGTGCACTCGTCTTCCCTGTGTACCTCTACATCGCACAGCAGGTCACCTCTCTGCCTTCTCCTTCACTTTGGGTGCCTCCTGTGGCCTCTTTTTGGATTCCCAATCCTCTCGCTTAGACGACTGATTTGTAGGTGGATATCCATTCGCCACCTTCAATCCTCTCCATGACAGTGCTGAGTTCAGGCTGCTTCTAGTCCGCATCTTGCTCCCTACCCTGAACATAGAGCATTTTTTGTGCTCTTTGGGATGTGTGTAGGGGGGTATTCATTATTATACAATCTGACTGGAAATTAATTTTGAATTATATGTGAAAGAGCCTTAGAAATGTTCATACCATTGACCCAATAATTCCCTAAGACGCTTTCCCTCAGAATTCATTAAATGTGTGAGTTGAGCATCTATTACATTTCTGGTTAAAATTCTCCAGTGAATCCCCATTTCCACCAACATGAAAGGTTGTCCTGGGAGTACTTGCAATGGTTTAGAAGGCCTGTGCAATTTTGAGCCTTCCTTTGCTCACTGACCGTGTCATTTCCCTCTCACTCTCTCATCTGCAAGTAGACTGGCCTCCTTGCTGTTCTTCACACACCTGGTACATCCCCAACTCAGGGCATCCGTTCAGGAGGTACCTCTGCTTTGAACGTTCTTCTCTCTCTGTGAGTAGGCCTCACTTCTTCTTTTCTTCAAGCTCCTGTTCCAATGCCTACACTTAGCCACTATTAAATAAAATTGAAATACCAATTTTAGTACTGATTAGCCCCTTATTCCTGTTTTAATTGGGTTCTGTAACACTTATATCCTTCTAACATACCGTATAATTTAATTTTTATTATATTTGTTCCTTATGTTATCTCCCTATCTTCCCCTTATCCCCATCAACTGGATCATATCCTCCACAAAAGGGACACAATTAAAATCTAGAGATGCATGTATTAACAGTATAAGACACATTTTATATAAAATAATAATCAATAAGGATACAAAGTAATAATAAAAAGGAGATCAACACACATAAAGGATAAGAGATACGCAAAAATATTTTCAGTAATTCTCTAAGGATTAGAACTCAGTAGTTTTTGAAGCTGTTCACTTGTTTTGTTTGTATGGTATGTATTTTATTTACTTTTCATATTTAATAAATAGAAATATAAGACTAATAGTTTAAGAAAAATATCAATTTAACTTTAAGATTGAGATGTATGCAAATATATCAACACAATGTATTCCATGAATTCTAGGTAAAGATAAACACTATAAAAATTACTTGATAAAAATGCAAAACCCATTCCTATTTTAAGCTTCTTACAAATGTGAGAGTCAAAATGTATTTTATAATATATAACTATTATGAATAAATACTACATAGATTGGTTAAAATTACTATTATTTTCAGAAAATATGCTTGAATACCTACTTAACTTGAGTATTCTTACAATTAATGCTGTTTTATTAAGATGACATAATATGCAATGTAAGTGTCAAAATGAATATCTTTCCTGTACAGTGCTAAATTACAAAATCGAAAATGTAGCAAAAAAACAGATCTCATCCACAATGACAATCAAAAACACAAGGAAGTAAATTTAACAATGACTATGTAGCATTTATGTGAGGAATAGCATTCTACAAAGAGATGATGAGATAAAAATGAGAACTGAATAAATGTAGATAAATCCAATGCACCTTGATGAGAGAACTAACATTACAAATAAGTCTCTAATTAATAGATTATTTCATAAATGTAAATACATTCAAAATGCACATGATAGTGGTTAAAGCTCTATATTGTACTATTTAAGAACATGGGCTCAAATTCTGTCTTTATCACGTATGAGTTTTGTAGCTGTGATCATCAGTAAAACAGGGATATAATAGTATTTATTCCAAATTTTTGTGGAAATTAAAGGAGATAATTAACGCAAGTCTTAGCACAAGGCCCTGGCCATAGTAAGCACTTAGTAGACATAATGAGTACTTATTATCAAAATATCGTCTACTTTTTGTTGTTAATTTTGTTTACTTTTATAACTTGATAAAGGTAAATCAATATATCACTGGGAAAATTTAAGTCACAGAAAAATTAGAATGCAATTGATATTAAAATAGAGTCCTAAATGGAAATGAGCTATTCAACAAATTATAAAACTACATTAGTAAAATCACAGTGATACTGGTGTGAGAATTAGCAATATAAACAAAACTTAAGAGATAGACAAGAAACACACACACGCACATATATATACACACATACACACACAGACTATATCAATCAGTATTCATGTATTCACTTGTTCAATAATTATTGACATATCATGTTTCAGAAATCATGTTTGGTGCTGAAGGATCAAATAGTCTCATGAAATTCACAAAATATTGGGAAAGACAAATTAGAAAAATAATCAATGGTAATACCATTTTGAGGTATGGCAGTCAGAGTGACAACAACAGGGATTCTGTGACTTTTAAAAGATTTCTATATGTATAGAATCCTAATAAAAAGTGTCAAAATGCCCACCAAAAAAAATAAGAAGAAAGAAAATGTGGAGAAATATTCACTTCTTATGTTAGGAGTGCACAAAGCTGCCAAGTAGAAGTTTGTAATTATCTCCTATCTAAAATTTGCTAACTCACTGACCTGGAAGATTGCCTGATGCATCTGAGGATTAGAAAGAGAGGCAAGAGAAAGATGCTTGGTGGGACACGAGGCAGCCTAGTTGAGGGGAGTTAGGACCATCCCTCTAATTTCTGGGTGCTAAAAAGAGGCATTAATCATATACCTTCAAGTTCTGAAGTTGAGGACCATGGAGGTTAGATGAAAATGTGAACCACGGATTTTCTAGAAGGCAACATGAGCTGAGAATAGACAAATCATATGACTACTGAGCAAGACTATGAGCTGGATTTTGAGAGCAAATAAGGCTTAATCATCCAAGGGAAGTTGGGGACCCACAAAGGCCAGGCGAATTTGTGAACACTTGTTGAAATTAATACACTCACAAGAAGTAAATTTCTATCTCTTTTAAACACATGATGACAATCAAGGAGGAGTGAATATCTCTTTTCCAAGTCAAGTCAGGAACTGTTTTTTCCTCCTTCTGGGGAGTGTTTCTGCAGTGAGATGAAGCTCCAAACCCTTTCCCTTTCATGCAACTAGAGCCAGAGATGCCCTGAACTGGGGACAGTGGAGAAGAGCTTAGATCTGATAAAGGGAGGCAATTGGAGGACTATAAACCAGTATTAAAATCAAAATTGACAGAAAACCAGTGGAATACGATTGAGTGTTCATTAAATGACCCATTCCTCTTCAGGAACAAAGTAATCAAAATAACCTAACAATGATCAGAAAAAGTAAGCTTTTGGTTTTTACTCAAAACTGAGATTCTTCAATAAGCCAATTATATATGGATAAGACATAAAGTAAAACAGAGAAAAGGAAAAACCATTTAAAAATTGATGATAAATGACAGATCTCAGAATAAGTAACGTATTTTAAGTTTAATATGCAATATCAGAAATAAATACTTAGTGATGGTTTACCTCCCTCATTAATTCTCGCTGGGGGGCAATTTTGTCTCCTCAGAGGCTATTGGGCAATGTTTGGAGAGATGTTTGGTTGTCACAAATGAAATGCGGGCTACTGGCATGTAGTGGGTAGAGACCAGGGATTCTCCTAAACATCCTGCAATGCACAGGACAGCTCTCACCAAAAAATTATCCAGTCTTAAACATCAGTAGTGCTGAGGTTGAGAAACCTTGACTTACCTCCTGCTTAATGGCACTTCTTAAGAATCACCACTTGGCCGGGCATGTTTGATCACACCTGTAATCCTAGCATTCTGGGAGGCCGAGGCAGGAGGATTGCTTGCAGTCAAGAGTTCAAGACCAGCCTGGGCAAGAGCAAGACCACATCTCTACTAAAAATAGAAAAAAAATTAGCCAGGCATGGTGGCACATGCCTGTAGTCCCAGCTACTTGGGAGGCTGAGGCAGAAGGATTGCTTGAGCCCAGGAGTTTGAGATTGCTGTGAGTTAGGCTGATACCGTGGCTCTGTAGCCTGGACAACAGAGCAAGACTCTGTCACAAAAAAAAAAAAAAAAAAAAAAAACAGAAAAAAAGAAATACCACTTGGTAAGGGGAGTTGAAAGTACATTATTCCTAACTGGAACAAATTGCTGAGTTTGTCAAAAGGCATTTGTCTGAAAAGGTTAAAGTCTACTACAGGAGCAAAGTATACTTGTTGGCTAACATCTGAATCTTAGGCATTTTTTTCTTTAATTAATGTGCATAGAAAATCCTGGAGGTCCTATTGTGAGGAAATCCCTGCTAGCCTGAATTAGATGCCTTCCAAAGAGTAACAGATTATACTTCTCACTCTCTCTAATTTACTCTGCAATCTTGGGAGTCACTTCATTTCTCGATACATCTATTCCCATATCTGTCAGAAAGGGACATTGACTTAAGATGCAGTGTTTTAGAGATTGCACGTTTTCTGTTTGCCTCCTCCAACCCCTCTTCCCACACACACCATTTTGCATCTTCTCATTCCATGAAAGATGCCCAGGTTTCAACTTGCGTCCTTTGTCATATTTTAAAAGGGTAAATGTGAAACACCTAACTCTCACAGAGATGAGCACATTTCATGCCCCAGTGCAGAAAGGAGAGGATATAAGACATTCTGTGTATCCACACAATATGACTTTTAATTAAAACAACTTTTCATTGGCCCATTAGAATCATGGTGGAGAGGGAGGAATGAAGGGCTTTATTTGCTGTCTTTATACTGCCTAAGCTGCATGATAAAACTTTTGATAACAACTTTGGGAAAACTTGAATGCTACATGATATTCATTGGCTTCTATAGTGAGAAACATACTGCTTAATTAACAGCAAGGCATCTGCACAGCACTATGTGTGTTTTAATGACAGGTAGTATTTTAGAGAGGAAACATCGTATGGAGTTTTATGGAAAATAGATACTTTTATATTCTGTAATGATCAGAGTAATTATTTTTTATCCTATTAAACACCATGAGTTACTAGGTGATACCTGTGTATTCAGTATGCATTTTTCCATGAGCTTACAAAATAACAAGCTGATTTTTGTACAACTACTTGACTTCCACACTACAAAAATATATGTGTATGTGTTTTATAAATACACATATATGTGATTCATGGGGTGTAAGTGTATAAAATTTGTTATATACATTTCAAATATTTAATTCTTCTGTTCTCTCATTCTCTTGTTCTCTCTTCTCTGTGGGCAAAGGGATATGAGGTACAGAGAAAGTATAGAAAGTTCTCTGTGAATACCTCCACCACATGACAGACAACTGGCTATAAACAATGATTCTGTGAAACAAAGTTATACAACCGTAGCAAGAAATTTTCATAGGGTTGATAGAAGGATGGTCTAGTGTTTCAAAACAAGATACAACAAATAAATTTGAAAGAGTCTCTGGGCTCCACTCTTCTCATTTAGGTTTTGATTTTGAGTTGTATTTAGTAGCTTTACTGAGGTATAATATAAAATAAACTGCACATATTTCAAATGTACATTTTTATGTCTTGACATAGATCTGTAGAGATAAAAAACATTAGTACAGTCAAGAAACAAAAAAATCAATTACTGGGGAAGTTTTCTCAGGCTCCCGTGTCATTCCTCCCAACACCCTCTCCCAGCCTCCAGTGATCCCATCTCCAGACAACTGATATGTATTTTTGTCACTACAGGTTGCTTTGCATTTCTAGAATTTTACATAAATGGAATAATATATTATGCATCATTATCCTCTCTGACTTCTTTTACTCAGTATAATTATTTCATGTATGCTATGTGTTTTAGTGGATTTTTCCTTTTTATTACTGAGTAGTATTTCTTTTCATGGATATAGCACAATTTATTTATCCTTTTACCTATTGAAGGATATCATAAATTTTTCCAGTTTTGACAAGAATGAATAAGTCTGCTATAAACATTCTTATCTAGATTTTTATATAGATATATGCTTTCATTTCTTTAATATAAACACCTAGCAGTGAAATAGCTGAGTCAGGTGGTAGGCCCATGTTTAAATTTTAATAAAGTGCCAAATTGTTTTCAAAAGTTATTGGCTATTTTACATACCCTGCAGCAGTACGGGAGAGTTTCAGTTGTTTTATACCCTCACCAACAAACCCTGGTGCATTCAGGTTTTTAAATTTAAGCCATTTTAATAGATGTGTAGTGGTATCTCATTTGCCTTACATTTCCCTAAAGACTAATAATGTTGAGTATATTATATGCTTATTTGACACCTATGTATATTCTTTGGCTCTAGGTGTCATTAGGAAGTATATGTTGAATCTGTTTGTACATTTTTGGGGGATGTTTATTTAAATATCATCCATTTTATTTGTTCTTTTATAATCTGATTACAAGTTTATTATCAGATAAATGTTTTGCAAGTATTTTCTCCCAGTCAGTGGCTTGTCTTTTCATTCTTTTACTAGTTTCTTTCAAAGAGCAGAAGTTCTTTTTTTTTTTTTTTTTGCAGTGTGCAACATGAACATTTATTTAGCTTATATGTCTGCAGCCATGCAGCTAGCCAGGACTTAGCTGTTTTGGGCTGAAGTTTTTAATGTTAATCTAGTATAATCTATTCTTTTAGCAATCATGATTTGGTTGTCATATATATATATTTGTATTTAATTGACTGAGATTGTGTTAGGGACCTCTGTATGTGTATTTGCTTACAAGAGATGTTTTCTCTTATGTCTATAACATATCTTTCCTTGTAACATATTTATCTGGTTTTGGTATAGTAGAAATGCTGCCATCATAGAATAGGTTGGAAAGTATTACCATCCCTTTAATTTGGGGGAAGAATTTGTATAGAACTGGTATAATTTCTTCTCGATTTGTTTGGCAGAAGATACAAGTGAAGCCATTAGAGCCTGGAGCTTTCTTGGTGGGATGATTTATCACTATAAATTAGGTAATGTCCACTCTCCTTAGAATCCTACACCTGTAGTAATGTGTCCTACTAATAATTATTTTATGTCTACTTTGAATGATTCTCATGTTCCTCTACAAGTCTGGATTATGTGTCCTTTATAGGCATTTTAAAATTACAGCACCTCTGTTGTTGTAAAATACATATTTTTCACACTAAAACGTGATCTCCTTAACAACAACTTATCTATATTTTCCCCAGGAAATAAACACTGCCTGAGATATAAGAAAAGGTATTAAAGGTTTTTCTTAATAAGTTAGTAATAACATCTGTGGTTATCTGTGGCTTCTCTGTAAAACTGAGAAACATGACAAGAAAAAGTGCAGCCCTTACATTATTATCTTTGGTGGTGGTAGCTGTGATGAGGTAGAAAACTACTAAACTTAGATGTTTTGGTCCAGTGCTAGCTGTGGAAACAAATGAAGACCACTCAAATGTGAAAAAAAACAGAGGCTAAATAGCTTTCTGTGATATTCAGAATTTTCCATAGCCAAGGAGTCAGCACAATCACTTATGTTTGGCAGAGATTCAAAGGCAGGCAGGGAAGTGGGAAAATTTTATAGGGAGCAGGGGGGAAAGAAAGACTTCAGGTGTGTCCTGATTGGAATTATAGACATGAGAAAACTGGAAGTGTGCTAACTAGAAACGGGATTGGTTTGGGGAGCGTAGTTGGCTTTCTCTGGTTGGTCCTGAGGTGGAAGCAGGGGTGAAATAGGAAAGCTGGATGTTGCTGTCAAAAGTCCTGACATTCTGGCCAAATGTGTTAGAGGCTGTGGGGTGGCTTCCTGGGTGGCTGCTGCAGTGGGTTAGGGTCAGAGATCTACTGTCATATATGACCTGATCATTGTCCATCTGTTTGTTCCCTCTCTCATAGCTTAGCTGCCTAGCAGGTGTGTGGCCCTTATGAACATTAGACTATGTTACAAAGGCTGATGTGAAACTTGAATCTCAGGGAGAACAAGAGACAAACTGAAAGCCATGTGTTTAATAAGGGGCTAAAAGTAAGAAGCAAGAGTGCCAGGTTTTGGATCTAGAAAAATAGTTCTCAAAGTGCAGGCACCAGCAGGATCAGCGCCACCTGGGAATTTGTTAGAAATGCAATTTTGGGGCTCCACCCCAGACCTACTGACTCTGAGACTCTGAAACTCTGAGGATGGAATTCAGCAGGCTGTGTCTTAATAAGCCCCGCAGGTGTTTCTGTGGCTTATGCTTGTATGATGGGTAGGAGAATCACTGATCTAGAGCTAGGTTCATTACGCTGTGATACATTCAAGCTAGGGAAGAAGAATTCCCTAACCCCGAATATCTTCCTCTAGATGTCAGTGGTATGATGGTTATAGTGATTTGCTTAACAAGGATTAGAAATAATCACTGTGTTTTAAATGTGAGATGCTCAGGTTCTTGCAAGGGATTTGAATAAATTGAGCTTTATTAGGACTGATGAAATGAAGATACTTACTTCCCTAAAGAACAGTTTAAGCCTGAACATGAAATAAATCAAAGGAAATTCTAGGCTTGGAGTCTGCAGATGCCATTAATTAGTAGATGAGGCATTTGGCATTTAGATTGAGTTAGAAACTTGACTTGGGGGAAGTGACATTTGATATGCAGAATGCTGGCCTTGCAGAAAGCAGAAAGGCCTTGCAGGTCCCAATCACTTATATAAAAGACAATAAGGTGCATCAAGTCTCTCATTCTTCTAAGCATAGAACTTCACTCCATAGACTTAACATAACCTCAAAAACACAGTGTATTAGATAATTAACATAAAATTAGAGAGGAAGTGATTTTATCAGAGGATGGAGGCTGTTAGAAGAGACTGAGAAAAAAAATTTAAATTGATAGGCACATATAAAAACATAAGATTAAAATTTATAAAATATTCCATTAACATAACATTAGAATAGAAAAATATTCTAATATAGGTCCAATTAATAAGTATTGAGACTTTTATTGAAATTAATCATTATCTTATAATCAGGAAATCAGTAGTATAATCAGTGTAAGTAGTATAATCAGTGTAGTATAACAGTAGTATAATCAGTAAAGCAGTAGGGTTGTGATATTGCTCTGGCTCATGTGGTTGGTGTATATATGTACACAAACATATACAAATACATATATGTATATATACATATGTGTGTATTAATATGTATGACCATTATTATGTGCATGTGTATTCCCCTGATTATCTAAATCTAATTATTTCTCCAAAAGGTGTTCGTTAGCACCATTTCTGATAATGGAGCCTATATGCCTTATTTTAAATGGGAAAAAAATAATGTGTTCATAGCCCACCCAAAAGTCCAACACATTTTCCAAGATATTACTTTAACCCTTAGTAATCCAGAAAGTATCTTTTCATAATATTAACAATTTGAATCATTGCTAGTTATTTAATCTATGCTTTGAAAACCCTTTAATTAATATGTCTGTGTACAGTATGTAACAATTATTCACAATATTGGAAATGAGTTGCATTTTTCTTATAAGTATTCACTTCTCTCAATGCACAGACTTTATGAATTACAGGTATTTTGGTAATGATTTGTCCTTTTTAGGCTTCTTAGTTTCACTTACATTCTTATAAGATGTATAACAGTGTGAGGAAGATGACGGCAAAAACATGTCAACTTAATGGACAACTTAATCTCAATACCAAGACATTATCCTAAACGGGGAACAGCTGAGATACAAATGCAGTACCCTTTACATCCTCCTATAAAACTTATGCTCAACTCAAACATTTCCACTGGCGCACGTAAACATATTCCTTAGAGTAGGGTTTGAGTTTTAGAATCAGATTGGGTTTTAAATTTTGTATAAAATATTTCTACAAGTCTTTATATTCCAAACATTAAATTCAAAGAACAAGAGATTCTTTCACTGACAGGAAAGAAAAAAGAGAACACTCAAATATATATATATCATATACACATACATATTTATATATGTGTGTCATGTATGTATGTATGTGTGCATATGTCCATATATATGTTCATTTAAGGATATGTATGTGTGTACTAATGTTAGTGGTTTCTATTTATATATTACATAATGAGGTAGATTAATATTGAATAAATATGTGATTGTACATTATCTCCACCAGGAATCTTCTTTGTGAAAATAATCCCTTTAAAAAGAACTACTACATGTACTGACCAGCAAATTGGTATTAATGGATCAACACCTAAGTGGACATATAGGAATAACATTTATCGGGTGTTGGGTGGGTGGGAGGGGGGAGGAGGGGATGGGTATATACAAACATAATGAGTGAGATGTGCAACGTTTGGGGGATGGTCATGCCTGAGGCTCTGCCTTGAGGGGGGAGGGAGGTCATGGGCAATATACGTAACAGTAATATTTGTACCTCCATAATATGCTGAAAAATAAAAAGCTTACAGCTTAACTAGGGCAGAGAGCATGTAAACAGACAATACATAAATATTTAATTAGCCAATAAAGAGATAAATATATAACATCAACCAATTAAAAATAATATAAATTTTTTTAAATAATGATGTAAGTATAGCAATAGATGCATGCTGTATTGTGGTACTGTAGGCGTCCAAGGGCACCAAGAAGGGGTCCTTTACACAATAATTGAGAGTGTTAGTGAAAGTCCTATGCATGAACAAAATGGAATGTGGTATGTGAAAAGGATGAAGAAACTTTTGCCAACAGAAGGAGCAATCTACAGAAAGGAGAGAGATGAGAGACAGCTGGGTGAACTGAGGAAAATACAGACAATTCATGGTTTCTACAGCACAGAATACTAGGCAGAGAGTGTCAAATGATGAACCTCTGGGGTGGAAATGGGTGTGTTCATAGTGGGTCTTGTATTTATTTGGCCATGCTCTGCAGGTGGCAGGAAATCTCTGGAGAGAAGAGGACTAGCTGCAAAGATAATGCAGTGATTCTCGTGAGGAGTTACAAAATTCAAAACTAGGGTAATGGAAGCAGGGGTATTGTGTAAAGAGATATATTCAAAAAATATTTAGGAGGAGAATCATTAGTACTTGACAAGTATGTAGGTGTATATGTGGAGGGAAGAGTTACGGGCTGAGTAAAATCTTCCAGATTTCCAGGAAAATATTCATAATATAAGAATAGAATCCAGTTTGTATGGGGAAGGATGAGTTGATTAAAAACAAAAGATACTAGTTTCAAATAACAAATATATGAACCCTTCAAGACAATGCCTAGTGTCTAAGAGTCTAGTTTGGGAATTAAATTATTTAGTAATGAGAGACAAAAAGCCTGAGGGTAAACCCAAGTTGTTGCACCCACTTGCAGTATAACTATGGGAAAGTCATTTAGTTTCTTTGAGCCTTACTTAGATTTTTCCCTCATAAAATGAAGCACAACTTGCTGTGCTCTTGTAAAGATAAAATGAGATCATTTCCATAAATGTGTTCTTTAAAGTCTATGTTTTTCTAAGAGTAAGGCAATGTTATCATCAGATTAAACATGACTCCAGCAGAGCAACTTCCCATATTAACCTTTGTTGCTTTAGTTAGTATATCAATGAATATATATATATATATATATAACTTTAGAATAGTTCTAGAAGGCAGGAATGACTTCAAGGGTAGACAAGTTTTCTTAAACATAGAAGGCATATAAACACAAAGTAAAATATTTTAAAAGAGGATGGAACTTCATTGGTAAGCCCACTTTGAAATACAAGAATATATTGGGTGGACCAGTATATCTTCTACTTGCATGAAGACTTAGGCCTGTTGTTAAAAATACTGCAAGAAAATAGGGATTCATAAGTGAGGACTGAGACATAAAAATTCAGATTCTGAAGCAAAGGAAAAGCACCAGTATTTATAGTAGGCATTCAGAAATAGCAGACACCATGAGTACAGAAGATGTTCATAAAATACTTCCATATGGAAGATACTGACAAGGTGCCTAAGCTGTTCCTGGAAAACCAATTTATTGTTATGAAAAATAAAGACTTCTGATTGTAAGCTGTCATTTTGTTCTCTCACACTCCCCCAGAAAAAAATCTTAAATTTCTTGAGAATAACATATAAAGCACAAGAAGTTTCAGCATATTCTTCAGGAAATGAGCAAAGAGCTAGTCACTGATGGGAGAAAAACATATATTCTAGGCTAAATATATGAATTATGGTAGAAACATTAATAGTGAAAGGACGAGTGGTAATAATGAATATAGCAGGGAGCAAGAGCTGCATTTTGAAGCCATTTAGCAGCAGAAGAAACATTACTAGATACATTAGATGAAGAATAACAGTGAACAGAATAAGAAGTAGGAAGAGAGAGTGAGGAAGAATAAGTGTTCAAATGACTTTATATATATACGTTCACACACCAACACACATACAATTGTTCAGAAATCGACATATTCCACATGGGTAGAGAAGCCTCTTATTTGTTTTGAAAGCACATGACACAAAGGCTACCAGATAAGAGCTGAGATTTTCCAGTTCTAATAACCATAAGAATTCAGAAATATATCCCAATGAGGTTCACAGACTCACTGGGTTCAGTTGGACTCTGTTATTAGAAACAAGGTGTGTATTAGATATCTGGTTTCCAACTTTCTCAGGAATTAACATGCTCTGGAACAATAAATATCATATCTACAATAGGGGCACTATTAGTGATATAGATGTGAAAATATCTGATTATTTTTTCGTCACTACATATTGATACCACCGCTCCTCTCACTATACTTCACCCTACTTCACCCTATTTCATGAGTCCACTGTCAAATGGGAATGCTCCTAGGTAGCAATCTGATTCTTGCATTCAAATGCATCTAGTCTATCTTAGCCTCCAATAACTTGTCCAGTCTAGATGAGGTTTGAGATCTTTATCTATGCCTGCATGTGGAGAAATATCTGTTCAAAGAGAATGCAAGGAACCAAATGGAAAGGAAATAATAATCAATGATGTAATGAAAGAAAATTATCCTGAGTTCACTTGCAATCCAACAATCAATGTAACCAAAATGTCAAAAAAGAAAACAAAACAAAAAAACTTTTATCAGGTGGTGGGCAGGTAGGAAGCGGGGAGGAGGGGAAGGATGTATACTTACATAATGGGTGTGGTGCGCACCACCTGGGGGTTGGACACTCTTGAAGCTCTGGCACGGCGGAGGGGAAGGGGTGGCAGGAGCAATATATGTAACCCTAACAATATCTATACCCCCATAATATAATGAAATAAAAGAAACAAAGAAACAAACAAAAAACACCAAAAAAAAAAAAGCATGCATGTTCTAGGCAGTATGAAAATAAAAGGAATATAAATTTTTAATAAATTCAAAGGCTTTCATAAAATTAAATACTCCTTTTTAATCAAATGAATTTGTTACAATAAAGATATATAGATATTTCCTTCACACTGTTAAAGAAAAACTACCTATACAGTGATGTGTACTATATATATATATATATACACACACACCAAAAAAGACATTATCAGTGAACAATTCATCTATGTAACCAAAAACCACTTGTACCCCTAAATATATTGAAATTTAAAATCATAAATTTTTCAATATTACATTCTCTTTGTTATAAATTAATAGAAATTTTAGAACAATGAGTTGAAAAGGTCTGATGCATGAAAGAAAAAAAGGAAAATTAAAAACTGAGAAATAATTTCAGAAAACATACACAATATGAAAAAGTTCCTTAATCAACATAAATGCTATTTAATAGAAATGAAATGGAAAGATAATATTCTTGCACAAGAAATTTCCACATCCTCAAAATTATTTATACATTTAACAAAATTGAAAAAATATTTTGTTTTACATGATTTTTAATTAATTTTGATAAATTAATCTGGACCTATGAATATGGAAGAAAAATTAGGAAAACAGTTAAAAAGATTGGCCTATTATAGAGACCTGATAAAAAGTAACAAAATGTAAATAATGTTGTAGCAGCAAAGAAACATGCACTTAGCAGAATGGGATATGCAAGAAAACACTGAAGCATGAAAAAATGAATCATATAATAAAGATGGTAGTCAAACTAACATAAGTATTATGCAGTAGATGGTATATGGTATATGGAAATGTGGCCAACTTTTCATTAAAAATAAAATTAAGTCCCTAAATCACACTATGTTTAAAAATAAATTCTGAATTAACTATATTTTTAATTTTAGAAATTTAGTAATGTACTAAAACTAGAGATTATTTATGTAACATTGATCTTTAGAATAATATCAAAGAGCTTCTTGTTTTTTTAATGCTGCATAAAAATAACATTAATAGCATTAACAAAATTATTAAAAAGTAGTATTTATTTGAAACATGTTTCAAATAAATAAAATGTTTAATAATGATAATTCTCTCAACCACTCTATATTATTGTTTCCTTGTCTATAGAATTAGACTCATAATTGTACCAGTCTTAGGGTTATTATGAGAATTAATGACATGTATTAAGTCTTTAGAACATTTTTTGGACAGAATCTGCCTTATATTTTTATAATAATGATAATATAGGCATTGGCTATTATTTTAGGAACAACTCCTCTGTGGAACATTGGGCTAAGGATATGATGAGACAGAAGAAAATATGTGTGTGTGTATAAAACAAATGTATTTATAAAATAATCAACTTACCAGCAACCAGAAATATGATCCTTTACCTTCTGATTAGCAAAGTTCAAAATGAATTGTATAAAGCAGCGGTCCCCAACCTTTGTGGCACCAGGCACTGGTTTCATGGAGGACAATATTTCTGCGGACAGGGGTAGGGGCTAGTTTCAGAATGGTTCAAGCGCATTACATTTATTGTGCAGTCAGTCCTCTCTGCTAATGATAATCTGTATTTGCAGCCACTCCCTGGCACTAACCTCAGCTCCACCTCAGATGATCAGGCATTAGATTCTCATAAGAAGTGCTCAACCTAGATCCCTCACAAGTGCAGTTCACAGAGGGATTTGAGCTCCTACGAAAATCTAATGCTGCTGCACATCTGACAGGACATGGAGCTTATGCGGTGACACAAGCAATGAGGAGCAGTTGTAAATACAGATGAAGCTTCCATAGCTGGCCTGCTGCTCATCTCTTGCTGTGCGGCCCAGCTCCTAATAGGCCATGGACCATTACTGGTCCACAGCTGGGCTTTGAGGACTGCCTGGGTATACATTGGTCACAGAACTCAAATGAGTTTTCTTTACTATTAGTCTTATACATTCCTCTAGATCTGTGGTCCCCAACTCCCAGCCATGGCCCAGTACTGGTCCGTGGCCTGTTAGGAAATGGGCCATGCTTCACTATCTGAGTACCGCCTCTGGCCCCACCTTGGAAAAATTATCTCTCATGAAACTTAGGAACCAGGCACGCAGCAGGAGGTGAGCAACTGGTGAGCAAGTGAAGCTTCATCTGTATTTACAGCTACTCCCCATCCTCACATCACTGCCTGAGTTCCACCTCCCACTGCCTCTTATAGAAAAATTGTCTTCCATGAAACCACTCCCTGGTGCCAAAAACGTTGGGGAATGCTGGTATACACAACCTTAGAAGGACTTCCCTTCCATAATAGTAACAGCTTGTAGGTACTGGTAAAATAATTTAAAAATTTATGATGGTTTAAAGAGGCAACCTACCAAACAATAATACACATACCTGAAATCATGTGTTTATAATTTTAACAACATATGAATCTTTATTTTGCCAATATTTTTATTTAATGCTAAGGTCTTATATCTTTGAATATTGTCCCCCGACTGGAGTTCCTGTTTAATTTCTCCTATAAATAAGGTAAAAATCAGAATGCTAGAAGGCAGCAAGTGATTGAGGAGAGTTTAAAAAGGTTGCAACATGCTTTCTTATAAGGGGATTATACATCCGCCACCCGCTTTCCTATGCACAGCCTGCCACCATACTCCAGGTCCTGTGCCTTGAGAAGCCAGCTTGTGGGGGGAACACATTTCCCTGCCCCATTGTCAGTGTGGGCCACACCCGTCACATGAGAGGGGAGGTGACAGTTCTGAATGGAAGCTTTGAGACCACTGCTTATTTCTGGCATCTGTTTTGTTCTCTCTCTGTGCCTCGAAAGTGGTATATTCCAAATAGGAGCTGCCTCTTCAGTCCAGGCCCCAGGACGAGAAGGCAGGTGGGGCAGAGCTGTCCCTAATATTATGGTGACCTCCATGCAATGTAACTGAAAAACTATGCACAAGACACTGAAAGGTGGGAGTAGTTTTTACCTTGGCATAGTGTAAGCTGATGAATGCAGGACTAGTTACCAAGATATGGGCAGAGCACAGAGAAACCAAAATCAGCAGTATATTGCCCATCAGTCAGGCAGGAAGAGTAGGCCCCAAGACTCAGAAACAGAGGAAGCTGTGTGGACAGAGCTGCTAGTCCGTTTGAGGGGTGCAGCCAGTTGTCCCCCCATCAACTCCCCAGCAGTTCACAAGTAGGAGCCCGAGTACTAAATGAAGGGTTTTGCTTTTACTGACTAGTTGTTTTATTTTATATACTGGAATCTGTGAATTATGGTACAGATCACGTTTCCCTTTTGATTGTTAGTACTAGAAACCTTAGAGACAAATTTGAAACTGGCCCACGCTTAGAAAAACAAGAAGGAAATTTAGGTTTTACATTTTTATATTTGCATCATTCCTCTCTCCTTTTTGTGCTCTAGCACTTCCATTCTTTTTTTCTTCTTTTTTAAAAATATATTTTATATCAGCATGTATTGTTTAAGATAGATTTAACTGCCTTGAGTCTCTTTTCCAACAAGTGATATATATATATATAAACAAATAAACATATGGAAAATAAAGTATGTAATTATTAAACACCTACTATGTGGCACACATGCTTTGGGTACATTTAATGCTTTCAAAAACCCTGAGATCTATGCTATGAAACCAATATATCAGATAAGGAGACGGAATCTCATAAATGTTAAACAGCTTGCCAACCTTGGCAAGAGGTGGCAGAAGCAGAGAAGACTCAGGAATGTGTGATTCCGAAAGTTCTCTTTTACAGCAAGGATTCTAAATTACTCAGCTCTTAACTATGTATGTAAAGCTGATTATAGTCGAAGGTCAGTAGTGGCAATAACCTCATACAATGATAAATAAGAGCTATCAGGTACCATGTTATAGTCATATTTTTCTTTAGTCCATGCTATATTGTGTCTTTAAATTAAAGCCCTTTAACATCATATGTAACTTATCATTAGCTCTTCATGAAACCAAAGATTCTAGGGTACCCCTAACATATATCCCCACTGCTTTGATCATAAAGTTTCAAAGCCATGCCAAGTTTTCCTCTGATTGCATGGCATGCAGCCTTTAGTAGCTTTTATTTTTTGTCTTTATGCAAATAAACAAATTCCTGGAACAGAAAAGCAAATCAAACATGAAAGTCTGTTTATAAGAGTGCCAAAACAATTTGTTGTTTATCCTTGTTCCTATCACTCCTTTTAATTCTTCACAGATAAAAACAATGACACTGAGTAGGAGTAATTTAGACAGAATATCAGATAGAAATAACAGGCACATAGAAGGCTTTGCAGAATAAACTTGCATAAAATCATAGGAAGTCTAACACTTGATTGATCTGAACCAAATTAATAGGTAACATTCGCTGAGTTTACAAATGTCAAACATTGTACGGAATATTACATACATTATTTCTTTCAGTCATTATTTCAGTAGTGCACAGCAGCTATTTTTTAAAATTGAAAAAATATTTTAATTTGTAATATTTCTTTATTATTTGTCAATTTCTTTTTATTTATCATAATGTTTCACAATTTTAGAATGATGATTTTTTTTTTGGTTATAAAGTTTTCGAAAAGAAGAAAACAAAATTGTTTTCCACAAGGATTTGCCTTATTTCTGCATTTTAGTCACTTGCTTGACACTATTTTCTACTTGACAGAGATGGTCACAGCCTGCTCGTATGAAGTTTGACCCTCCCATCGAGATCCTATGAAGTTGGCAGGGCAACAACTGTGCTCTCCATTTTGTAGGTGAGATTGTCACATGACTCTTAAATCTCTCGTCCAGTGTCCAACTCCTCATGTAGTAGTTATCCTACCACGCCATGCAGAAAGTGTGGAATCCAGCTTACAAAGCCACCTTTGCTAAAGCCACATTTCTGGCTTCCTATAGGATGGTAGATGATGTGGCTCCATTGTATTTGTGAACTGCCCAATGTCTTAATAGAATTTTTCTAAAATAGTCCCCTTGCAAACATCTCCACAACTTAGTCCTCATACAGGATACCCATTATGTTACCTCATTGATTGCAACAGGACCCATTCATTTCTAGGATGCATGACTCCTGAGCCTCTTAGGTGGCATTTCATTTTTTGATGGAAATATGTGGTGTGTGGTAGGAGAGGACCAAACTCAGCTGTTTATGAGCACAGTTAAAGTGTTTATGAAATAATATAAGTCAAATTCAGCTTCCTCCCTCCCCAAAGCAAGATGTTCTGCCTTGATATTGGCTTATGAGTTAATAAATATTTAAAAGCCTCCCCTTTTGCACTGGATGTTGACTTTGCTCACTGTGTCTTGGGTTTATAAATTTATTTATTTATATTTTTTAAAGTTATAGGGTCCATAATAGTTTATATCTTTATGGGGAACATGTAATGTTTTGATCCAGGCATACAATGTGAATTAATCAAATCAGGATAATTAGAATATCTATAGCACCTCAGGCATTTATTATTTCTTTGTATTAGAAACACTCCAGTTCCATTTTTTTCAGTTTAAAGTATACCCTAACTTATTATTTATTATAGTTACTTTGTTGTGCTATCAAATATTGTCCATTCTATCTAACTACCTAGCAAAGCAGCTATTATTATCATTACCCTTTTAATGATGAAGAAACAGAGAAGGATATAAATTGTTACCTTCTAAAATAATGCAGTTAGGAAATGACATTGTCAGAAGTGGAATGCAGACATGTGTGAATGCATATTTTTGCAACATCCAGCTTGTTTGCACTCTGGAAAAATGCCTTATTGATACTCTTATATGTAACTTAAAGGAAATATTGTCTCAGGAGGAAGTATATTAAATGATATGCTTACCATTTCTACTTTCTCATTTTTTTTCCAAAATTTCAGTCCTCTCAGAGTGTTCCAAGTTATCCTTTTCTTCATTAGTATACCAAATCTAGCATTTCTTTCATTTCACTTGCTTTCCAAAGCATGTGATTAAATTTCTGAGTTTTGCAACTGTTGGTACAGGCAGAAAGATATAGATTTTTTTTAGATTTTTTAATGTGCCAGTTGAAATTGAAAGTCTTCTGCATCCACGTTCCCAGTGTTTATTTCCTGTTTCTTCAACTAAGACAATCAGCCACTTTTATGCCCTTTGCCAGGAAAATTTGTTCAGGGATGATTCAAGCAGTGAAAGATGGAAGACTTTCACTGGATGGTTTTAGAAACATTCTCTCTCTCTTTCTCTTTCTGTGAGAAAACTTAGCCCCAAATGCTGCTGCCAACTGTCCTGCAAACATAAAGAGGAAAAAAAAACCAAAACCAAAAACAACTAATAATCAAGAGAGTCTGGTATTTGTGAAAGAAAAGACAAAGAGATCAATGGAACAAAATACAAAGCCCAGAAATATAGATACAGTTAACCCTTGAACAACCCAGATGTGAACTGTGAGGGTCCACTTATACACAGATTTTTCTTCCACCTCTGCCATCCCTGAGACAGCAAGACCAACCCCTCCTCGTCCTCTTCAACCTACTTAACATGAAAAAGATGAAGATGACAAATTTTATTATGATCTACTTCCACTTAATGTATAGTAAATATATTTTCTCTTATGATTTTCTCAATGACACTTCCTTTTTCTAGTTTACTTTATTGTAGGAATACAGTATATAATACATAAAACATATAAAATGTGTCATAATTGTTTAGATTGTTGGTAAGGTTTCTGGTCAACAATAAGCTTTTAGTTGTTAAGTTTTTGGGGAGTCAAAAGTTATAAGTGGATTTTTGATTACATCAGGATCTGTCCCCCTAACCCTTGCATTGTTCAAGGGGCAACTGCATTGTCAACTGATCATTTACAAAGGAGTGAAGCCAATACAATTAAGGAAAGGTAATCTTTTCAACAATGCCGATGGTACAACTGGACATCCGCACACATACACTCACATACACACACACATACACACACACACACACACACACAGATCTTAGAATCTAGGCAGAGTCTTTAAGCCTTTCACAAAAATTGATTTAAAATGGATCATAGATGTAAATATAAAATGCAAAATTATAAAATTCCTAGAAGATAACATAGGAGAGATCTAGATGAGCTTGGGTGCAGCAATGACTTTTGTGATACAACACCAAAAGCATGATTCAGGAAAGAAACAACTGATAGGTTGAACTTTATTAAAATTAAAAATTTATTCTTTTTAGAAGACATTGTCAAGAGAATGAAAAGACAAGACAATGGGAAAAAACATTTGCAAAAGACAAATCTGATAAACTACTGTTATCTAAAATTTACAAAGAACTCTTAAAACTCAACAATAAGAAAATAAACAACTCAATTAACAAATGGGCCAAAGACCTTAACTAACATCTCATCCAAAGAAGATAAACAGATATCAAATAAGAATATGCATCATATTCCATAAAGAAAATGCAAATGGAAACAACAATGATATACTATTACATACATATTTGAATGACCAAAATACAGAACATTGACAAAACCAAATGCTGGTGAGGATGTGGCTCAAGAGGCACTGGCATTGCTGGTGGGAATGCAAAATGGTACGGCTACTTTGCAAAACAGTTTGAAGTTTCTTACAAAACTAAGCACACTCTTACCATAGGATCCAGCAATTGCCCTCCTTGCTATCTACTCAAGGGAACTAAAAACTTATGTACACACAAAAACCTGCACACAGATGTTTACAGCATCTTTATTTATAATTTCCAAAACTTGGAAGCAAACTAATTAGGTGAATGCATAAATAAAACTGTTTTACATCCAGACAATGAAATACCATTCAGTGCTTAAAAAAAAAAAAGTGTTCTCAAGTCATGAAAAGACAAGAAGGAAACTTGAACACATATTACTAAGTATACGTATCCACTTTTTAGAAGCTAATCTGGAGCAGTTGCCAGGGGTTGAAGGTGGAGCATAGGAATGAGAGGTGGAGTAAAGAGGATGTTTAGGTCAGTGCAAATACTCTCTATGAACCTATAATAGCGGATGTATTTCATTATACATTTGTCCAAACTCATAGAATATACAAAACTCAAGAGTGAATCCTAATTTAAGCAGTAGACTTGAGGTGATTATGATGTGTCAAAATAAGTTCATAGAGTATAACCAATGTACAGCTCTGGTGTGGGTTAGGAAAGGGTATGCATATATCGGGAGCAGCGGGTATATAGAAAATCTATGCATTCCTTTTAATTTTGCTGTGAACCTAAAATTGTGCTAAAAATAAAATCTATTTAAAAAAAGACACACATCTTGGGCAACGGAACAAAGAAGAAAGATACTGGGCCTTGATGACATCACTTAGCCAAGCCTTGCTTTTACCAAGCGTGCAGGCTGCCCAAATTCCAGAATCCCAGTTTTTAAAACAATTAATTTTCTAATGTATATATTACTTAACTGAAAGCGTCTGATTTGTGTTTCTGAGATTTCTACCAAAGCTGATGGCTGTGGCATGGTTATGGAGTTCCAGCTCAAATTTTAGCTATATTATTTTAAAATGTTAAGAACATTATTTAACATCTCATTTTAATTTTATAATTTATGAAAGGATAAATCTACTTTGAATTATTTTAGGGATAAAATAAAATATCATATGTAGAACTCCTTGTACTACACCAGTTGCATAATTAATGGATATCACATTTAACAGGAGAAAAGTAATTTTATCTCCATTGATCTCTTCAAACTAAGTGCATCTTGTTCCAGGCGTGTCCTTTGTTCTGGCCTTCCTTTTGGCATGGAAAGTCCTATTTGGTTATGTTTTTCCTTTGGTAGTATTTATAAGGACTAAGCTTGCTTTGTCTCTAAGATGTTATAATTTTTAGAAGAACTTGGTCTTCCCTGTACAGTAAGCTCTCATGGTACTCATAACAAGTTTCTTTATAGAGTAGGGTTTTGATAAATCATTGTATTTTTAGAAGCAAACCTAGAATTTGAGAATATTGCTTATTACAGTAAAGCAAGTACTGAATAGACATTCAGAAAAAATACATTGTTTACCCAAAGGTGTTCATTACTCTCAAGTTTATTAAGTGTCACACACACAAAATCCTATTGTTAATTTGAGACTTCCTGGGCATTGTGAGATTATACAGAAAGAAAAAGAGGAAAAAGAAGAAATGTATTTTCAGTAATTACTATGCACTGGGCACTGGCAGGTGCTATAACATATTTTATGTTTTTTAATTCTCAGAATGTCAGCTATTTACTTATTCATATATACAATCATTCAACAGATATTTATGGAGTCACAGGCATTGCGATAGACTCCAATGAGTTGCTATGTGTTGCCATGTTATTTATATTAAACGAGTAATTAGATCATCAAGCCAGGGTAAATTATTATTCCTATTCCCATAAAGAAAGAGAAGTGCCCCTGATAATACAAACCATAAAAGGTAAACTATTAGAATGCAGGGTACTTAAAAGGGTATAGTGCAGAAGGAGATGTAATCTCTACCCCTAGCAGCATAAGATTTAAACTACCCAAAACATACTCAAGGGATATTTGTTGAACTGATAAATGATTTTGAATCTAGGTCTATCTTCCTCCAATTTTCATCTAATTTCATTATGGCAGGATGCATTCAAGTAATCCACATTTCAGTCCTTATTTTGAAAATATTAAATATTCTATCACAAATGAATTGCATATTTTGGGGATAGTCAAGTCCTATTCTATAAATATTTTCATTTAAATTATAAAAATTACTTTTATGCTCTTTTGATTGGATATTGGAATAAAAACCTATTTAATTTTATCTTAACTTTATCTTATTTTACTGTTTTAATATGGAAACCACATCAGAATTTTAACTTACATTTTTCTTATAAGAAAAAATTAATAACCTGAATCAAATTGAGATAGAAACAGATAAAACCTTATAGAAATTAAATCAGAGTAAATGAATGAACCAGAGGTCTGTCCTATCCTTCCAGGTCACTAATAAGTATCTTTACTCAAAATAAGAATTATCAGTTGCCCAAATAATTTCTTATAAAATTACAGAAAATAAATAAAAGTTGTCAAAGCAAACAAATGAACAGTCTGAATAACATTCCAGTCCTTTGAATGGTATGGAATAGTTTCCTTTACCAGACGTCAATCTGAGAAGTTCCTTTTTCTTCTACTACACACTAATATACTTTAATATTTATTTTTGATCTGACACCCATTAATTTAGTCATATATCATGCAAAAGTAGTTAAATTGGTGATTTCTCAACCTGGTGTCTACTGCATAATTTAGGAGATTGTTGATGCCCCAGAAATAGTATAAACATGTATTTGAATATAAATGTTTACATTGTTATGAGGATAGATTCTGTGGCTTTATGTAAATTTCCAAATGAGGCCATGATCAAAACTGGTAAAGAAACACTGATTTACTTTATTTGCTTATTCTTGCCTTTATCAAGCTTCAATATTTGCCCATAAATTCTTGTTGCAGGTTAAATTCACAAACTCTGTAACTAGACAGCCTAAGTTCCAAATCCCTGCTCTAACACTAATAAGCTAAGTTACACTGGACATGTGATTTAACTATGTTAAATGGGGATAATTATATTACCTATCTTAAAAGGTTGTTGAGAAGATTAAATGACTTAATAAAAAATGCCTAGAACCATGCCTAGAATGAAGAAAATAATATGTAAGAATTAGTATTATATAAATACTATGAAAAAGTAACAAAATCTTATGTAGTAGTAAATATTATGTCCCGATTACTATAAAAGCCCATAATACCACCAAGCTGTAAAAGTGCTACTTCTAAATGATGCTCTCCAGAGAACTTGTACGTGGAGTTACTATAGATATTCTGTGAAAACTGTGTTAAAATAGGCAAATAAGTTTGAGAAATGACGCATATTTTTCTTATTGAAGATTCAAAATACATACTAGTTCCTTAAAGAAGAGGTTTCCTTAAAGAAACATATTTAAATTTACTTAACCATATATTTATCACCACAGACCCTTGTGTTGGATAGAATACTGATTATTTTCTTGTGGAGATCACAATTTAAGTAATGTAATCCTACTGATGGTGGTTACTTCATTGCAGATAATAAAATAGTACTGAAGTCTAGTTTCTTCTTCAATTAGTATCACACAAGGATACATTTGATATAGTAATTTTCAGTTTTGATTGGGTCAATTACAGAGTTCTTTATTCTTGGAAAGCTGGGAAAAGTAGAACAGCCTCTCTCTCATACATAAAATGCACATACAGAAAAATTCCCTTGTGAAATTGTCTGGAATTGGAAGTTTGATGATAAATCATGTTGGGAAAGAACAGAGCTAAAGCTAACTGGCTAGCAATCTCAACATCTTCATAGTTTACCATCATTACCGGAGGTATAGAATCAGCCAGACATGAAATACCTGACCAAAACCCAACATCAAAATATGTGGTTTAAGTGGACAATGCATTCTATTGTTTATGTCAAGTCTACCTTTGGTATATTTCTATTTGTTCTATGCTTTGTCATCAAGAGTATGTTTTGTACGTGATTTTTAGAGATGTTGAAGGCAATAGGGGGCATATTATTCAAGATTTTTAAAAAATATAACCTTTATCAGTTTCCTACGGCTTTCATAACAAATATCCATAAGTTGGTGGCTTAAAGCAACAGAAATTTATTCTGTTAGAGTTATGGAGACCAGAAATCCAAAATCAAGGTTTCAAGATGTCCATGGTTTTCCTGAAGGCTCTGGGGAAGAATACTTACTTGCCTTTTCCAGCTACTGGTAGTCCCAGGCATTCCTCCATTGTGGCCAAATAAATCCAATCTTTGCTCCATCTTCAAATGGCCTTCTCTGTGTGACTTTTTCTGTTCTCTCTTCTACTTATACAAATATCAATCATTGGATTTAGGACCACCCTAAATCCAGGATTATTAATCTCCAAATCCTTAATGAATTACATGTGTAAAGACCCTATTCCAAAAAAGGTCACTTTCTGAGGTTGGTTATTAAGTGTGTGTGTGGGGGGCAGTATCTCACTAACTAGAATACCTTCTAGAAAACATGCCTGATATTTAGAGAGGCTATCAAAGCTAACCAGTTAGGATTCTTAATTACTCCAGCTAAGGTGGATATTGGTAAGTTTTTAAAAAAATACAATAGAAATTCAAATTGGTCTTCTTTACATTACACTGAGAAGGAATACACAGCACATGCAGGCACAAGGGCTTGAGAACTTCAGGGACCTATGTTTCCAGATAATTTGATAAAGTCTAAAATATAGTATACAAACAACATTACAGTTCATGTGCACTAAAAGGAAAGGGACTGTTTTGATAACATTTTGAAATTAAGAGATACTAACTTTTCAACATATCAAGATATGCCACAATGACCTAGCAGGAAATGAAAAATTACAATGATTGGGATTGCATTTGTGACTTGAGAAATTTAATAACCTACCTTCCATTCTCCCCTTCACCCTTTAACTCAAAGATTCACAAAATAAATTTAAACTAAGGGGAAGAGCATTTGTTAAATTGTTATGGATACAAGATTTCCATAGCTAGTAATGACACCCATGAAGTTGAGAAATACCAAGAAAATTAAGACAATCTGCACAATCACCATGTTAGTCCAGAAAATAGACACTCTTCAAAAGTCCATATGTTCTTAGCTAGAAATACTATGCTTTATTTTTTATTGGAGTCACAAATGCATTTTTATTAAAAAACAAATTAATTTTTAAACAAATATAAACCAACTTCTCTTTAAAAACATGTTCTACATTCACAAATAAATGTGACATTAACCAAAATTCAAAGGTGGTGAAAGAGGGAGCATATTTATACTACATTAAAAAGAAGTGTGTTGAATTTAAAATATCAAACGGAAGCCAAATATTTGGCAATAAA
>VBSM01002608.1:84427750-84455957 GCA_008086735.1 Cheirogaleus medius
GTTGTCTCATGACCTCCATAATTTCTAAGGAAAAGTCAGCTGTTCATAGTCTTGAAGACCCTTGTATTCCATGAATTTCTTTTCTCTTGTGGCTTTCAAGATTATGTCTATGCCTTTGGCTTTTGATAGTTTTATTATGGTATGTTTAGATCTGCATATTTTTGTGGTTATTCAATTGTAGTTCACTGAGTTTCTTGAGTGCAGTTTAATGTTTTCAATAGAATACAGAATTTTTAGCCATCATTACTTCAAATATATTTTCCCCCTTTCTCGCTTTCTCCACCTCTTTGAGGATTCCACTATGTGTATGGTGACATTCTTGGTGCTGTCTCACAGGTCTCTGAGGCTCTATTTCTTTTTCTTTATTCTTGTTTCTTTCTTTTTTTCATACTGGATCATCAAAATTAAGCTATCTTCAAGGTCACTGATTCTTTTGCCAGTTCAAATCTGTTGTTAAGTCCAAAGAGTACATTTTTATTATTTTATTGTAATTTCAACTCCAGAATTTGTAATGTGAGCAATATAGAATTACATCTCTGTATTGATATTTTCTATTTGAGAACAACATTCTCATTCTCTCCTTTAAGTTTTTAGACATTGTTTCTTTTGATTTTTAAACATATTTATATTATAGCTGTTTAAAGTCATTGGTAAACCCAAAGTTTGGGCTTCCTCAGGGACTGTTGTATTGATGGAATTTCCTCCTGTTATTGGTCCACACTTTCCTGTTTCTTGGCAAGTTTCATTCTTTTTATATTGTTATTTTAAATAATATAATGTAGTAGCTCTGAAAAGGAGAACCCTGACTTTGTTGCAATTGCCTGTTGTTGAGATTGCTGTTTGTTTCATGACTTTTCTGAAGTAATTTTCTCTAGTCTGTATTCTCTATCTATCTATACGTTGTTCAGCATGCAGTTGCTGAAGTCTCTGCTTTGTTAGCTTAGCAGTAAGCTAATAATTGCATAGAGGTTTCCTTAAGTGTCTTGGATTAACATGTCTCCCAGGCTTTGCTAATATGCCTTGTGAGTATAGTTGAGCATGTGTTCAAAGCTCCACAGGTAGTTTACAACTCTGTCTTAGCCTTAACTTTTTATTTGTGCAGAGCCTCAAGATCAACTATAGGTAAGATATTTGAGTATTCTCAGATATATGCTGGGTATTCCCACAACCACACATTTACCATCTTCCTCCTATTAGCCTCAACTGATGTTGCTATCTCAGGCATCTGTAATGTTAAATTGCCTTGGATTATTTTCAACAAACACTCTGAAGATAAGGCTGCTTAGACAGAGTAAGCTCCAATTTAGTTTAAATAAAAACAAGCCTGAAAATGGAGCCTTTTAAGGAAGTGCCAATGGATGGAATTGTGACAGTTCTCTCAGGCAGGGACTTTTGGGAAATTCCATACCCATTGCCCCTCCTTCAATAGCTTTTAGGCAGTTGGTTTGTATAGCTACTGTATTTGCATGATTTTTGGTTTTCTAGTCTACTGTAGACCTGAGGACAGGATAGGGCAAGTTCAAATGACACAAATCTTGCTCCTATAACTAAGACTTGTCCCTTTTTATTGAATAAACAGTCTTTGGTTTATTTCAAACCTTTTGTTCATTTTCACAATTCTGAAAATGTTGATTTTTACATTTTTGCCAATGTTCTTGCTTTTATGGAGGAGTTGACTTTTGGAATTCCTTACTCTGACATTCCAGAATACTTCCTGACTATCTAATCTTGCATCACATACAAAGAGAAAATTTTCACCTCTCTTCCAGACAGAGAATGTTGAAATTGATCTCACAAACTGTGACAGAAATGAGAAGAAATCATTACAATTTATCAAATTATTATAATTCTTTGATTATTTCACAAAACCATTATATGGTCATGACCTTCCATGAGACTTGATTCACACTAAGATACACAATTGAATAAAACAGGGTCATCTCTTCAGAAGAGAACAGATGTCTGAAGGAGATTTGGAAGCAACAATTATTAACATACATTACAATTAGTAATATAATAAGGATATGGACATAACAAAAAATACAGCTCTTCTGGGAAGTAAGATATATGTGCCTCAAAGTCTTATTTCTTATTTGGGAGTAGCTGTCTCCCTCTTCCATGCAGTGTCCATTCTCAGCAGAGTTGTTCCTTGTGGAGACTGCAGTAGCTCCAATCTCCTATCCTCTCTTTTATTCCAGTAGTCATGAGAATTTCTTTCTCTCAACCCTTACAAAAGTCCTGGCCCTGGCTCTCACCAACTTGAATTAGGTCGTATGTTCTGCCCTGGACTCAGCATTGTGGCTGGTCACATGGGATTTACTGAGTCCCTGAACCCCATAGCATAGCAAAATCTTTCTAAACTTGAACTAAAAGCTGCCTCTTTGTAAATTTTATCTAACACATTATTCGTCCACCAGGATAAATGTTCCCATCCAGCACCAGGTGCCAACTTTCAGGTCAAACTGATATGTTAAATGCTATATCTGATTCATCTTTTATGGGAATGTAACTGTTTACTCTACGTTAGTACTCCAACCCAGTATTCTTTTAGTTTTAAACTGTGTCATATATTCATGATCCATGTATACACATCAATGACTACATAATCATCATCACCACTAGTGAAATATCTTGTCAATTGAAACTTATATAATTTTCTTATTTTCTAATGTGAAATAAAACTAATATCTTATTTTTGGAAAAAAATTCCATGTTCTTGTGACAAATTACCAAAACAATCATCTATATATTTATTCAACTCAATATTAATTTTAACATGGAACAATTTTCCCTCATATTTTCTAATCAATAAATGTACATATTGTTTAAGTTTCTGCAACAAAAATCAAAAGTAGCTTTTAAGACCTGAGTTCTAATAGCAAGATGATTTCTCTGTCTAGTTCTTTAACCACATTTTATGAAGAACTTCATGAGGAAAATACCTTTCAAATAATTTTCATGGAGGCTTCTGGATAAGGAGTATTTACCAAGGAACTCCCTTGGCTTTTTATCAGAAATGTCCATTTAGTATTATTTAGCATTTATGATCTTAATTGTTGTTAATAAATGTAATAATAGTTATTTTAACTTTAAGATATTAATCTTTGGCAAGAAAAATAATGTTTAAATGTGAAAACTAGGACTTTGAATATTAGTTCTTAAATTTAAACCCTTTCATTGCTACCATAAACTACTTAAGATAACAGAAGGATGTATAACATTTTATCAAAATAGGTGATCTTTTACATGTTTCTAACATAAGTGATTGAAGGTTCAATTCATATTGAGCCAGATCAAACCAATTGTTCACTTTAAATGAATTAGAAGGTAATAGAGTTCCATAAGCCAACTGGAATGAGAAAGTATAAGGTATTCTAAAATTCTTATACTTCACAATCCATGAGATCTGGGCATGAATCCTGTCTCAGTCACTTGATTATAGGTGTGCAACTAGTGGAGGCACTTAAACTTTCAATGCCTTAAATTTCTCATTTATATAATTAAATAATTGTTCTTTATTCTCAAGATTATTTCAAAATTAAGAAATAGGTAATATGTATAAAACAAATGACATTGTTTCCAGGAATCTTTTATGTTATTTTTCCTAAAAATTAATGTATAATATATTTAATACCAATGAATGCAAATTAACCACTGGAAGAAATAGAATTTTGGAGTGAATCCAGTAATTATATTATATGTTGTAAATTCATTGTTCTCTTGACTTCTTTATAAGGATGACGTTTTTATGCTGAATGTATGTGTATTGTTTCTTTCCTTGTTCTTCAATTCATTTGTTATCATGTCAGTAAAGTTTTTAGAATGGAGGAGAAATTTGTTTTGCCAAAAGTAGTATCCGTACACAGGCACATAAGCATACACTTCTTGATGAATTCATACACTTCTTGATGAATTCAGTCTAAAGCTGAATATTTTGATTTGTTTACCATTGGCAAAATACAACTTCCTATATTTTAGGGAAAAAAAGAATCAAATTTATGCTGAATGTCAAATATCTTATGTAGAGCCACATTTTGATGAGTTAAGTGGAAAGGAATGAGGAGCATAAGGATTGAATTTCTGTGAAAAAATGTCTAGGTTTAAAAATTAAGAAAGGACAGAGTTTAGAGAACCACGTGTTATGTTTTGCCAAATCTGAAAAGTTTGAAAAATAACATATATATTTGATGAACAGAAATGTGGTTTTATTTCTTCTCTCCTAATGCATTGACATTAATATGCAAACAAACAAATGGTACTCTGCATTTTCCAGTTTGCATAATTGTCTTAATTTTATGACAGAAAATGGGGATACTTTTTAAGAATAAAGATAAAACATCTCATTTTCCTTGAGGCCCCAGAGTACAATCTTTTCTTCAGCCTGGATGAACTGCTTAGAAAGCCCCTTATATGCCAAGTTAGACAGCACCCTTGAGTGTTTGTCCTCACTGAACCCTCTGCCTGACATAATCTGCTCCTTGTTTAAATGTGTGTTTGTTTATGATGTGTTTGAAAGTGGAAATAAGAGTATCCACAATAAGCAGCATATAGCTCTTTGCTTATCATGCAGTTGGTGATAATTAATGTTTTTGTTCAGTAAATATTATTTAATGTCTTATAACATATGTTTTAATAGGCAAATTCATACGACATTGCATAGGCAGTTACTTTTTGTAAACTTATTATGTATTTTCCACAATTCTAACAAAAAAAATCTTATCCCCAATAAGTCCATCTTTTAACTACTTTTTATATTATACTTTTAAATCAAAGCTTTAGCATTGCATAATACTTAATGTATTTAATGAATACCACTTCCAAAGATCTATAGTCTAGCTTCTTAGCAATTTCAATAGAAAAGCTGAATTTCATTTACAACTGATAAAATATTAAAAACATCACAAAGCCCAAAAACAGTTTCTTTGAAGTTATAAACAGAAGAGAGTTATAAAGTTGTATGAGAAACCATCAAAATATTTACTGTAGAGTTTTCCCAACCTTCATTATTTTTATAGACCAGAAGGTAATACTAACAGTTTTAAAGTTATTATAGCAGCAGTCAAACTTGTGATTATTTTTTTGACCTATTTTTCAGGTGGTTGCCATATGTTTGGCTCTAATACATAAGCATGTTTTGATTTACCTCTCTGGCATATCAATCATTTTATAATGGAAAAAATTTTTCTTAGAACATGTACTAGGTTCATTGAGTTATCAGAAATCTACCCACAAAGTGGTGAAATCCAATGTGGAGGTGAGTAACATGATTCTCAAAGTTTGGGTGGTTAAATCCAAAGTAAACTTTTTAAAAATTCACAATTAGCCCAAGGTACATATATCTGGACCATTTCAGAGTGAACTGTATACCTGACTGCCACTTTATCCCAAAATACAATAGCATGTTTTTTCTAGAATAAGATCATTCTCTTATATAAGTATGAAACAAACATCAAAATCAGGAAAGTTAATTTTAATACAGCACATTTTTAAATCCATACTCTATAGTAAAATTTAACTAACTGTACTAATAATGTCCTATGTAGACATTTTTTCACAGCCAAGGAACCATTCTTGGATTTTGTAGTTTACTTTTTTCATATCTGTTTCATCTCTTTTACTCTGGAATAGTTTCTTAGCCTTTCTTAGTCTTAATGAAATTAACGTTTTTGAAAAGTACAGCTCAGTTTTTTGTGGAACGTTCCTCACTTTGAGTTTGTCTGCTGTTTCCTCATGATGAGATTCAGATTATGCATCTGGGCAGATTGTGAATATCACAGACTTCTGCTGTGTCCTTCTTGGTGCATCCTATAAAAAGGCACATGGTATAGGTTTGGTCCATTTATAATTTTAATATCTTGATTAAGTTGATGTTTGCCAGTTCTCTTCATTCTAAAATTACTATTTTTACCATTTTTGAGGGACAAGGGATTGCTGGAAAACTACATTGAAATTGTGTGAGTATCCTATTCTTTATCAAACGGTTCCCACAACTTTAGCATCCATCTCTGATTTTTGATGTAACTAATTATTACCCTGATGATTGAAAAATGATAACTTTTCTAACTCCACCATTTCTTTGGTATTTATTGGTTGGCATTCCACTGAAAAGAAGAGCTTTTCCTCTTTCTGTTTTTCTTTCTTTCTAAACGCGTACATTTTATAATCCATCATTTCCATTGTTTTTTGATGCTCAAATTTTCCTAGGTTTGGCAAGTGAAAGTCCATTTGTTTGCTCTGTCCTCATGACACTTCCTTAAATACTTCCTTTAAAAGAGATGCTAAAGAGCCAGTAATTTACATATTTCTGGCAAGAAGAATGTTGAGAGGAAGTAACTGAAAATTGGAAACTGCCTCAGTAGGAAATGCATTGGTATTTTTAAGTTATAACAAAAATCACATGCTATTATAAAACATCAATAAGGAAGAAAGTGAAATAATTTGGAGCTGGAGAGGACAAATAGGGCCATAAGGATTCTGAAAAGCTGTTGAATTTTATTCTAATTGGAGTGAGAAAACAATGGAAGCATTTAAATAGTTGCAAAATATGATCTGATTTACCTTTTTAAGGATCACTCTGGCTGCTACCTAAAAGAGGTATTAGAATGGGATAAGATTGGAACACAAAAGAACAATAAAGAGTTTATTGAAGAAGTTCAGGGATGTAATGATAGTGGTTTGTACTAGAGGATTAACAGTGAACATGGAGAGAATGGTAAATCCAGGAGGCAAATTTTGTGAATATAACCAGCATGTCTTGAGTGGTCTGATGATGTAGGGAGTGAGGGAAAGGGAGGATTAAAATGACTCCTAAAGTTTTGACCTGAGTAACTAGATGAATAATTATGCCAATAGTAGAATGAGAATTATGTGCACAGGAAAACAGTTTTTGGAGAAAATTCAGAAATTTTATTTTTAGAAGGTTTAAGTTTGATATACTCAAGTACAAATGTCAAGTCTTCAGTATAGGCCTCTAAAGCTTGAGGATGTGGTAGAATCATAAACTTGGAAAATATGAACCTATATGTAAATATACCTATATATTTACATCTATCTATATACTGTAAAATGAGAAACTACATTAAGTATGAGAAACTCATGCTATTCTTTGAAAAAAACAGTAAATATTTGTTTTATCCATTGTATTATATCAATTTGTCAAAAAACATGTTTTATTGTGATTTCTTAATAAGCCAATCCTTAACTGTGTCAATAATAATAATATTAACTCTCTAATTTCTTCATATATGATATGACTATGTAAAAATAGAAATCTCAAAAAAAACCCCTTACTTGAATAAAGAAGTAATAACTGCAGTGATCTAATCTATAATAACCAGTCAGCTGTCTCTTTATTATTTATATATAAAATATGAACAAAGTTTATAAGGATTGAAAAATAGAATAAACAATTTTCATATATTTGAGTTCACCAAGAAGAAAGTAAAAAAATTATCAGAGAGGAAAGAAATATTTACAAGTCATCAGCATGGGACTAGCCTAGATTTTTTGATAAAAGCCAAGAATCTTAAAGTCTGGGTAGCACAATGAATCCAAAGCAATTTATTTTAAAAATTTATAGTTTCTCATATCCTACTGAAATTGCAAATCACCAAAAAAAAAAAAAAAAAAAAAAAGACAAGAGTTTAAAGGTAGTGTTCTTACAGAGCAGTGACAAGCAGACTAACAGTAGACTTCTCCACAGCAATAGGAAAGTAAGAAGGCAGTAGAATGATGACCTTGATGACATCATTATAAAGTCTTATAAGTACTGGTGAAATAGTGCTTTATTCCTCGTGATGGGAGGAAGGTAAAGAATCCCAACATTATGACTTACTTTAAGTACTTTACCAACAGTCCTAGCCATAGCAGTAAGAAAACTATAAAAGGAAATATAAGAAATAATAAAAGGGAAAAAAAAGTAAACTTATTTACAGATGACATAATTGTACACATAGGAAATCTAAAAGAATATACAAAAATGATTAGAATTAATAATTAAATTTAGGAAATAATTAAGTACAAGGAATTCAAATATTCCTTTAATTTCTATATTCTAGGATATCTAAAACTGAAATTAAAAGACAATATTATTAAATGTCATCAATATAAAATACATAAGAAGAAATCTAACATAATATTGGCAAAGTATCTACTTCAAACACTTACAAAATATTGAAATTAAAATCTCTGAATAAATTGAGAGATATAAATGTTAATGTCTTAGAAAACATGATATTGGTATAATGTAACTTATCTCCAAACTAATCCATGGATTCATCACAATCAAAATCAAAATTGTGACAGATCTTTGTGTATATGATTGTGTGTGCATGTGTATGAGTATGTGTATGTTGTGTTAATATTTGTAATATTATTCTAAAATTAATATGAAAATACAAAGGATCTATGAGTTAAGATAATCTTAAATAAAAATACAAATTTGTCTTATTTAAGACAATGCAACTTGCAATAGTTAAAACAATGTTGTAATGGCATACTTACAGACAAATATTTATGGAATAACATAGATAGTTCATAAATATGACCCAAACTATAGTCCCCTAATTTATGACAGTTATTAGAGTTAATCCATTTTTTTACCAAAAGAAACCATGAAGAAAATCTATAGTCTACTCACAGAATATGTGAAGATTTTTAAAAATACATATCAGATGAATGACACAAATCCAGAATACATAAAGAAGTTTTATATATCTATAAAAAAATAAAAAGAACTAAATACAAACATGGGCAAATAATTTCTATAGACATTTCTCAAAAGACAATATACATGTAGCTAACAATAATACAAGAATATATTCAATGTCATTAGTCTTCAGAGAAATGATTATTTAACCACAATGGCTAAACTTAAAAAGCTGACAATAGCAACAGCTTTCAAATATATGGGACAATTAGGACTTTCATACATTGCTGATGGAATTGTAAAGTGATAGAAACAGTTTAAAATTTATTTTCAATAATTATTAAAACTAAACACATATTTATTATGTTAATCATCTCATTTTTATACAAATTACCCCAAAATTAGTTGATAAAAACTATAGACATTTATTACCTCTCAGTTTCCATGGGTGAAGAATTAGGAAGCAGCTTGGATGAGTGTTTCCCAGTCAGGGGCTCTCACAGGCTGCAATATAAACTGGTCCTGCAATCATCTCAAGGCTTGACTGAGGGAAGATGCTCTATGGAGCCTATTCATATGACTGCTGGCAGGCTTCAGAAGAGCTGCTTACATCACTGCTGAAAGCCTTCAGAATATCTATTACTTTTGAGCTTACTCACTTGGTCCTCTCTACAGAGCTAACTCAACTGGCTTCTTCCATAAACAAGTGATCTAAGAGGGAGGAAGAAAGAACACCTTGAGCAGAAACCAATTTTTTCATATCCTAGTCTCTGAAGTGATATAATATCATGTCTGCCATATTGTTAGTTAGAAGTGAGGCAATAAGTCCATCATATACTCAAGGGGAGAGTATTATGTAAGTAGTGTAGTTCCAGGGAGTGGAGGTCATTGGGTCCATCTTAAAAATTGCTTACCACAGCTATTCAGTGATATAGCAACTTCAGTACTAGTTACATAACAAACAGAAATGTGTACGCGCCCCTCCAAAAGCATGAAAAAATCATTCAGAAACGTTTTATTCAGAGTATCTAATACCTAGAAACAACCTGAATGTCGGTAACAGAATAGATAAATATATTTTGGTATGTACATAAAATAAAAATCTACAGAGCAATTAAAAAAACAATTCAGCAACATGAATGACTCTCTTAAGCATTGTTTTAAATAAATGATCTCAGATATAAAATAGTACATAATATCCTGTCCTAGGAATAGACAAATTTTGTGAAATAATCAGTGATAATGGTGACCTATGGTTTAAAGAAGGAATAGACAAAATATAACCATATATAAGTAATAGCATAAATGGCACATACATATATAAAGATTCATTTTAACTTAATTTTTAAAATTAGTGAACTTTACATAATTTACTGTGCATATATTTTAACTCTAGAAATAGAAAATATTTCTACTTTGAGAGGGCTTGCTATCATTTACAAAGAGAGCTTAAAACTCATATTATGCCTCTACAAGAAGAGAATACATTAAAAATTGTTCAGTGAGTTTTTATATCCAAAGAAAAGTCAAGGTTAGGTATTGTACAAATATAATGCTCCTAAAGTCTTTAAACTTATACATAAAAACATTCCCCAAATTTGACAGCAATCCCAAAAATGTACATAATATTACCAATAATGAGTTTTGAAAGAGAAATATATTTCTAAACACATAGTTTACTTGGTAGCTTACTTAATAACTGTTCTTCAGAATAAAAGATGTGAAATGAAAAATACATTTGCGTTAGTCCATTTGAGCTGCTATAACAAAATACCATAAACTGGATAGCTTATCCACAATAGAAAATTATTTTTTTCAGTTCTGGAGGCTGCAAAATCCAAGATCAAGTTTTTAGCAGATGTGGTATCCTGTGGGGGTCCTCATGATAGTTGATGCCTTCTTGCTGTGTCCTTACATGGTAGAAAGTGTAGGGGTCTCCCTGGGGCCTTTTTTATAAGGACAACAATTCAATTCATTAAGGTAAAGCTCCCTCAAATCAACTCTTAAAGGCTTTACCTCCTAATGCCATCAGCTTGGGAATTGTGATTTCAATACAAGAATTCTGCAGGGACAAAAACTTTCAGACCATAGCAACAGTCATATCAACTTTTTAGTTATTACAAAAAGAGAATTAAATGAAAATTGCAAAGTTTAATATGTGTATCTGGTGGGGGATAAGGATCAATAATTAATAATAATTTCCACTGGTATGTAATCACAGGCATTTGGTTTATGATATTTGGTATATTTTCTCACATTAAATGAGTCCTTTATATTGAAATAGACATTCCTCCAAAGAAGATATACACATGACCAATAAGCTCATGAAAAGATGCTCAACATTATCAGTAATCAGGGAAATGCAAATCAATACCACCTCATACACATTAGTATGGCTAACATTTAAAAGCAAAACAAAACAAAAACAGAGAATATCAAATATTGATGGGGATATGGAGAAAGAGGAATCGTCTTACACTGTGGTGAGAATGTAAAATGATGTAGCTGCTGTGAACAGTCTGGTGGTTCCTCCAAAAATTAAACATAGAATTATCAAAAGACCCAGCAATCCCACTGCTAGATATATACCCACCAAACTTGAAAAGTAGTATTCAAACAAGTACTTGTGCACAAGATGTACATAGAAGAACATTCATAGTGTACTATCCCCAATAGCCAAAAGGAAAAAAGAACCAAAATGCTCATGAACAGATGAAAAGATTAACAAATGTGGTACATCCATACAGCGAAGTATTTATTATTCAGCCATGAAACAGAATGAAGTACTGACACATGCTACAATGCAGAAAAACCTCAAAAATATCATGCTAAGTGTAAGGCTTCTGATATACACTTAATCATTGTTGCTGTGAGTGTTGTAGAAATAATGGATACATTTATTAAGCATTTATCCTGTTATGGTGAGCTTCATGAAAATATAGATTCATTTGGACTTTTTCAGATGTGGGATATTTGGAAAAGAATGTAAGTTGATGAAAGCAAAAGAATTTTGGTGAGCCTGAATATGATATTTTCATGGACAGTGACAAAATTGGCCTCATTAACGTCCACTTCTCAAAATAAAACAAAACAAAACATTATTTTGGATATCTTCCTAGCTCAAAAAGGGTTGAAGAATTAATTCTTCATGTGGCATGATCAATGGATATACATTGCAATTCAGGTGTGCAAAATGTAAAAAATAAATATTTTAAAATAACTAATTTCTTATTTCTCTCAAGTAGCACTGCCCAGTAGAACTTTCTGCAATGAAGGTAATTTTACATAATTCAAATTGTTCGATATGGAAGCCACTAACCATACATAACTATTAAGCTCCAGAAATATGGCTAGAACAAAAGAGAAACTGAATTTTTAAAATTTTATTTAACTTTTATTAATTTTAATTTATTTGACTTCAACTTAACTTTAATTCATTAATTTAAATAACTACATGTGGTTAATGGTTAGCATTTTGGCCAGTCCAACTCTACATTTCACCCTACTAAAAACATTTGGTTAATATCAATTGGGCACAATTTTAATGTATATTATGCCTTCCAGTTGAAACTTATTTTAAGTCTTTCTGAATTTGTCTTTCTTTGAAAGACTGTTCCTATCCTATCCCCAAAGTGTTATCTGAGTGTTCAATGTGGTGGGAGCTTGAGTTCTTTGTTTACGTATCCTCAGAATATTACAAGAATGTCATCTGGTCATAGTCTGGGATGTATCATTATCCTTTTTCTCTGGACTGGATATTCTGTTCTCCCTGATTTCCTTTGTTTTGTAACTGGGTCTAGGGTTTTTAACTAGGTCCTTCTGGTTGCATAGAAGTCTGGTGGCAGTATTTTCTAAGAAATGAAAATTCACTTGATCATTTACTGATTATGTTTATGCCTGAATTTGATGACTCTGGATCATGCCTTTGCTTATGCCAATGGCCTTCTTCTGATTCCCAGGTCTATTCACATTCACTGTATTTCTCACAGTTTCTGATTTCCAGCTCTTGGAATAAAGAAATCTCACCTGCTTTCACCACAGATGCTGGAGTATGTACCACCCTGTGAGGAAGCCCTCATGCCCAACACTTAGGACTTTCTCCAGCCATTGCAACACTGCTATTCCCAGGCAATAAAGGGCAGGGCTCTCCCAGTGTCTTCCAGAATCTGCAGGTTATGGTCAAAAAACAGAGAACCAGCACTGAAATTTGGGGAAACTCTCCAAAACTCTGAGATTTTTGATATGAGAAGATTGTGATCATATCCACTCTTCTCCTAGCTCTCTTCCCAACCTCAGCTCTCCTAAAGCAGTCTTGGAAAGACATTGAAAGCACTGTGGTGAATTCTTTCGCTTAAAGCTTGCATTGCTCCTAGCTATTGGGCTTACTGTGGAATTCTCTAAGCTTTGGTTGATATGTGAAAGACAGCTTTGGGATGTCCAAGAAATCCCCCTTTTTTAAATTTGAAAGCATGGCTGGAAACTTTGTGATTGAGGTTTTATTAAAAAAAGTAGTATATGGACTCAGAAATCCATTGTCAGATCCTCCTTTGAGAAAGTATTTGTAGCCTCACCTCAGCTTTCTTCAGCAGCCTCAACCTGCTCACAACCACTAAGGGGACTTTAGGCCCACTGAACTGCACAGAAATCCAACTGCCCCCTCAGCCTGACCCTGCTTCCGTTCACTCTTTGCTACAGGTGTGAATCCCTAATAAATTTCGCACATGCTAAACTGTGTCTCAATATCTACTTTCAGAGAACTCAACCCGGGGCATTTAGTTTGAAGTTCAAAGCTGAACATTGACTTTTCCTTTTTTTTTTAAAACTGCATATGCAATGTCTGCCTGCCTCTTATCTATGGCAATAAACCTAATCTCCTTGGCCTAGTCTTAATTGCAAGATAATTCCAGGGGGGAAACATAAATTTTTTAAAAAGAAAAATACTTTGGATGATATTTCAAAACAGTACCCTGCTGTACTCTTTACTTGGCTATGTTAACCTCAAGGGAATTAAGGTCAGGAATCTGACTTTTTGTTCATGAAACCTCTCTGGTAATTAATGACTTTCAAGAGAAAATGGTTGTCAAAAGCAAAAAATGTAAATGTATACACCCTTGTTTTCCATAGCCTTAGCAAACCAAAATCCATATCTGAAATAAATTTTGATAATTTCACTTAAAAATTGCCCTAATCATATGTTAATAATTTAACATTAACAGAGGAACTAAATCTTCACAACCATGACATTTCCCCTTTCTAGCCAAAGCATGGCTCCCTGGAGAAATATGAATATATTTTATGATTCCCTTTCATTTGCATTTTATAAGTGCCAGGACTTTCGGCTGATTTCTACTTTCTCTGCATATAAATTATTCTATGTTTGGGTAATGTAGTGTGGAGGAGGTTCTAACCAGGAGGAGGTGCATAAGTCGGGACACCTCCAATAATGCCAGGGGAATGAAGGTTGTACATGTGAATTATCCAAATTGCCAGAGGTATGTTTTCAAGTGTCAGAAATTTGTAAGTCTATCTTAGATGAAAAAGTTCTAAAATGCATTATAGACATCTTTTCTCTCAAGTTTAGCCCATTGCACATGGTTTAATGTTGGTGCAATATTTGGATGATTAATGCCACTAAGGATATGGCAAAGTGTCCCACTCTAAGCCATCCGAGGACTCTTTCTTTCACAAGTTCGCCAGCTGATATCAATGCTCTTATTTTATCTAGCTACAGACTATAGCGACTCTATTTCTTGATGAAATCTAAATTGAATTTTAATTTTCAGTGTTTGGAAAACAGGTAACCAAACTGGGAAAAATAATGTGCAAAATGCATACCTTAAAGTGAAGTACGTTAGGATTTCCTGGTAAATAAAAATTTACAAGTTGTTTAATAAAGAGTTTACACTGGTAGGCCTATCTTTCTTTGGTCAATGCACCTCTTATTTACATGGCCAGCTCTATAATTGTCGTGTACATATCTCTAATTGCTTCTCCAGTGCCTCAACCACCCCTTGGATCCCCTTCCCTTATTTTAGATGCTGCCTTCCCTACCCACTCCAAAGCCCAAGGAATGTGGTACTGCCCGTTACTCATCATAAGTCATTTACCACACATCCACATGCTTTCCAGCTTCTAAACTACTGTTACTGTGTTTAGTTTCCCATCACCCAACTTTCATGATTTTATGAGTTATAAAAAAAAGAAATCTCTTTCCTCATGGTAGATGGGATTGCAAGAAAGCAAAATTAGATGTTCCATCCCCAATACTTTGATTATCTCCCTCACAACTTTCTTTTTCCCTGTTGCACTTTATTACTCCCTGGCTCAATGTATTCTATTAATAGTATCAGCTTCTGTCATGCTTCCCTTCCACAGCGTACTTTCTAGCAACAGACCCAAACAAAATAAAAACCATCGCTTATGCAAAAATCAAATCTTTCCAGAATAAGGCACCTGGACGCTGGGTGGTCCACCTACAGCCATCTGCCACTGATGTGTGTGGTACTTGATATATTTTGCCTCATGGTTACCTTCTGCTTTCAGATATAGAGTTTCTGCTTATCCCTGGTACTACGTCATCTACTCTTAGGTTTCAGCATAACTGGCTTCTAGATATTTTTGACTCTGCACTTTTTATCTGAGAAATTTCTGTTATTTCTCAAATCTATACTCATTTTTAACTATTTTAACATACCCGCATGTGCACATATTCTTTACATACGTCCTGTTTGTGCACATTCATACTTTGTAAAAGTTGTTTCTCTGAAGTTCTAGTTGTAAAATATACAATGATATCCTTTGATTGTTGTTTTTGATTTTTTTTTGTTACATACCATAAAAAAAAGTTTCAAGTCTCTTGTTCTTCAAAAAAACCCCAATATTGGTTATCTGGTTTTCTTTTCTTTTCTTTTTTTTTACCACCTTGACCACGCTAGGTAGGTGCCATTCCGATTACTGTGGCTGAACTTCCCGTACTAGCCTCACTCAAGGCCATATTTTTCTAATTTTTTTTTTTTTTTTTGCTCATTTCACAATGACCTCTTTGGTGTCTGCTCTCAGAATTTGGGGAAAAGTTTTGTGTCTTGTCTACACAGTTTTTGCTGATACATGAGGCTTTTGAATACAATTTCAGTAGAAAAATGGCTCTTGTAAAAATATATCATCATTTGTTCATGATAATTTGTTTGGATTTGCTTTTTTAAAACGTGTCTCCTTTATTTATATTCATTTCTCACTTTAATTAATCATTTTTTCTTCTTTGAACCAAAGTAGTAGAAAGTGTAAAAGCACTTAAGATATAAGAAACTGTAACATTGCCTGAATTTGTGTTACTGTCTGTCAAGACCCTGCAATCAACTAATTAAATATCTTTAAACCATCTTAATGAATAAACAAGAGTTAAAGGTCTATTATGCATTAGTTATTGTTCCAGGTTCTAGGGATTCAAAGAGAAAATACAGTCTCTTTTCAAGGAAGATCACTGTGTAAAGGGGGAAGAAGGTACACGAAACAATTATTGTGATAGACTGTCATGACGACTATTACAGAGATAAGAACAGTTGGCAGGAAAGTTTGCTATGAATGGGTCACATAATTCAGAAAAGTGTGGGCATCGCCTTGCTATTCCCAAATGTACTGCCACCTGCTTTTATTTCATCCTACCTTTTTAGATATCAGAGTCTCTGAAGGAAAAGCCATGCTTGGTTCTAACTCAGAGGCCAAAATAGTGTTGCCTTAAAATCTGTTTACAAATCTCCATGTACTTTTAAAAAAATTTTTCCCTCTCATCTTCTGATTTTCATTTTCTTGGTTGGTAGCAGCATTAACTCAATGGCAGGCTCACAGCTTGGGTGGCCATTTTACCTAATGCCATCCTCAGGGCTTGCCTGACTCCTACTTGTTTTCCCATTTGTTATCTGTCGAAAAACTGTACGCCCCCAAATCTATGTCTGGTAAAATGAAAGCTGGTTAAACTATTTTATGATGAGAAGTAAATAATGCTTAACATGTTTCATATTCATCAGAATAATTTCCTTATGTTTCCATCATTTGGCCATGGGGAGTTTCTTTCACACTAAAACCTGTTCCCTGGCTTCGCAAGCACCATCTAGCTCCGGGACTCTTCTGATCTCAGCAGTCTGTCCGATTGCTGCTGAAACAGTGCTTTTCAAGGAAGAAAATATGTTCTGGTCTATTCTTTCACTGTTCCGTGTATGAAGTTCTAATTATCCATAATGGAAATTATTCATATACATTAGAGGGGAAAGGACCTCTCTCAAGTATCATCTGTTTCTTTTCTAGCCTCTTGTCAGTCTAACAAAATGTTTTCAGAATGTGAACTTGGTGCTAATTAGATTACATCAAAGATCTCATGATACTGCCAGTTCAGTTCACTGACCTTTTCTGTGGTGAAATTTCTAGGCAGTTATATTTTTTAAAACCTACCATGTCACCTCTTAACTCGGTTAGCATTTACGAACCATGAGAATGTATGAGGTATCCTCTAAGAATCTTTGAAAAAGTATCAACTCAATCGATCACTTCATCTGTGATATTTCATGGTCTTTTGAGATTTAGAACACTTTGTATATGATGAACATTGCATATTGAAAGGCCATTCCTTTACATTAGACTGGATTAGAATCCATTTCTACCAAATAGGTTAGAAAAATCAGTGTCTTAACACTGGCTATTCTTTGGTGAATTTTTTGCCATAATTAATACATGTGAATTATTTACCATTTTGGCAAGGCCTTAAAAGGACTATAATTTAGAGATTAGACACGTCCTGCATTGTGGACTTTGGAATAGCATGCGAATGAGGTGAACAGTTTATTAAGAAGCTTTAACAGAGTATATTAAGCATTCAGAAGACTGATTCTTTTCATGCCCTTGATAATAAATTCACTTTTCTCAGGCAAGGAATTCACTTGAGATTCATAGTCTTCTCGTAAACCTTGTAGTAAATGTTTAACCTCAGATTTCAAATGCTATAGTACATTTTATGATAATAAATGTTATCCCTATGGGATTGTGAATTTGGTGATCATACATAGTACTTCAGTTAGAGAGACCATACCTCCCACATGTAACATACAGAGGTCTCTTTTGAGTATTTGATTACCAGAATTCATCAAGATTATTATTAAGTACACATATGCATCCTAAATTTTTATGCACATGGATGGAGTTGTGTTTTTTTGTTGTTTTTTTATTAGCCTACCCAATGTGATTATCCCTTAAAGCAAATCATGATTCAAAATAAATTTTGGAGTACAGCCTTTGTTATGTTTTATTAAATTAGGTTGAATTTTACTGTGGAATATTTTAACATCTAATAAATGCTATGAACATTTAAGATTATTTTGATTGGAAATAAATTTCCTTTTTCTTATTCTATTTCTGAAAAGAATGCCATAATTCTGGATCCTAAATACAAAATTTCAAGCATTGGGTGCACTTTCATATAAGGTGATAAGAAAAAAATAGTAATAAATTCACAGGTGACATTCTCACCCAATCTAAGAACTCCATGTACTTACATTAAAAAAAATGAAGATATAGTATATGGTATTCAATAGAAATCCTTTGCATGTTAATAATATTCTTATAATTTATTAAACAGTTACCCTAAAATTTAGTACATCATATGACTAATTAATAAAGAAGCAAAGACAAAATGTGATAAATAAAATTCAATTCAGATTATGTCTTGGATGCTTAACATATGCAAACACTGAGGTAAGTGCTGAATTATGGTGGAATAAAAAATGAATATATTCCACTATCTGTCAGAGCAACCTAAGCAATAAATAAATTTTAAACACATAAAGCAAGAGAAAAAGGAACAAAATAATAATATGAAGATTTTTATCATGGTTTTGCTCTTTTTCTAATGAAGATTGCTAGGAGAACTCTGTATATCATACTCAGTGAGGGACATCTAGATATCACTTCTATCCCCACATAACTGTCCATGACATCCACAACAGGGGAGGAGAAAGCTTTAGATTCTCATACTTACTATTAAATATTCTGGCCCAGAAATGACATATTTCTACCTTCAACTCACTGGCTAAAATAATCCCATAGCCAGTCCTAACTGAACAGGATCAGGGACACACAACCCTATTAAGAACCCAGAAGGAGGCAAAACTCCAGTGAGCACTGGTAATGTCTGCAATACACATAATGGCCTCCATCTTGAAGGTTAATCAATACCAGCCAACATGAACATGAAGGCAATCATTAAATCATTGTATAAAGGCACACTTTATAATGATAGCAAAAAGTACAAGGAGGCAGTTGATTTTGAACTTAAACCTCAAAACAGATAATAATTTTACTGGAAAAGACAAGGTAAGCTTTAGACAAAAACAGGCATTCCAGATGAAATTAGTCATTACTTAAATTTCCATGGTCCTATTGTTGTCTCATGATATATATATCATGAGATAAATACATGATATATGTGCATGTGTTTATATATATATGTATATATATATAAACACACACACATACATATATATTATAAGGGAAAACAATCTCTATCATTCCACAACACCTCTTTTGTTTAAAAATTGGTCTTTATCTTTACTGGCATCAGTTATTAGACTTTGAGAAACTATTTGATGTCTCGTATTTTGTCAGAATGATGTTACAATTTTCATTTAGAATGCATATTATTTTGGACAGCAGTTGTAGGTGAAATAAATATTGGGAAATCAATGAACTATAATTGGGTACTCAAAATGAAAAAATGTTGGAAGAATTCATGGCCATTATTTTATTGTGCTATTAGTCATTTTCTAGAAGATACAAGTTATTGATTGTGACCTGAAGTGAATCAGACCAGCCCCAAGCAATATATAAACTGTATAAATTTTCTCAAGAGATCCACATTTCCTTTCAAGGTTCCTTTCTATCAGTAACAAATATAAATGTAAGACATTCAACTTCAGATGTAGAATATTAGAGTTGGAAGAATCTCTGGATAGACACTGTGCTTGGCAGTGAAAGCAGCAGACCAAGAGAGAAATTCTGAATTATGGGGAATAAGATAATGTTTTCATAATTGCTTTCCACAGAGATTGAACTAGTTTGCAGTCTGTGGAAAGCAATATGGAGATACCTTAAAGCGATACAAGTAGATCTACCATTTGATCCGCAATCCCATTACTGGGCATCTACCCAAAAGATCAAATGACACTCTACAAAAAAGACACCTGCACTCAAATGTTTATAGCAGCACAATTCACAATTGCAAAGTTGTGGAAACAACCCAAGTGCCCATCAATACATAAGTATATTAATAAAATGTGGTATATGCATACCATGGAGTACTATTCAGCTATAATAAACAATGGTAATACAGCACCTCTTGTATTTTCCTTCATAGAGCTGGAACCCATTCTACTAAGTGAAGTATCTCAAGAATGGAAAAACAAGCACCACATGTACTCACCAGCAAATTGGTATTAATGAATCAACACCTAAGTGGACATATAGGAATAACATTTATCGGGTGTCGGGTGGGTGGGAGGGGGGAGGAGGGGATGGGTATATACAAACATAATGAGTGAGATGTGCAACGTTTGGGGATGGTCATGCTTGAAGCTCTGCCTCGAGGGGGGAGGGGGGCATGGGCAATATATGTAACCTTAACATTTGTATCCCCATAATATGCTGAAATTTAAAAAAAAATGAAATAAAAAAAAGATAATGTTTTCAGAAGAAGTGCTGGAGTGGCTCCAGTAGGGCACAAGCACATGAACTGGAACCAGACTGCTGAAGTTTGTCTCTCAGCTTTATTGAACCTCTATATGCCTCACTTCTTTCACCTATAAAATAGAGACAAAAAGATGACCAAAAAGAAAAATGAAGATGACCAGTTTTGTGAAAAGCCACTTGCATGCTATGGTGATTTGGGATTCAATAGTATAGACCAACATCCAGAAATCTACCTCTTTTTCCTCTCTGCTGCCTACTATTCTGCCATATTAAGCTCAATACTGTAATACCCTTTAGCATATAATTGCCTCTGAGCAGGTAAGTCATTATTCATCAATAATAGATAAGTCTTTAACTTACATGATAAACTTTTAGATAAGGATAGAATAAAATGATATAAAGGATGAGAGAAAAATACAGGGAAAACTCTACTGACAATAGAAGAAAATGAAACAAAGCAAATAAACAAAGTCCAACAGTCTCAGGAAAAGAAAGTTGGTGGAAGTTAAATGATGAGGCCACCATCACAAGCTTTGCTAACATCCCATCTATGCTAAAGGCAATCTGAGCAGGAAGATTCCACATGTACTGTAATATCCCAGGTGACTATTGTTACAATTATATTTTCTCCACTTACTCATTATTGTAAATACTATTGTTTTATTTTGAACCTACCAGTGTATAAAGTTTTTGCTTGTTTGTTGTTTAGTGACTGTGTTCATGATTATTGTCTTAGCATAGGTGGTTATTTTTCTCTTATTTTCTTAATTGTAGTCTTAAGCTGATAAATGATATAAATATATTTCCTCTACTGCACATTTTTCTTTCGAATAATATGGTAATTATTTACCATCATTGTGAGTGTTGGAGTCTCTGTACACTTCTGTCCTCCAATCTCAATGATCTAGGGTGATGGAACCTCCATAATAGCCTCTCTATAGTCTTGTTCACATGACATCCTACCAGTGGATTTATACCTTAGGTAATGAGCATGTTTTGATTTGACTTTTTATTTGGGGCATGTACGATATTTCAAATAACAATATCACTAGACATGCATTAGTCTTCCTCACAATGAACGCATATTGGCACCTGGATTACTTCATGCGTTAATGTCATCTTGCATGATAGCTGTGTATATTGGAATTTGTGACCATTTTGCCTTCTTTCCAGGAAACTGTATAATCTCAAAAGGAGAGATTGCCTGTGGGTGTCTGTTACACACACCATCTAAGCTTCTTCTTTTTCACACATTAGACCATGAGTTCAGTGAGAACAGGAAACAAAACTATATTGTCCATCACTGAGCCCATTTAAACACAATATCTAGCACATAATGGAAACTCAATAGATATTTGTTGAATAATTAAATTAATTAGTCTAGTTTAGATTTTCTTTGTTTCTACTATATATCCCCTCTTATATTCTGATGCAGATAATTTTTTTGTCCTCTCATGCAAAGTATAAATAAAAAGTAGAGAAATTATCCTGGATCCCTATGATTTTTACTACTCTATTATGTAAAAAATCTTTAAAATATTTTAAATTATAGGAGAGTAATATTTTGCTTTAAAAATCTGCTATAATATTAATCCAAATTAATCCAGTGAATCACTTGCTTACCTCTTCATGGTCCATTATTGTCCTTGGACATGCTCATTGAAAAGAGGATAACAATCTTTTCCATTGCTATATCCAAGGACTAACTCCTCAGTATTCTGATCCAGTCATTCAGACCTACTAATGTCAAGTTCTCTCTGCCTAGTTTCTACACATGCAGCTTTTCTCAATTTGGATTAATGTTCCCCACCTCTTCTCACCTAGCTAACTCCCAAGCACTATTCACTTCATAGTGTAGGTAATAATATATTGTAAGGAGAAACCTCCTTGACCCGAAGCCTGGCTAAGAGGCCAACTACTAAATTTCATAGCAAGCACCCTGCACATGTCAATTTTCAATTGTGTTATACATTTCTGTGTATTTGTTTGTCTCCTCAGTTGGACTATCCACTCTTGTATGGTACTAAGGGTGTTAGCCATTATAGCATCGATGACGCCTTATGCATATAGCGCCAGATAAATATCTAATGACAGTAATTGAGGCACATTGATGTTCTATGTTGTGTTATCATGAAAGGCAAACTAACATTTAATTCAAATGTTCTTCATGTGATTTATAATGATTGTTGTTCAATGCCATTCTACCAGGTAAAAGTTACATGTGAAATCAAATTGTCTGTGAGAGAATACCAAACTATGGGCATGTAATCAGGAAAATGAAATACTGAATCCATGCTGATATATGTACAGGTAGACTTTGAGTAAGATTGTTAAATTGAATCTGTGGATTAATTCTTTGGGTAATTCTTAAAGAATAATAAAATATAAAATGTTATCAAGATCTATAAAACTATTGCTGTTAAAGGGTATAATTGATTATAATTACTATAAAATGAAAACATCAAGGTAAGCAATATACATATTAAAATCAGAAATAAATACAGTAGTGTTTTCTGGAAAATCAAAGAAAATGAGGTTTAGTAAATATATTGAATATAGTAATATTTAAATACTAGAAGATCTTCATTTATTAAAATTATTAGACTTTCTATTAAAAATGAATTTATTTAGGTATAAATTAGATGTTATAAAATTACCTATTTCAAGTATATTATTCAATAATTTTTTACTATATTTACTGAGTTGCATAATTATCATCCAAACTGGTTTTAGAACTTTGCCATCAACTCAGTAAGATTCCTCATGCCAGTTTCAGTCAATCCTTGTTATCAGTTCCTGCCCTAGGCAATCACTGGTCTACTTTCTAATATGGAAAAAGTTTTACAGAGAGAATCATACACTATGTGGTCCTTTGTGACTGACTTCTTTTCCTTAGCATAGAGTTTTTGAAGTTTATACACATCGCAGCATGTATCACTATTTTTAAAGTTTTGTTGAAAGCATAGACCTCAGTTTCGATTTACTTATTAATTCTATTTTTCTTTATTTTAATTCACAGATTTCTGTTTTGAGGACTACATACATTTCTTTATATTTTCCTTAGTTTTATTTTGAAAGTGTTTATGTCAAAGCATTTGCACTTTATAATAGGTAGAGTTGATATAGAACATCCATTATTTGTTTATCTTTTTCTTCCATCAGAGTACCTGGTTCACAATATGAGTACCAGTGATGACAAGTGAACAAAACCCTGTTTGAAATACTTGAAAAACTCATTTATTTCACCCATACATATAGGCAAATATATAAGGAAAAGTGTCTTTTCAAAATTAGGAACCACCTCTAAGATTTAATGTCTTTTATGACCTAAACATAAAAAGGTGATGTTTTACAAGTATGTGAATACATTTTTATATTTTTCATGACTAATAAGTTGTGGCAAAGGCCTTTGAAGGAGTAGAAAAAGTAAAAATGGAAAAATGATAAATATTTTATGACTAAAGTAAAAATGTCTTGTTCAATAGTTAATCGCAGATTAATAGTAAAGAATGGGAACTCAGAGATCATTTTCTGATCTCTAATAACTGTTGAACATACCATATACAAACATATTTTATATTTTTTACTTTAGTTCTCTATCTGTAAGTTCATCAAAGGGTGATAAACAAAAAAGCATCAGAACACAAATCAGGGCACAGAGCCTGTCTCATCTACCAATAGGCCCTGGGAGTCTGGTCAAACCCTCAACCTTTTAAGTTTCCCTTCTTTCAGTCTGTTTAATTCAATAACTTTTTCTTGACAGAATGTGTGTACTATACATATTTGGATGACACAGTACACTTGCAATAAAGAAATCTGTAGTCTATTGAACGGAAGATGAGATAATTATAATATATTCCTACCTGAAATGAGACTTTGATCAAAATGCCCCCCAGCTGCTACTGCTGGCAAAGGTTTTATTCATTGAATGATTCATGCTCTGAACACCCACATAGCACTTAAGCAAGCACTCAGATGGCAAACGGATCTGCTTATAATTATTCCTATTGTCTTAGGAAAAATACGTCACATCTCCAATTATCAATTGTCTGATCTATAAAAATAAGGATGAGGATAACTATCTTGTTCTTTTGCTGGAAGAATTAAAAAGGGCACTATTCTGTATGCAAAGTACATAGTGCATTACCTAGCACAAGAAATAGGTTTATTATTAATATTGCTTTATCATCATCATCATCATCATTACTATTTTTCATTTTTGAACCAGATTTGTTAGATGAAGCTAGTCAATCCAAAATAATTACTGAAACATCTAACCAAATCCTAGTTTCACCAATGGCCAGACATATGGTCTTGGGGAATTTCACTGTGTCTCAGTTTCCTTCTTTGTAATATAAGGATGGTAATAACATTTATCTCAAAGGATTTATGGAATGATTAAATGAGACAACACATATTGTACTGATCACAGTTTGTGACACATGGTAAGCATTCAAAAATGCTTTTTATTATTATACATATTAATTTGATTCTTTGTTCATTTCTTCAGTCATTCTATTTTGAAAAATAGTAATCAAACTATTAATGATAGTTATTAATAGTAGTAGTATATTTGTTAGCAGCATGAATTGGTGAATCTTCTAAGAAAGGGGCATGGTACTAATAATAGTAGCCATTATTAAGGGAGGACATGAACACTGTTGTCAACTGAATATGGGAGGCCTCTGATTGGGTTGAGTTGTCCCTTCATAAATGATGTAGAATTTCTCATCTCGTTGCTGAGATATTCTACCAGGCAGAGTATCTGTTTTCTCAGAAAATGATCCCCTAAGAGGGACAAGCTATATGTAACTATATGAATGACCTAGAAAAGTCAGTGGAGTTGGAGGGAGTCTGAAAATTTTGAAAAGCAATAAGTGAAAAAAAAAGTGACAGTTCATGCTTGATAGGAGAGCAAGTAATACATGTCATACAGTGAGGAAATGGAAAGTATTTCTGGGAAGTAAGGATCCACTGATGATACTAGGCAGCTGTGCGGAGCCTGGGAGACTAGGAAGAGTGTCAAGACCATCAACATTAATAAATTGGAGGTCAGGGGATCATGCTGCTCATCAGTCAGTGTCACTGGTGATGAATGTTTTGAGGGGAAAGGTCAGCAGATGAGAGGTGACTAGAGTATTCTGGAGGAACAGCACTCTTCTGTTAAGCAGAAGGCTCTTGGAATACTGAAATGTGATCATTAAACCTGTCATGTCAGTGAGCAAGGGCCAAAAAGAAATCAGAATGAGGACTCCAAGAGTTTTAATAAACTGAAAAAGATGGATCAAAAGTAAACATAAAGATATACACCTATTACATAGCCATAATTAAAAATTAATTTAAAAAAGAAAATGAATTTCTATCAAACTATTACTTTTAGATAATTCACATGAAAATGTCAGTTACTGTTTACAATAAATTCTTTTTTTAAAACAAAAAGTAGTCATTTGCTATCTAAACAATTGAAAAATAAGCCAACTTTTGGTTTTATTTTGCAATTTTTTAGATATGTCCGATGAAAGTAATGTGTGAAGCAAACTCACAATCTCAGGTCAAGATCTCAGCTTGAAAATACTAAGAATTAAGCAACTCTCTATTTAAAATGGGTGCATATTTGTGTGGATTGGGCTGACTTAATTTATAGAGAGGATGTAGTAACTCACTTTTAGATAAAGGGCAAATACATTTATCAGGCAAGGCCTACTGTTGAGCTGAATATGCTTGAAACCCACAGGCCTAATTCTATGAATTGGAGACAACCTGAAAAATGGAGAAAATAAATCCTATCTCAGGATTACTGTTATAATTAAATAAAATAATATATATAAAGCATCTAGTAAAGTGAGAGGCATGTGTGAGGTCACCAATCAATGACAATGTATTTGAGTAGGTATGGGTGTATGTGTTTGCATCTCAATGTGTCACAAAACTTGGTCTCTCATCTTAAATCTTAATACTGATTTTATGCATAAAATACATTTATTCAACAAATATATATTTAATCTCAGGTTCCTTTTAGGTGCCAGACATATAGCAGTGGCCCAAATAGTCAAGAGTACCAATTTCATGGAACTTACATTCTAGTGAAAGGGGGATAGATGATCAACAGATATATAGTGTACATGAAGTTGTTATTATGTATTAATAAAGGTATTAAAGACGCAGAGAGCCACGGGGCCGAGGAAGGAAAGACTGCAAATTTAGGTATATGTGGACAATTGTGATTTTAGATGGAGTGGCCATCAATGAAAAGATCAGATGTGTGCAAAGAATGGAGAAGATGAGCAGTGGAGCTGTGCAGGCAAGAGGAGCACATTCCAGGCAGAGGGAGGAACCAGAGCAAGAACCAGGCCTTGAGTGGAGACATACAAGAGGGATGGTGTGGCTGCAGCAGAGTGAGTATGAGTAAGCATAGAGGGGAAAGTTCTGAGAGGTAGCAATGGGCTGGGTCACAGAGGGCCTTGGAGGCCATTCGAAAGGCTTTGCTTTGTGCACTGAGGGAAACAGAAAACCATTGAAAGCTATGTGCAAAGGAGTGGCCACTTGACTCACTATTCCAGTGACTGTTTTAAATGTCTCTAGAAATCTTCATTTTCAATCCCCAGCACACCAAATAAAGAAGTTGCCTTTCTTAACTCCTTTATTCAGGCAAGGAAATGGAAGCTCAGAATGGTTAAGTAATTAGCCAGTGTCACATGGCTAGCTAGTAGCTGAACTGGATTTCAAACCCAGGCAGGTTCAACTACACTGAATTAGAATCTTAGCAAATTCTACTCTTTAATGAAGCATTCCTTAGGAAAGTACACTTTTTCCTTGGATTCTCTTTTCTTTTATTTCTTCTGGACTATACTTTTTATCAGTCATTTATATGTGATTTCCCTTTAATTTCCTCTTTTTCTCTCTTCTCCCTGACTTCCTTCTTTTCTTTACTTTCTTCCTATTTTTTCTTACTGAAGTAAGCTAAGTATTTTTTACTTATTATCTTAGCTATCCTGTAATATCCTTTGGTTGTGCTTCTCTTTTTTGTTTACTGTTTATCCATCCTAAGGCAGAGTCCATATAATTTGTTGCAGTTCACTGTCTTGCTACTCAAAGTACAGTCCCCAACAGCAAGGGCTTGGGAGCTTTTTAGGAGCTAGGTTCTGCCCCAGAATCTGTATTTTAGTTGAATCTATGAGGGATCCATAGGAACATTAGCAACTGAAAAGTACTTTTCCTGCAAACTGGGAGGTACAGCATAGGACTCCTCCTCAGCTTTACTCACTATCTGATGGCCTATGGGGTAGAATCTGAGTTTTAGATTTGCAGCTTCAGGAAATGTCAAATGCAAAGATAATCCTATGTTCATCATCCAAAATAAATTTGTTTAAAGCAGCCCTGCTGAATAAAAATAGAACCATTTTCTCATTATGTAACACATAGAAATATAAATTTCAAAAGTATAAACCACAGCTTTAACTACTTCTAGAATGCTTTTGGTTCTTGCTTCACTAATTTCCTTTCTGGAAATGCAAATTTCAAGAATACAATGAGCCAATATTAGTTATTTCTTTAATTATTCTTCCTACTCTGCTTTTTTTATTTTTTTCAAATGGAAGTCACTAAATAATCTTAGAAAGAGAGGTACTGATGGAAAGCAAGAACACTGTACAGTTTCCTTCTCTAAAAAATATACCCAGTTCTTTAGTCTCTGAGGCAAGGGCAAAAAGTAGAGGAGGAATAGCCTGTCTCCTGTCCTCCTTCTAGACCATGAGGTTTTTCTCAATTTTTTTTTTCATTTTCCATCTTCAGCATTATTCACTTCTTTTTATAGATTCAAATATCCACTTG
>VBSM01002608.1:84456057-84496643 GCA_008086735.1 Cheirogaleus medius
CTAGTTATCAGCCCCTTATCAGATTTGTAGGATGCGAAGATTTTCTCCCATTCTATAGGTTGTCTGCTTATTTTCATGACTATTTCTTTGGCTGTGCAGAAGCTTTTTAGTCTTATCATGTCCCATTTATTTATTCTTGCTGCTACTGTGATTGCTTTTGGGGTCTTCTTCATAAATTCTTTCCCTAGGCTGATTGAGAACCAAATCAAAGACTCAATACCATTCACAATAGCAAAAAAGAAAATAAAGTACCTAGGAATATACTTAACCAAGGAGGTAAAAGACCTCTACAGGGAAAACTATGAAACACTGAGGAAGGAAATAGCAGAGGATGTAAACAGATGGAAATCCATACCATGCTTGTGGGTCGGCAGACTCAACATCATTAAAATGTCTATATTACCCAAACTGATCTACAGATTTGATGCAATACCTATTAAAATCCCAACATCATTCTTCACAGATATGGAAAAAATAATTTTACACTTCGTTTGGAACCAGAGAAGACCTCGGATATCAAAAGCAATTCTAGGCAATAAAAACAAAATGGGAAGTATTAGTATGCCAGATATCAAACTTTACTACAAAACTGTAGTAATTAAAATAATCTGATATTGGTACAAGAATAGGATTATTGACCAGTGGAACATATCTGAGAACCCTGATCTAAAACCATCCTCATATAGCCATCTAATCTTTGACAAAGCAGACAAAAACATACACTGGAGAAAAGAATCCCTTTTCAATAAATTGTGCTGGGAAAACTGGATAGCCACTTGTAGAAGGCTGAAGCAAGATCCACATCTTTCACCTCTCACAAAAATCAACTCATGCTGGATAACAGACTTAAACCTGAGGTATGAAACTATTAGAATTCTAGAGGAAAATGTTGGTTTTCTCAATTTTTAATGGCAAAATATCCATTGGAAACCAGCTGTGCTTCTTAGGTCATTGCTATAATTAAAAAATCTTTATAGATTTTGGAAAGACCCAACTCTGAGAATTCGTTTTCAGTGTTCTCATGAGACTCAGAGAAGTTAAAATGTCTCCCCAAATTACTAAGTGATACAGCCAAGAGCCAAGAGTCAAGACACACATGCAAACCTACAGAATCCTAATGTAATGCCATTTGATTAACATGTTCTGTATTATTAAAAGCAAAATCTGATGAATAGCAACATGAATACTTTCCAATAGCATCAGTATCAGTTCCATTTCACATTTCACTGCCATTTTTTGCAGCTGGCATGGTGCCACACCTTCTAATTATATTCCCAGGTCTCAGCCACCACACATATCTACATATCACCTTTTGTCCCTCAGTGGTGGCCCCTCTTGGGTAAATCTGGTGCCTTCCTCCTTGAGCCCCAGCTGTTTGCATCCTGCTGTGTGTGATTGTGAGTGACAGAGGTTGGACAGCTGCAACCTCAGTAAAGAGTCCTTACTACTGAATTCCTTGATTCGTTTGTTCATGTACTGGATATGAGCATAAAGTATCTCTCTTTCTGAAATATTTTGTCCTACTTTTATGTCTTTGTGTGTGGGCCCTAGACTTACAGAGTGTAGAACAGCATCCAGATGAAAATTTCCGAAACATTTCCTTTAATCTAAAATAATTTAATTGCATTAATTTTATGCAAATGTTTAAAGCCATAATAACATTATTTATAGATTTGAGTAAAATTGCTCTGTGTTTCTCAGGCCACCTTTACTTGCTTTTTGCCATATGATATTTTGATGTCAGATTCCTGTAAGTCTTGCAGATCCTGAAATGTTCAAGGGCTGGAAATAGCAAATGAGAACTTGGGGGGCATTATATCAGCCAAGTCATTATTTTACTTGGAAAATTTAATTCAGTCAAACCAAGTAGTAATATAAGATGAAACCCATGTGTATTCAACTGCCAAAGAGTCTGTTTATTTTAAACAGCTTTTATTTCCTTTAATAACACTCCTGGAATACAACTTCTAGTATATTAACTTTTTTAATTATAGTATTTTTCATTTTAAATGTCCTGATGATATCTATAACTAACTAGTGCACTGAGTATATTGATTAAATTAATTTACATTTTATAGTTATAGAGATGGGAAAAAATATTAGTGAAAAGTTATTCTAGAACACAGCACAAGAAATGCATTGAAATGAAAAATAATTAAAAATAACCAAATGTTCAATGTACATGCTTATTGCAAATCCATTTTAATATAGCCTAAGAAAAATCATCCTTGTTCTTAAAATTTTGCCTACACATATTTTTCCTTCATTAGTTATTGTCTTTTATCATCCAAGCAATTTAACATGGTGAATATGTTAATATTACTTATCCTTGCCCATAATACCTGAAATGAATCTGTAAGAAGGATCTGGTCTACAAAAGGTCTGTCTCAGACATGTTTACTAATTGTGAAATGCTATAGGGCAATTCTACAGCATTTAATGTTAATTAATTAGTCAAACAATAATTGTGGGGCAAGAATTACATGTTAGGCACATTGTTAGACTTTAAAGAGGCAGAAATGAAATGCCAGGCAATCCGAGCTCATTGACATTAGAATGAGGTAAGAGTTTTGATGTTCTTGAGGTAGTAAAGTACAAATTTTACTACTATTCATAAAGTATAGATCTGGGTCCTGTGATGGGTGCAGAAAAGAAAGTATGTGCATGTGTGTATGTGTGTATATAAAAAATAAAATATTTATGTAATAGTTATTAATTATAAACATTTTATATTGTAATGTATATACTTTTATATATGTGTATGTGTGTGTATATGTATATAACCTATGTGTACCTTAGAGTCTCATAGGATAAATTAAGTTTGTACTGTAGTGGAAGAAGACTAAAATTTTCCCCTAGTAAATCCTGTCTCCCTACCAGAAGATAGGAAAGCCAGATTTCTAGACCTATACAATAAATCTATACCATTTTTATTATTGGTTTTGTGTTACTGTATCAATTATTTTTGTGAAGGTTCTGGAAGAATAGTTGGTAAGTGCTTAAGTGATTTAAAGGGGAAAATCATATTAGTTTGTTGTCTGTGTCTTCTTCAGAATAGTATTTATTTTATTGCATTCTGAGGTGGTTATCTATGGAATAACTTTAATCCCTTATTGGAGAGTTTTCTCCTTAAAGGGGGTTTGGTATTTTTGGTATCAACAAAAGATATAGAAGCTACAGTCATTTCCTAATGCAACTGTAGTAAATGACCACAAGCTTAGTGCCTTAAAACAACACAAATGTATTATCATACAGTTTTGGAGGTAAGATGTCCAAAGTGGGTCTCACTGGGCTAACATCAAGCTGTCAGCAGGGCTGCATTTTTTCTGAAGGTGCTAAGGGATAATCTGTTTCTTGCCTTTTCCAACTTCAAAAGACCAGCTGCATTTCTTATATTGTGACCACTTCCACTAACTTCAGAGTCAGCAGCACAGAATTTTCAAATCACCCTTTGACTGTGACCTCTTCTTATGCTTCCCTCTTCTGTATAAAGGACTATATGGTTATATTAGACTTATCCAAATAATACAGCATAATTTTTTTTAAATTTAAAGTCAACTGATTAGTAAGCTTAATTCCTTTAATCTACAACCTTAATTCCCCATTGTCATGTAAACTAACATATTCAGACATTCTAGATATTAGAAGATGAACATTTTTGGAGGCCATCATTCTGTCTATTTCAAAAGTTTAACAAAGAACCTTTGGGTCTTCTTCTCTGAGTTATGAATTTGAACTGGTTTAGACAGGCTTTCAGGTATACTTATATAACCACGTTTGCTGGGTGATTGAGAGCCCCATTAAGAAGGTCCCTGCATATGTTATGAGCTTAAGAGGAGCTAGATTTATCTTGATACTCTCTTGGGCTATTTATCTTTTATCATTTCTGAACCATTAGCAAAGTCTTGTTTTTAACTTTCCTCATTGTACTGGCCATGTTTCCAGACAGTAAAACATGGTTGTAAGTCCAAATTTGGGCCTTAGGAGTATTGATTTCCTAAAATCAAGTGGCATTTGAAGCTTAAATGGTATTGATTTCCTATAGAAAATATCATTAGGAAAGAACCTTTGAGACAATGAATTCCTAATATTCATCTATATTTGCCAATGTTCATCTTTTGTCAGCATTGAAGAAAGTTGGCTTGGTATTTTTATGGTAGCATTTTTTACATGAAGTAGTCCAAAAATTAATCAAATGTGATGTAGTAAGCAACTAACTCAGTATAGGAGACCCCATAAAGCAATGACTTCAAAATACTATGAAGCGAGTGTAATGAAGCTTTGTGGCAAGAAAGAGACCTAGTGTAGAAATGCCTAATGTTTCTCACTTCAGCTCTACTCATGGATATCCCTTCATGATGTGTTAGCATGATTGGGATAGTCAGTTGGGTCATTGTTTTCAATTCCTCCACCTGCTTCCATTTTAGAATTGCATACTCATGTCTTTTGTCAACTATCTAGTGCCTTCTAGTGTGAGCCAAGTATGCATTACTGCACCTGTTAATGTTGAGATTGGCCTTGATACTTATTTTAGCTAATAGCATCTAAGTGAAAATGACAGTGTATGGGTTGGTGTGTCTATGCAACAATAAGCCTTGCATATTTCTGCTTTTCCTCCTGGATTTCTGCATTTTCAAAGAGACCCACATACTCCAGATAGCCTCTGATCCAAGGAGAATAAATGACACATGAAAGAGACCTAAGCTCAAGCTACAGCCTGGAGCCAAGTCCAGCTGACTTGAGCCAGTCTCTGGCAAGATAACCATCTATGTAAGCAAGAAAAATAAATATTTGTTTCATTAGTTACTGAGCATTTGGGTTTATTTTTTAGGCTCCATTATGGAAGGGAATATCTGATTACTATGAGGTCCATGCAAGTTAATATTTGCAAGTTGTCCTTGACTCCCCTATTTTCTTCAACTTCCATATAAAATTAGTCAACTAGAGCCTATAAATTACTTCTATTAAATTTTTCCATATTTGTCACTTTCTTACCATATACCTGCTTAAGTTCAGATCAGTATCCTTCCTCTCCTTAGTAATAGCTGCAGCCTCCTAGCTAGACTTTACCTCCATCTCAAGCATTTCAATCTATTCTTCACAATGATCTAAAATAATCCTCCTAACATGCAAGTACAAGAGTATCAGAACCTTGAATAAAATTAGTAACTATCTCTCTAGTCCCTACACATTACGGTCAAACATATTGTTATGGCATACTCAACCCTTCCTGATCTGGGTTCAGCTTATCTGACTACTCATGTCATTCTCCACATACATCCTGTGTCTGAGCTCAATCGTAACATCTGAAGGCCCTTGATATGTTGCATGTCACTTTCATTTTGTTTTTTCTTCAAGTTGTTTTCTCCGTTAGGAATGACATTAGTTCTTATATTCATAATGAACCATTAGGCATGAATTTAGACTCCAATAAGAGAATAACCATTATTCTTTTTTTCATTATTTTGATTGGCACATAATAACTGCACATATATATGGGGTACAGTGTGATATTTTGATATATGTATAAAATGCATAATGATTAAATAAAGGTATTTAGGCTATCCATCAACTCAAACATTTATAATTTCTGTGTGTTGCGAACATTTAAAATCCTCTTTTCCAGCTATTTGAAAATATACAACAAAATATTGTTAACTATAGTCAGCCTCTATAGGTCACTAGGCAGTAAAAGAATGGTTGTAAGTCCAAATTTACCTTTCCTATCTATTAATGACAGTAATTTTGTGTCCCTTCACCAACCTTCACCTACCATTCCCAGTCTCTAGTAACCACTATTCTTCTACTCTCTACTTTTATGAGATTTTTTTTCCTTCTTCTTCTTCTTTTTTTTTTTTTTTTTTTTTTTTTAGTTTCCACATGTGAGTGAGAACATGAAGTATTTGTCTTTCTATGCCTGGCTTATTTCACTTAATGTAATGTTCTTCAGGCTCATTCATATTGCTGCATGCACATTATAGGATTTTATTCAGCCTTATGGATTAATAGTATTCCACTGTGTATATATACCACATTCTCTTTACCCCTTCATCTGTTGATGAAGACAGGTTGATTTCATATCTTGGGTGTTGTGAGTAGTGCTACAATAACCAAAGAAGTGACGATATCTCTTTGTCATACTGATTTCCTATCCTTTGGCTATATACCCAGTATTGGGATTGCTGAATCAAATGGTAAGTATATTTTTAGCCTTTTGAGAAAACTCTATATTGTCTGTAACTCCTGTACTAATTTACATTCCCACCAACAGTGTGTAAGAGCCCACTTTTCTCCGCATCCTCCTAAGTATTATTTTTTCTTCTTTTTGATAATAGTTGCTCTAACAAGGATGAGGTTTCATTGGGGTTTTGATTTTTATTTTCCTGATCTTTAGTGATGTTGAGCATTTTTTTTAACATATAATTTTTGGCTATTTGCATGTCTTCTTTTGAGAAGTGTCTATTCAGATAACTTGCCCATTTTTTAGTTGGATTATTTGTCTTCTTGTTGTTACTTTGTTTCAGATTTTTGTATATTCTGAATATTAATCCCTTGTCTGATGAATAGTTGGCAAATATTTTTTTTCCCTATTCTGTGGCTTGTCTTCTCATTCCATGGAGAGTTTTCTCCTGTGTGCAAAAGATTTTTAGTTTGTTATAATCACATTTATCTATTTTTTTCTTTTGTTGCCTGTTCTTTTGAGATCTTAACCATTAAATCTTTACGCAGACCAATGTTCTCCAGCATTTTCCCTGTGTTTCTTCTAGTAGTTTCATATTTTCAGGTATCACATTTAAATCTCTAATTCATTTTGAGTTGATTGTGTGGCGAAAGATATGGGTCTAGTTTCATTCTTTGGCATATGTATATCAGTTTTCCTAGTACCACTGTTGAAGAGACTGTCCTTTCCGTAAATATGTGGGTTTATTTCTGGGTCCTGTATTCTATTTTATTGGTCTATATGTTGGTTTTTATGCCAGGGCTATGATGTTTTGGTTACTATACCTTTCTAGTGTATTTTGAAATCGGATATTGTGATGTCTTCAGCCGTGTTGTTTTTACTCAGAATTTCTTTGGCCACATGGAATCTTTTGTGTTTTATAATAACTGTAGGACTGTTTTTATTATTTCTGTTAATAATGTCATTGGTATTTTTGTAGATGTTGCATTAAATCCATAGATCACTTTGGGTGGTATGGTCCCTTTAACAATACTGATTCTTCCAATCCATGAATGTGGAATGTCTTTTCAGTTTTTTATATCCTTGTTCCTCTCCAATTTTTTCACCAGCATTTTATTGTTTTCATTGTAGAGATCTTTCACTTCCTTGGCTAAATTTATTCCTAGGTATTTATCTTTCTGAAGCTATCATAAATGAGATTGCTTTATTGATTTCTTTTTCACCTAGGTTATTATTGGATTATAGAAAAGTTACCAATTTTTGTATGTTGATCTTGTATTCTGTAATTTTACTGAATTTGTTTATCAGTTTGAAGAGTTTTCTTTGGTGGAATCTTTAGGTTTTGCTATATATACAATCATATCAGCAAACAGGGACAATTTGACTTCACCATTTCTAATTTGGATGCCCTTTATTTGTTTCTCTTGCCGAAATGCTTGGCTAGAATTTCTAGCACTGTGTTCAATAAGAGTGCTCAGAGTGGGTTCCCTTGCCTTATTTCAGTTCTTAGAGGAAAAACTTTCATTAAGTATGACGTTAGCTATAGTTTTGTCCTATATGGGCAATCTGTGCTGAGGTACATTTTTTTCTACACCAAATTTGTTGAGAAGTTTTATCAGGAAGGGATGTTGAATTTTATCCAATTTTTTTTTAAGTTTATTGAGATCTACCCCCAGTCCTGTTTGTCCTAAAATATTTAATTGGCTGTAAGCCCTCTTTTGGTTCTTCAGTTGTCTTGGCCACAAGGGTCCCATCTAAGGACTAGATGGACCCAGAGCAGGTAGCCACACCACCCTGGCAACGGATGGGACAAAATAAGAGTTTGGCCATAGAGGCTGCCTCTGACATATCTTGGCCAAAAGCAGGGAATTACGAACTAAAATAAAAATTTTAAGACTCATCCCCACCCCCACCGCTGACTGAATGGACCCCCTGGTGGCCAAGGGAATATCCTAAAACTGAATTGTCTGCTAGAAGGAAGGAGGTCAGATATGCCTCATCATACCCTCCTCCCTTCTTAGAGACATCCTTTGTAACCCATTAACAGGCCTAAGGGTATGCAAGACAAACCTGCAGGTCCTCAATTTACACAACAAATCTATGTCCAGTGGGTTATCCCTAATAAACAGCTCCTTATGTTAAAACATTCCAAACCTTTAGACAAAGCTTCATGTCTTTAACAAATCACAAGACAAAGAATCTTTAAACCCACCTGTAACCTGTAAGACCCCTACTTCGAGATGGCCCAACTTTTCAGGCCAAACCAATGTATGCCTCCCATGTATTGATTTAACCTTACCCGTAGCCCCTGTCTCCCCGAAATATTTAAAACTGAACTGTAACCCAACCACAGTGAGTCCACTTGTTCAAGATTTCTTGAGCATGGCTCAGGGTCATGGTCCTTAAATTTGGCTCAGAGTAAATCTCTTTAAAATTATTTTACAGAGTTTGGCTTTTTTTTTTCCATTGACAATCCTGTTGATGGGATGTATCGAGCTTATCAATTTGCCTATGTTGAGCCATCTTTGCATCTCTGGGATAAATCCCCCATGATTCTGGGGTATAACCTTTGATGTGCTGTTGAATTCAGTTTGCTAGTATATTCTTGAAAATTTTTCATCTGCTTCCATCAGAGACATTGGCCTGTATTTTTCTTCATTTTTCGTTCTGTTTTTTCTATCTGAATAATGCTGGCCACATAAATGAGTATGGAAGAATTCCTTCACCTTCAATTTTTCTGGGATACTTTAAGAAGAAATGATGTTAGTTCACTGTTAAAAGTTCGGTAGAATTCAGCAGTGAAGACATGGGTCTTGGGCTTTTTTTTGTTGGGAGACTTTTTATTGCTGACTCAATCTCATTATTCATTATTGGTCTGTTCATGTTTTCCATTTTTTTCTGTTTCTTCATAGGTTTTATGTTTTTAGTAATTCATTCACTTTATGTTTTTATGTTTTCCAATTTCTTGGTATATAGTTATGCATAGTAGTCTCTCCAAAGCTTTTGTATTTCTGTAATATCAGTGATAATGTCTCCTTTTTCAGTTTTGGTTTTATTTATTTTTATTTCTTTTTTCTCAGTCTACCTAATGGTTTGTTGATTTTGTTTATCTTTAAAAAAATCAAATTTTTATTTCGCTGATCTTTTGTATTTTCCTAGTGTCTGTGGGAAAAAGTCAAACTCTGTAAAATAATTTTAAAGAGATTTACTCTGAGCCAAATTTGAGGACCATGATCCGGAGTGATGCCCAAGAAGCCTTGAGCAAGTGGACTCACTGTGGCTAGGTTACAGTTTGGTTTTATATATTTTGGGGAGACAGGAATTACCGGTAAAGTCATAAATCGATACATGGGAGGCATACATTTGTTTGGCCTGAAAAGGTGGGCCATCTCGAAATGGGGATCTTACAGGTTATAGGTGGGTTTAAAGATTCTTTGACTTGTAATTAGATGAAGACAAGAAGCTTTGTCTAAAGGCTTGGAATATTTTAAGATAAGGTAGTCTGTTAATCAGGGACAAGCCACTAGACATACATTTGTCATGTAAATTGAGGACCTGCTGGTTTGTCTTATATAGCCTTAGGCCTATTAATGAGTTACAAAAGATATCTCTAAGAAAGGAGAGGAGCATGATGAGGCAAGTCTGACCTCCTTCCTAGTGACAGGCAATTTAGTTTTAGGATATCTCTTCGGCCAGGACGGGGTCTATTCAGTCAGCTAGTGGCAGGGAGCCTTAAGATTTTATTTTATTTCAGACTAGTTTTAATTTTTTTTTTCCTGCTCTGATATTTATTATTTCTTTGCTTCCACCAATTTTGGCTACAGTTTGTTCTTGCTTTTCCAGTTCCTTGAGGTCCTTCATTAGGTTGTTTAATTGAAATCTTTCTACTTTTTGATATGGCTGTTTATTGGTATCAATTTCTCTCTTAGTATTTTTTTTTTAGCTTAATGGATTTGGCATATTTTATTTTTATTTGATTCAATAAATTTATAATTATTTTCTTAATTCCCTCATTGAAAAATTGGTTATTCAGGAGCACATTTAATTTACATGTATTTGTACAGTTTCCAGGATTTTTCTTGTTATTGATTTCTAGTTTTATTTCATTATGGTCAAAAGAGATATTTGACATAACTTTTTCATCAAAATTTCCATTTGTTGAGACTTGTTTTGTGACTTAACACATGTCATATTCTAGAAAATGTTCCATGTGCTGAAGAGAAGAATATAGATTCTGTAGTTGTGGATGAAATACTCTATAAATCTATACTATGATAGGGCAATTTGCTCTAGAGTGCAGTTGAAGTCCAGTGCTTGTTGATTTTCTGTCTAGATGACTTGACCAATCCCTAGAGTATGGTATTGATGTTCCCAACTCTTATTGTATTGGAGTCTATCTTTGCCTTTAGATATGATGATATATGCTTTATATATCTAGTTGCTCTGGTGTTGGTTATATATATATATTTTCAATTGTTATATCCTCTTGCTGAATATATTCTTTTGTCATTATAGAATGAGCTTATTTTTCTGCCTTTACAATTTTTGACTTAAAGTCTATCTTATCTGATATTAGTAAGACTGCTCCTTCTCACTTTTGATTTGCATTTGCTTGTAATATCTGTTCCCTCCCTTCACTTTCAATCTATGTGTGTCTTTATAGGTGAAGTAATTTCCTTATATGTAGCATATAGTAGGTCTTGTTTTTTAAACCACTTGTCCTGTTGATCATACAGATAGTGATCAATGATTCTTTAATTATTCTTTCTACAATATTTTTTCTCATCTAGTATGGGCCAGTAACTGAGCTTGGTAGATGCTGCAATGTCTGTGAAAGACACATTCTTCAATTATCTGTGGTTGTGGAACAACTCTAGGCCATGCGTTAAAACAGGCATTTTGTTTTTGTTCTCAATTGTGTGGCCCAGGAATTCAGGCGGTTTATTTCTGATCCACATAGTGACAGCTATAGTTGGAAGATCCACTTCCAAATTGGTCCTTCCCTCATGCTTGGTATCTTGGTTTGCCTTAGTGCCTTGCCTCTCCTCTCCTCTCCTTTTCTCTTCTCTCCTATCCTTTTCCCTTCCTTTCACTTCCCTTCCTTTCCCTTCTATTCTTCTCTCTCCTCTTCTTCTTCCCCGTCTCCCTCCCTCTCTGTGTCTCTCTGGTATCTCAATCTCCAGGCCTCTCACCATTGCTTGAGCTTCTCAGAGAATGGTAGTTTCTGTGTAGTAGTACATAAAATTGGCTTCTTTCTATCGTGTGTATCTCAGTATCAATGTCAAGTCCTCAGAGAGATCATACATAATCAGCTAATCTAGGATAGGTCAGTGAGTATCAATTACTTCAGCCAATATTAAATCTCTATATAGCATTTATCAATATCTGATATACATATTTATTTATTCCTCGCAATTTTGATTCATTAATTCAATAAATATTTATTAACACCTACAATATATCAAAGACTATTACAAAAGTTTAGCAAATATCAGTGGGAAAAAATAGAAGCTTCTAAGTAAGATTCCTGAACACCTGGAGTGTTCCCACTAGTATGTATAATACATAAGAGCAAGAATCTAGTGTATGCTATTCAATATTGCATATCAAGAATTCAGAAAAATGCCTTACTGGTAATAGATGCTCAAGAAATATTTTTGATTGATCAAAGGAATTCTAACTCTGCTCTTTCAGAGTGATAGAGAAAAAGAGTATGGTAAGATTTACTTTTGCCTCACATACTATCTCACCACAATAACATTCATTTCAGAAACAAGTAAGTTCATTGGCAAAGTATGAAGTCACCAAGAAATATATAACATTTATAAATTTACTAAGTAGAAAATTAGGAGGGTAGGGATGGTATGAAAAAAGACAGAAATATTTTTTCAAATAAATCATATTGTGTATATTTAAGGTATATAAAATAATGTTACTATATATATATAGTAAAATCATTACTATAATAAAACAATGACTATATCCATCAACTCATACAGCTCCTCATTTTCCCCCCTGTGGCAAGAGCAGCTATAGTCCACTAATTTAACAAAAATACTGAGTAAATACACTATTATTAACTGTAATCCTCATGTTGTACATTGCATCCTTTAACTTATTCATCCTACATATTTGCTACTTTACATTCTTTGAACTACATCTCCACATTTCCTCCTCTCTCTCTTACCTTGGTAGCCACTGTTTTAGAAAAACTCGTATAAGGTTATGAAAAAAACACAACAGGGGAACTCATTTTCATTTGAACATAATGGTAGAGTTCTTTGCAGAAGTGATATTGAAACTGAAAATTGGAGAATGAGTTGAAGTTAATAACATCAGCAACATAAATAGAGACAGGTCTTCCGCCAAAGTGATCTACATCCCAAAGGTGAAAACTAGATCTAGGATTCAAAAGGAAATGGAGAATAACAAAAAGAAATATACAGTTTTCTTTTTTAGGGGATTGAAGCTAGGATATATATTCATTTTTATATTAAAACCATTATAATTTTAGCTTGAATGACTCACTATTAAAATCATATCTAAAATTTGAGTAATAAGATGGTTTTCTTAACTACTGCAGTGTCCTGAGTTTTTAATGAATGTTTTTTTAAATCGATGCTCCCAGACATTAAACCTGTTTTTGAATTAAACTGAACAGTTACTTTAAATGCAGATGTAGTAATCCTCTTGTAATCATACATTCGGATATAATGAAATCATACTGAGGATCTTCAACAGTTCTTTAATATTAATGTTACCTAAAGGGTAGGTATTTCTAATTCCTCGCTACCTACAAGTATTCTTTTATCAATTCCTATCTTTCCACAGTCTGTTTATTTGATTCTCAAAAGTCCTGCATGGTCTCACTGATTCTGAGATTCCAATTTCCTCCCTGTCCTTTGGATGTCTCTTGTTTTGAAGATCTGCCAATCACTGACTCTGCTCTTCAGGGTGATCAAGAAAAATAGTATTTTAAGATGTATTTTTGCCTCACATAATATCTCATTACAATAGCATTCATTTCAGAAATAAGTAAGTTCATCTACAAATTATGAAGTCACCAAGAAAAACACAAAATTTATAAATTTAGCAAGTACTCAAACACATGGATATATTAATAAGAAAAATAATACTTAATAGTACAATAAACAAATCAGATTTAAAACCAGAAGTGTGAACAACATAACACTACATGTTATTATGTGTAGTTCTCATCTGCTCCATTATTTCATTAGGTGGTGTCCCTAAGTCCATTCTCCGGATGTTTCATTTAATAACAAAGATTGTATATTAAGGCAACACTGGACTCTCCCTGTCCCTTCATTCACTGCTCCCAGGGCAAGATGAGTAACCTGGTGAGTTAGGGAAAAGGAACTGGATAGGCAGAACTCAAACTACTACCCCTTTAGCTGCAGGACTTGACCTCCACGGAACTTGTACTCTGGTTGGTTTTTGCCCCAGTAGCAAGTTTACTGGTAAAGAATCCGTCCTCGAGGGAGGGTATCCTACCTGTGACGAGGTAAGCCCCATCACCTGAGAGCAGCCTTTTGTTGCCACACAGCGTGTTATGCTCCAGCAGTCCCATCAGTTGTGTGACTGATATGTTTGTCTCTTATAACAAACTCCTTTATTTATCTCTTAACTGGCTCAGAAATAGGAAACAGAAATATTATTCATAGAGACTCGTCAAATATGAACATTGTAGGAATAATGTAGGAAGAGTACAGGGAGAATAGGTAGTAAAATTCTTTAAACTGGGCTCCCATTTTTGTTTTACCATTAAAAGATTTTGTGTTTTTAGTTAAATCATTCAACTCTCTTCTGTGTACTCATGCAAAAAAGAGGGGAGTGGGATAGATTTTATGTTCTTCAAATCCTAAGATACTCACTCTCCCAAGAGGAGCTTCCCAATAGGACTTAGCAGCCAAATACTTAAAAAAAAATTCCATTATATGATCTCTATTTCTTCTGACACAGTGTGGCTACATGCAAAATGCACAGAAGGTGACTTCGTATAATAGGAATTATTCAGGAATTATGTCTTGGGAGCAAGACAGATTCAAGTTTGAATCTTGACTCTTACATACACAATAACATGGGCAAGACGTGCAATAGAGCTGTTGGATAGACAAATATATAGGTGACAGATAGATGATAGATAGATAGATTTAGTGTTGTTTAGATTCAATGGAGTAGCATGTGGACAATGCTGAAACCAAAGAAGGTACTCAATAATTGCTAAATCATTTAAATAATTTAAATAATTGCTAAATTCTCCTCTTTTCAATCTTTCAAAGGGAAAATGTGTTCAATAACATCAAATATTTATGCAGTGCTTTAAGATATTTTTACACATTCCTTCTCTCATTTGATTCACATGATTCTCCAGGATAAGTCTAAGTTAATTGTCCCATTTTTTAAAGTGAAGAAACCAACTCAGTGATCTGCTCAAGGTCATGTAACTAATAAATGGGAAGCTTAGGGTTTGAACCAGACTCTCCAATGCTGAATCTGTGCTAGTGCCCAGCTCTGAATGAGTCATACATATTCAGTTTCGTCTATCATCATCACTTTTTCTGGTTCAACTCTTCTATGAGACTCCTGTAAAATGAAATTGGCAATCGTTTATGGCATCGACAGTGGCTTGTTATGTTAGCTCATCTACTGAGGCAGTCATTGTGAAATAACATGTGCGGTGACCCCTCAGCATGAAGTCTAGCACCTATGTCATATCTGTCATTGTTCAGTGTTAATACCTACCCTTCATACCCCTTAAATACATTTTGCAAGTCTTCATATCAAGGTCCTTGCTCTCAAAATGACTCAACTGCCAAGTTTGAGAAAATTGCAGACTAATAAGTATGCAGTGCTTTTTGCAAACACAATACTTAATTTTTACTCTAGGAGAAATGCTATTCAAAGTAAATAACATATCAAAGGAGAGTTTCAGTCAGTAAAGCTGTTATTGTTTCTTAGAGGATGCTGTGTAAAAATGATTTTTGTTTTTGTGATTATAATCAACCAAATTCCTTGGAAAATATAACCCAATTCTGCCATTTTTTTCTAATTTCTGCATATGTAACAGAAACACTTTTCTAGGTGAAAAACAAAACAAGCAGTAGACCCCTGGATTTTGTAATGATATTTTTGTTATAGGTTTGCTACAAATACCCTTCCTGAAGTTTCTTTGAACTTATACCTAGTCCCAACTAATTACCCTCACTCATCTTACTCTTTCAATTCCACTTCCTCAAACCACTCATGCAAAATAACTAATAAACAGATAAACAACAGTAAAAGCAATAAAACAACAGCAGCACATCCTCACAGGGCTAGCAGGAAAATAAATGAGCATGATATAGTACCCGTTACCTTTTAAACTTACAGTACTCATTGATGCCTTTCTTCCTTTTACACCTGTATCCAATCCTAAATCAATCCTATACCCTGTCATCTTAAGCTTAAATGTACATCTAGAATTTGATCCTCTCTCGCCATCTCCTATTTACTGGGCACACCCACTGTCATCTGTTATTCTAATGACCTCCTCACTTGTCTTTTTGCGTTTGCCTTTGCCGATAGTCTCATCCCAACACAACAGAATAGGTCAGTAGACCTTTTTGGCACCAGAAACCAGTTTCATGTTTCATGGAAGATAATGTTTTCACGGACTGATGGCCAGGGGGGAGGCAAAGCTTGCGGTGGGGGGAAGTGGAGCTCTGCAGCACAGATCGGGGGCCACAGGACCACGTGATGCTCTTATAACATAAACCAGATATTGACTTTCCTTTGTCCTAAACCCTGCAGTGACTGCCCTTCTCACTCAACCTAAAAGGCAGATTCCTTATAGTGGCCTACAAAGCCCTGTAAATTCTAGCCTCTTGCTGCCTTTCTTACTACTTCCACCCTTGCGTTTTCCACTCCAGGCATACTGGTTATTTTGTACAAGGCCAGGGGCTTTGTCCTGCAATTGCCTTTACTTAGAAAGCCCTTCTCTGAGATCTCCGTGTGGCTGTATCTCTCCTCTTCCACAGTCTTTACTCAAATGTTACAATCCCTGTGAGTGTTCCCCTGCCCCTTTTAAAACTGTATATTGATGCTCTTTATTCCCCCTTTCCTACTTTATTTTTCTTCTTAGCCCTTGCCACCACCAATGTACTATATATTTGATTCATTCATCTTGTTTGTTTTCTGCCTCTCCTGTCTAGAAAATAAGCTTCACGAAGATAACAAGCCTGCTGCTGGTGTTGTTCACTGCTTTATACTGAACACCTAAATCAGTGTCATTGTTTGATAGGTATCAATTATTTGATACCTCCTGTTGTTTGATAGGCATCAATTATTTGATATGAGGGAGAATGGCTCTCCCTCGTATGCACTGTGCAGGATGTGCTCTAATCAGTACAAAGAACCAATAGTTTGTACTGTATTGTCTTCAGGATCTACAGTTTGGTGACATGATTTCTAGCAACATTAGCTGTGTGACTTTAGACAAGCCAATCGGCTTTACTTTCCCTTTTTGTAAAAGGAGGAAACTCATATGCAGGTGACTAGTAATTATGAAATTTAAATGAGACAATGTGTATGGAAACATAATTTTAAAATTTGATGTAAATATTTAGATTGTTAGCATTGTATAAAATGTTGCATTAGCTATCCCTAGCAACTTTCTCATATAGTGGTGGGAGTAATCCCCCAATCAACATTCTTCTGTAGGAACCCATTTAATCATAACTCAGAAGGATGCATAAGCTCCAGTGGTTATACAAAGGGAACACTTCCTCCATAATGTTCTTCTTATCTTCCATACTGGATCTATTTTTATGTGCTTCTATAGGGCATCAAACTTTCTCATCTTACTATTCCATAAATGCAAATAGTTATTATTCAATGCGTGTCTTCCCAACTGTAAGCATCATAAGGGCATGAATCATGTGTTTTGTTTATACTATTTTCGGTACCTAGCACTATATCTATCATATATTTCATATTTAATGAATGTTTTTTGAATGATTACCAATGCATCTTTGGAAAAATTAGTGTCATTAATATTGTCCAGCTTTAAACCTCTACAATAAAATTCACTGCTCCATTAAGACATTTTTAACCTTTCATTAGAATTTTTGCATATATGGCTTAACTATTATGTTCTTATAATCTATTGACCTTGTCAATTTTATGTAAAGCCAAGAAATATTTAGTGAGCATCTACTAGAGTAATATTTCTGAACACATTTAGTTTTAAGTGCTATTGTAATTTATTTAATTCCACATGTTTTTATTTTTATGTTGCATGTATTAACTAGTTTGATATACCTGACCTAATCTATGTGTACATACTCATATATTTAGCTCCATTTTAAGGAAGAAGATATATGGCACAGGAAAGTCAAATATCTTGCCATGGGCCACACAGGTCTGATGTGGCAGGGCCAGAACCTTAACTCCGGTGGTGAGTTTCCAGAACTTACATTCTCCCAGGAACATATAAAGATAAGTAAGAAAGTTATCCTGATACTGAGGAAATAAGCATTTAGTGTCATTGAAATATAACTAAATTGACAATTTTAATATAATTGTTATTGATGATTGGATTGCTCACTGCATATAATAAAAATCTTAACAGTAGATTCTCAAAAATTTGTTGGCTTAATGAATAACATTTTAGCACATAGTTTATCTGGAATATTCATACTCCCCCCACCAAAAAGAAAAAAAAAAACTGTGGGTATTTGAGTAGGCTTTATTCTTTGTTGACTAAAATATCTATGTATTTATCCATCTTGATATAAATTCATATTTATTCAATAAACTTTTTAAAACTACTAATAAAATGTATTTATTCATTCAAGTTACATTTACTCGCATTTATTTTCTGGGAACATAATCAGTGTAAATGACTTTATTCACAATAGCTTAACTTGAATGTACTTACTCTGTGTGTAGTGTCTGCAAAGTATCTCAAGGGAGTTGTTAAAATTCTATAATCAAAACTGCAAATGTAGCATAAGGAGTCTGTATTTCATAGAAACATGGAGCAGGAGAGAACCTTATGACATAGGTGGTCTCTTCTCAGCTGAGAGAGAGAGGTGCAGAAAGGTTAAGTGACCTCACCAGCATCACACAAAGCACTGATTCCTCCAGGAGTGCTCAGACCTTGTTACTTCTCCATTAATTCTCCTGTGAATCATTTTATGGCTTGAAGACTCCCTATGCAATAAAAGTTTATTGACCATGTGTCAGGAACTTTGCTAGGTGCTGGAGTTACGATCTATGAGACATAGCCCTTGCTCTAAAAGACTTCACAGTCTAATGGTAAAGGTAAGTACAAAACATACAATAGAATCAAGTAAGTGAAATGCATACAGAAGAGGGACACATAAGCCAGCCTAGGGGGGCAGAGCAGAGGCATTAGAAAGAGTGACCTCTAATCTGAGTCTTAAAGGATGAGTAGGGGTATAAGTTTTCCAGGCAGGTGGCAGGGGAATGGGGGAGGATTGGTGAGGAGGAGGACTATGCACAGGAAAGGATCACAGAGGTAGAGATAAACATAAGCAAAAGCAATGTGATATATTGTGGAGGGGTATAGACAAAACACAAACAGTGCATTGTTCCTGGGATATAAAAGGTAAAGAGGAGGATAGCAGGAAATAAGCCTGCATTAGTAGATCCAAACCTCAAAATGCCTAGCAAGCCATATTTAAGAACTCTTGTTTTATTACATAAGAAAATGTGGAGCAACTGGAAAATTTTAGAAGTGTCACAGTTGGATTTGCGTTTATGGAACCCTGTTGCCAGCATGATCTAAGGAGTCAAAAATGAAAGCAGAAAGACTAATTGGGAAGTTAGTGCAATAATACAGTTTGGAGATTTTAAAGACATTTGCAAAGGCAGAGAGATTGATATGAAGAAAGAGGAATATATATATATGTGTGTGTGTGTATTTATTTAATATATACATAATATAAAATATGTGTTTATTTCATATATATTTGATATGAATATTTAGGACTTGGTAAGTGATTGGATGTGTTGGCTTAAGGCATAAGGAAAATGAGAAAGGCAGCTAAGTGGTTGAGAGATGAGTAAATAGTGACCAATTCAAAGAGACAGTACAGGGTTAAGTGGAGGTTAAATTGGAACGTGGCTAATATATAGTGGTTGAGGCACATTTAGGTGAATGGATGCAGTAGAGTTTGAAGTGGGTGTGTGAGGGTGACTTAAGCAATACACGTGAGCATTATTTGCATAAAACTATGCAATTGTGTGTCTTTGTTTTGGGAAAGCATGTAGAGTAAGAAGAGTACAACGGGTATAAGAAGAGGAGCTTGTAGAAGAGACAGAAAAGATATATTCAGAGCTATAAAGAGAGGCAAGAGAGAGTCACTTCACAGAATCAAAAAGAATAAAGCATTTAAAAAAGGGGGATGTTGTCAATTAATTACAAGATAAATGTTAAAGAAGAAATGAGTAGGAAATACTCATTAAAATTTGAGAATTAAGGTCATTGGTGACATGTGTGGCAATAGTTTTAGCAGATTCTGATAAGTCATTGAGGAATGGATGGAAGGTGAACAAAGATAGCCACTGCAGATGACTCTTTTGAATATGGTGGATTAGAATGGCTTGAGAGAGGGGATGCCAGCTTGAGAATAATAGAGTAATGTGATTGCAGAGTGAGCTCTTTAGGCTTTCAGAGGTTTATAGGCTGAGGAGGAGACTGAATAAAGAAGGAGAAGTTGAAGATAGAAGGGCTAGTGGGTGGAGCACTGATGGTACAAGATCCGAGAGGAGTCAGGGATTGATGAGGTTAAAGATATTGATAGGGTCAGGGACAGAAAGAAGAATATCATTCTCTGGAATTACAGAAAATGAACTAAGTATAAATGGTAATGAAGATGAGATTTAGACAGAAGACAACAAATCTGAAAGAGAACTTTCATAACTACTTTATTTCGTAGGTGAACCAAGAAAATGTCTGCTCACTACCTGTGTGTTATTGAATTAGCATTGTTGACCTTCCACTAAGATAGTAGAATAAATGGAAGGTCAATGGATTGGTGGCCTCGGTACTTTAGTCAGAAAATTTAATGTATATGAGTGTGCGAGATCCTTTAAATGGCAAAACCCAATGATCGGAGAGTGTGCTGTTGGATGTTAACTTTTCTGTTATGATTTAGTTATGCCTGAAAATAAGATCCAAGGAGTGATACAGAAAGAGGAGAATAAAGTAAAGCACAGATGAAAGCCAATAAATGGGGGAAGCCCAGGGATTGGGAACTGGTTCATTGGATGGATCTTGCTTATAATTATTGATGTCCCCCTGATTTATGGCATCTAGGGGATAAAAAAATGAAACAAAAATCCAGGCACAAGACACTTTGGTTTGCTAGATGACAGGAATTCTGAACATCAGGTGAAATTATTGATGATGTGTTTGGCAAAATGGACACTGTCCATCGGTGAATGCCATAGTGGAAGAAATGTTCTCAGGCAAATCTGGCATCAAGAGAACATAGGAGGTAGAGAAAAAAAGTCATGGAAAGGGTGAGGAAATAGGTAAATCTGCCCCCTGTATTTTAGAAGAAATAGTTGAAAGGACTCAGAAATGAGCTCAGTATCAAAGGGAATCAGGGCAGGGAAGTAGAGTAAGTCCTCACTTAACATCACGGAGAGGTTCTCAGAAACTGCGACTTTAAGTGAAATGACATATATATAAAACGAAACCAATTTTACCATAGGCTAATTGATATAAACCAGAATTAAGTTCCTACAGTGCAGTTATGTTTGCAAAAACATCACCAAACTTCTAAATAAAGGGCATGACCTTTCTAATACTAAGCATTGAAATAAATGTGAGATATGCACACATTTAAGGAGATTAATAAAAACAAGATATTTATCTATCCAGTTTATGGAGAATCAGTGAGGGACAGTGGTTGTAATGACAATGGATTGAATCAAGGAGTAGATGTTTGCAAAAAGAAAGTCATAAGAGGCACTTCCTACTACCACACAGTTTAAAACCCAACAATAATAACAAACATAGTGGGCTGAGTGCTTCTGCACCACATCATTATTGTAATGCATTTGTATGATTATCACATACTTTATGAATTTTTGTTTTACAATAATTTGTACTTATTCATTTATTTATTTTCCAAACAGTTTATTCCAGTTCAGAGTCACGGGTGACTGGAGCCTCTCCCAGCAGTTCCCAACAAGGTGGGAATGCATCCTGGACTGGATGCCATTCTGTCACAGGAAGTGCACCCATGCACACACACACGCACACACATAGGCTCAGACTGGGATCATTTAGACATGCCGATTAACCTAATGTGCAAATCGTTGAGATGTGGGAGGAAACTGGAGACCTGGAGAAAACCCATGCAGGCATGAGGACAACATGCAAATTCCAAGCAGACAGTAGTTCTGGCTGTGAATCAATTTTTTTTTCTCATCACCTTAATAAAGAAATAACTTTGAACCCAATGATGTTATTCAAGGACCTGTTGTATAGAGAATTAAAAGAATAAGAAAGGACATAAGAAGAATGAAGGATATTTTTGATGAATCCAAGGAACGAGAATGAACCCTCATGCAAAACATCAGATGCCAATCCTAATGATGCCATATACACACCAAGAAGGTAAGAGAAGTTTGTTACTTGCATAATGAGGCTTTCTTGGAAGAGCAGGGCAGGATCCCAAGCTGATCTGATAATGGCTTGAGAGAGCAGGGAAAGGAGACTGACTTGGGGTTTTAGGGTGGTTAGAATATGAAGCTGGGGTGAGTGTTCCCACACATCAGCTGGGGTTTGTGGGACTTGACATTCCCACTGGCACCACAAAACACAGAAGGTGGGTTTTCTTATGAGCTTGCCGATATCGGGTAGAAGGGAAAGGGCAGTGATGGATCTTGAAAGCTGTCAGCAATCAAACATCAAGTATGTAGCCAAGCTCTTTATTTACTTAAGGATTGCCTTAACCTTCAGTGGCCACAGATTACGTGGATAAGAGACATGGCTTAGAAACATCAGAGTGAAGGCATTTTTGTTCATTATTCTGGAAGCTTAAACCAATCACACACAGATTCAAGAGACTAGAAGCATTGAAAACAGGAAATCAAAGTGGCAAAGGCCATATAACTTGTAATGGTTAAGACAAGCAGTCCAGAGGTCAAGGAATGAGTACCATCCCAGAGGTGCCATGGAGCATTCAACCCAGAAACCAAAGCCTCAATTTATAAATCCAGCCCAAAGAAGAGATATAAGCTAGGATTCATATGTCGGAGCTCTTGATGATCAAAAGTTCACAAGTGCCGAGAAATCTGGCTAGACTGAACCTCCAGGTGAAGATTATTATTGACTACAGTTGGGAGATGCCAGAGTCATGCCACATTTTCAAAATTTCACAGTCTTGAAGTAGAAAGGAAAAAGAATTTCTCTGAATCAGTAAGCACATCCTACCTGTGCGAGACATCTAAGGCTGGGGTTGGAATAAAGCCTAGAATTATCAAAGTTCAAATTTTAAGACATCATGCCAAGCTCACAAAGCCACAGGTTGTTTTTTTACCTCTTGGTTAATCCAAAGAGGAAAGGGAAGATATTATTCAGCTCACTAGGTCAAGCAGGCAATCAAGAAGGCTTGAGAAGAGTATAAAGATTCTCACTGGTTTTTATGACAAGAGTATCTGGACGCAATTGAAATTCTGCTATTCAAAGAGAGCCAAGATAGTAAGACAAATGGAGTTTAGTCTTCTATTAAATTCAGTTTTTTTTTTCAGAAGTCACAACTTGATGCATTAAAATCCTGCTTTCATTTAGCACTTCTGTCTCTTAGCTGACGCCCATAACACAGGGATATATTCCAAAATACTTACAGCATAGTTGAAAAAAATTCTCACCAGTAACACAATGCCAAAGATATTACTAAAACTGTTAAGTGTTTTACAGAGTCATAGATTCACAGCAGTTTATTTGTGAGCCTGTGGTACACATTTGTACCTCAAATATTTCTGTTTTAAGTAGGTCTTATGAAAAGTAGGTGTAGTAATGTTACTGTATTCTGAAGGGAAAATGAATGTTGATTAGGTATGGCTTTCAGTAATGAAGAACCAGTGTCATGATAAAAGGAAGAGGAATTTGAATATATGACAATATTTTCTGGAAGCTAAATGAAGGGTGAAATATTTAATTTATCATTTCTGAACAGACTAGTAAAGGAGTATCTAGGACACATATTCTTCAAAATAGGATGTTTTAAAAACTTGGTGAGTTTTTTTCTGTTTTGTTTTGTTTTGTTTGTTAGCACAGTGGGTCAGATCATAGATGCTGGAACCAGAAAGATTGGGTTCAGATCCTGACTCTGACAATTACCACTCTGCCTGTTTCTCATTCATAAAAACATTAAGAAGAAAAAATTTACTAGTTGTACCTGCCTGAAAGGGTTGTTGAGGGGATTAAATAATCAATATCATAAAGTTCTGAGAACAGGGCTCAGATCATAGCAACATTGTATAAACAACATTAGATAAGTGTGAGACATTTTTTATTTTCAGGAGTTGATTCTGATACGTCAATTTCTCTCACTTCCTTTCTATCTGAACACTGATAATTAGAGTTTCAGACCTTTCATTGTTTACTGATGTGCTGACTTCAGGGCAAAAGCTAATACCATGAGTATTAGAAATCCTCTCAATTGTCATATTACTGTAGTCTAAATTATTTAGTTAATTCTCCAAATTGGCTCAAATTCTCTATTATCTTTGTCGTTATCGCTTAATTCTACAGTTAATTTTTCATGGAATTTGTTTCCCAATTTTATTTTCCTTCTAAGACAGTCAGGAATTGGAAAGCAATATTGTGATTGCCTTGGCAGCATTTTGCTTGGTTTCGTGAATCTTGTTTTAGATATATTCTTGGAAGGATCCAAGATTTACAGAATTTAAAATTTTATTTTGGCAGCAATAGCATTTGACTTTGCACAGATTGTTAAAGAGGTGAGGGAGTTTGCTCAGCATGTGAGAAAATTATTTCTGTTAGCCATTATGGCTGTCATATTTTGGAGCAGTTATTCAGAAAACCTCTTTTATAATACTTAGAAGGTTTCCTTGACTTTCACTGAAAGAATAGCAAAATTAATTTAGTCAAAGTGAAGCAATAACCAATCATCATTTTAGAGATAGTGTATTATTCATTCAGTCATTAATTCAACAAAAATTGATTGGATGTTTACTTTGCGTCTCTCATTGTTTTGTTCTTACAAAAAAATGATGAATAAAACCTGGACCTGCCACCCATATGCCGTAGTGTAATACATTTTAAAAATATGGTTTTGAATATTGATTCTAAATTTACAGTCTATGACTTTCATTGAGAAAACATCACTTCTCTTCCTATCATTTCCAATCAGTACCAATATTCTTGTGTATACAATAAAATGAATGTATTTAAATTGTACATCATGAAATTGTACATTATTATAATTATTATTCAATAGAGGATCTTAAGGAAGAGTTAAATTGTGCTTATATTGGATTTTTATTTCATAATCAGCACACCCTTGCACTGAGAAGGAGCAGTCGGTGAGATCCCTGGGTTGGATTCTAGCTCTCGCCCTTTTATGCTTCTTTCTATTCCCTGGAGAGAGCCCTTCACTCTTCTCATGGAAGGGGCCCTCTTGCTCACCCTCCTCCCTCTTGGCTGACTTAACCTCTCTGGTACAGCCTGACAGGATTCCAGGAGGCAGCCGCTCAGGACCTGGTGTTGTGTGTGTGGCAGAGGTCCCTTTCACCCTTTTGGAGTGTGGTACAGGGGGGAAGGATCTGGACTTGAAATCAAACAAGGCTGAATTCAAATCCTTCCTTCTGCATGTATTATCTGAAGAGCTTTGAATAAGCCAATTAATCTGTCTGTGCCTCGGTTTTTCATTTGTTCAAATGGCATTGATAAATGATACCTTTCCCAAGGAGGTCATAAGAATGAAATGTGACAAATGTGAAAGTATCGGGCGTATATTAAGCTCTTAGTAAACATCGATTTAATGGTAAAATAAAAAGAAATTTAAAAATAAAATTTGTTCTGGGAGAAATTCCCTCAACCATAGTATGTATTCTTATCATCAATTATCTGGTTTAATTCTGCCACATGTAAAGATGGCCATTATTCTAATTTTACTTGGCAGTTCATAATTGTTGTAGGCTGGAAGCTTCTACAGGAACTGTCCCTTATTGGTCTTTGCATCCACAATACCTAGAAGATCACCTGGAACAGTGATTCTTAAATCTGGTGTGCACCAGAACCTTATCTCCTATATAGCCTTATTAATACGGTTGTCTGGATTCCACTGTAGGCCTACTTATGACGAACCTTTGAGGTCTAGACATGTCTATTTTAAAACAATCCAAAGAGGTTTCAGATCCTCAGATAGGGTTAAGCATTGAGTCCCGCCAGTGTCGGCCTATTAATCGAATGAGTGAATGAATGAATGAAAAATGGGATCACAAATTTGTATGCAATCATGTCAATACGTTTTCTTGTTTTGTGCAAACAAATTCAAAGTTTTTCTACAAGAGAATTGAAACAGTTATTTAATTTAAATAAATAAAATCTTCATGCCAACTTTCTATTCTCAATTTTTCAATTTGTCAATAACTTATCTTATTTCCATATACATCTGAATCATGGATGGAGAGAATAGTGCACTCATGAATATACTCAGAAGAGTATACTAGCTTTTTCTAGGTTAACTCACACATTAAAGATAAAACATCACAAAATGTGAGGTAGGTGTTGATTTTTCAGGAAAATAAGGTGAATGAAAAAAAAATTCACTGAAAGCTCGGGGATATTAAGGTCAAAATCAGCCTAGAGACAAGTCAGAGATACTGAAAGAAAAAGGCAGCTGGTGTTCAGCTAGCAGCCAACAAATTGCAAGGTAAATTTATGGTTTCAAACAAGCACTTGTAGTAATATTTTATTCCAGAGTCCTCATTTCAATATTTTATTAACTTATTTTATATTAAAGTTTTTTCAATATGGGATTGTAAGGAACATTTAGTAACATTATGAATTATTAGACTCACAACAACCTTAAATGAGCTCATGATTCCTTTGTGAACTTCTGTGTGCTTAGGACACACCTAGGATATATTAAAATATGCTAGTAGTACTGAGAAAGCATGCACATAGGAATGAGCTTTCGCAATAATTTTCAGCTCTGAATAACAGCTCTACAAGAAGTGATTAATTACTGAGTATTTTAATACTAATTCAATTAACTCCATCACTTTTCCAGACATACTGTGTCTAATTAGATGATTTTTACCATTAAAAACAGTATATTTGTGACAAAAGTTGTACAGAGAAAGAAAAGGCAAATCCTGTAATTTAGATTCAAATGTTAATTTATGAGTAGAGCCTAGGGAAAGAAATATATTTTGTTTACAAAAAGTAGAAAGAAAGAAAAATAAAATCAATGCTAGACAATAAGAAACATATATTCATCTAATTGCAAATATCTTCAATAACTTAAAGTGTTTAAAATGAATTGTAAGTGTAGAAAAAACAATCCAGGAATTGGTTCTGTTATTCAATCAAATTTAACATAATATTAAAGTTTTACAAAAGCATTCTTTTATTTCAATGTTTTTGTTGCAGAATATAAACATGTTAATATAACTACTCAGGACACCAAGTGACCAATATAATTACTCAGGACACCAAGATTGGGTGATTTGATTCTCAGGATAGGTAAGAATCAGAATTCCAGTAAGAGGAATTATCACTTTAGTGGAATTTGATAGAATACTTGATCTCAACCTGATCAGAAAATTAACTAATGTGCTAGCTGCTACGTAAATTGATATTGTTTTGCCCTCTTCTTGCTATAAAATTACATAAAGGGCTGCGTGCTTGGAAAAATGAGTTACAATTAAATAATAGCAATAAATATTTTAGTCATTTACAGCTTATCTTTCTGAATTGTAGATCATTTAATATCATAGTCAATATGCTTATATGCTTTCTCTATTATGCCCTCAATGGAATAGCATGTTTCATTAAATATCATTGTCAAAGCACATGTCATTGTTTGGTAATCTCTGAAAGTAGATATCATTTTAGTGGTTCAGTATGAGTTGTTATATACTAAAAGAAAAAGCAAAACAAAATCCAGGACTCGTTTAGAAAGATTAAAATGGCAAAAAATATTTTATACTCTAATTTTAATCAAGAAATGAAAATAGTACTTAGTTGTATATATATAAAGTCCTATTACATACCAACAGGATAATGGCTGTTATCATGTCACTTTGCTTTTCAACTGTGTTGTTGAAATGCTTTTGTTAAGGACCCAGATTTTCATAAAAACAGAACATTATAGATTCTAGATATTAGGCCTCTTTCAGATGTATAGTTTGTGAATATATTCTCCCATATTTTCTCTGAGTTGTCTATTTACTCTGTTGATTATTTCCTTTGCTGTACAGAAGCCTTTTAACTTAATCAAAACCCATGTGTTTATTTTCGTTGTTGCTTCATTTGTCTCTGGGGTCTTAGTCATAAATTCTTTGCCTAGGCCAATGTCTAGAAGAGTTTTTCCTACATTTTCTTCTACAAGTTTTATGGTTTCATGCCTTACATTTAAATCTTTTATCCATCTTGAATTAGTTTTTATATATGGTGAGAGACAGAGGTCCCGTTTCATTCTTTGGCACGTGGCTATCCAGTTTTCCCAGCAACATTTATTAAATAGGGCTTCCATTCCCCAGTGTATGTTGTTGTCTGCTTTGTTAAAGATCAGTTGGTTGCAGGTTAATGGTTTTATATCTTGGTTCTCTATTCTGTTCCACTGGTCTATGCCTCTACTTTTACACCAGTTTCATGCCGCTTTGGTTACTATAGGCTTATAGTGTAATTTGAAGTCTGGTAATGTGATGCCTCCAGATGTGTTCTTTTTACTTAAGATTGCTTTGGCTATTTGGGCTCTTTTTTGGTTCCAAATGAAGGGTAGAATTATTTTTTCCTAGATCTGTGAAATATGACAGCATGTTGATGGGTATTGCATTGAATCTGTAAATTACTTTGGGCAATATGGATATTTCAACAATGCGGATTCTACCAATCCATGAGCATGAGGTATTTTTCCGTGTGTGTGTGTGTGTGTGTGTGTGCCATCTGCAATTTCGTTCCTCAGCGTTTTGTAGTTCTCCTTGTAGAGATCTTTCACCTCCTTGGTTAAGTGTATTCCTAAGTATGTAATTTTCTTCATAGTTATTGTGAATGGTACTGAGTCTTTGATTTGACTCTCGGCTTGACAGTTATTGGTGTATGGAATGCTATTGATTTGTGTACATTGATTTAGTTACTTGAGACTTTGCTGAATTTATTTATCAATTCTAGAAGTCTTTTGGTGGAGTCTTTGGGATTTTCTATATATAAGATAGTATCATCAGCAAAAAGGTGATAGTTAGACCTCCTCTTTCCCGATTCGAATAAATTTTATTTCTCTCTCTTCTCTGATTATTCTGGCCAGAACTTCGAGTACTATGTTGAATAGAAGTGGTGACATTGGGAACCCTTGTCTTGTTCCACATCTCATGGGGAATGAAAAATTTCAACAAATCAGCAAGAAAAGCATGAACAACCCCATTAAAGAGTGGGTGAAAGATATGAGCAGAAGTTTTTCAAGAAAAGATAGACAAATGGTCAATAAACATATGAAAAAATGCTCAACATCACTAATCATCAGAGAAATGCAAATTAAAACCACAGTGAGATGTCACTTTACCTCTGTCAGAATGGAATTATTAAAAAGTCAAAAAACAATAGATGCTGGCATGAATGCAGGGAGAAGGGAACAATTATACATTGTTGGTGGAATTGGAAATTAGTGCAACCTCTGTGGAAAACAGGATGGAGATTCCTCAACCCAGGAGTCCCACTACTAGATATCTACCCAAAGGAGAAGACGTAATTTTATCTAAAAGACACCTGCACTCTAATGTTGATTGCAGCATAATTCATAATCATAAAGATTTAGAATCAACCTCAGGGCTCATTGATGCATAAGTGGAAAAAGAAAGTGTAATATATATATATACACACACTCACATACATATATATACACACATATACACACACTGTGGAGTACTACTCAGACATAAAGAGGAATGAAATAATGTCTTTTGCAGCAACTTGAATGGGCCTGGAGACCATTATCCAAAGTGAAGTATCTCAGGAATAGAAAAAGAAATACCACATGTACTCTCTAATAATTGGGAAATAATTGATGGGCACACACAGGAACAAAGAGATGTAAAGGTCATTGGAAGTCAAGAAGGGGTGAGGAGGAAGGAGGGGTGGGATAAAACCTACCTATTGGGTACAGTGAACACTACTTGGGTAATGGGCACACTAAAAGCCCTGACTTAAGCATTATAAAAGGTTCACTCATGAACAGATGGGCATTTGAGTTGATTCCACATCTTTGCGATTGTTAATTGTACTGTAGTAAATGTTTGAATGCAGATGTCATTTTGATAAAGTGACTTATTTTCCTTTGTACATATACCCAGTAGAGGGATTGCTGGATCAAATGGTAGGTCAACTTTTTATTCTTTGCGGAACCTCCATACTGTTTTCCATAGAGGTTTTACTAGTTTGCAGCCCCACCAAGAGGGTATAAGCATTCCTTTCTCTCTGCATCCATGCCAGCCAGCATCTATTGTTTTGGGACTTTTTAATAATGGTGATTCTGACAGAGGTAAGGTGATATACCATTGTGGTTTTGATTTGCATTTTCCTGATGATTAATGATGCTGAGAATTTTTTCATACGTTTATTGGCCATTTGTCTATCTTCTTTTAAGAAGCTGCTGTTCATGTCTTTTGCCCACTATTTAATATGGTTGTTTGATTTTTTTATTACTGATTTGCTTGAGTTATTTGTAGATTCTGGTTATTAGTCCTTTATTGTATGTATAGCTTGGGAATATTTTTTTTCCATTCTGTAGGTTGTCCATTTGCTTTTTTAATTATTTCCTTGGCTGTGTGGAAGTTTTTTTAATTTAATATTACTCATCCATGAAGAAGGATGACTTAATGCCTTTTACAACAATTTGAATGGAACTGGACACCATTATCCTAAGTAAAGTATCTAAAAATGGAAAAATAAACACTGCATGTACTCACTTTTAAATAAACTAACTGATGGATGCACATGTGCATAAAGGCAAGTGAATCTCAAAGGAAATCAAGCAGGAGGAGGGAGGCAGGAGGTGGGTGAAAACCTACCTAGTAGGTACAATGAACACTATCTGGGCAACAGGCTCATTTTAATCCTGACTCGAGCATTACAAAAGTGATCTATGTGACCCGAAATATCTGTACTTCCTTAATACTTTGAAATAAAAAAGTATCTATATTAAAAAAAGTACCCACCTAATATTTTGAGATTAAAAACAAAAAACCTCAAAGCATTATGTTAGTGAAATATCAATTAATATTAATTTCAATCAGCAAAAAATACATCAACCATATTTAACTTTAAAAATAGATATAAAAACACTTTCATTTAAAGTTACTATACTTTGAAAATACTCCTCAGAGAAAAAACAGTTACCAGTTCTTATAATTATTTAAATTATTCAGAGACAAGTTCAGAGTCTATCAAATCAAGTAGCAAAGAAGTAGGTGAAGAATAACACCTCTTCGGTGAAGACTTATCATTTTCTCAACGTGCTAAAGGCTATGCTTAAAAACAACACTTAGTTTATGTACAATCAAACTAATGACAAAGAAAAAGTTTGGTGACAGGTAATAATTTGATTGTAACATAACCTCTTTCACCTTTTGTCCTCTTTTCCACCTTTCCTTTGACTTCAACATGCCATATGTCACTATAGGCAGGAACTATAGTTTCTGTCTTCCAAATAATCACCACTATAGCATAAAAGGCTTGATGTGATCCAGCTACCACAACGGGACTAGAACTGCACTTGCCAAGATCTGCTTTGACCTGATGGCTTTGGGGACAAGTAAAGTAATGTGTCAATGACAGCAGGGATGGGTACTGGTAGAACCACCAAGAGTTTTCTACAAGAAATCACTCGATCCTAAGCTCCATGAAAGTTTGTCCAGATCCAGTGAAGTTAGATTTAAGACCTAGGTCATGATCAAAGAATGATTGGGGAAGTTAAAGCAAGAAGAACAATAGCACGGCATTTGGCATCATGAGAATTAAATTTGTCTCACATGTCCCTATACTGTATAGTACAGTGATTTAGGAGGAAAGATTTGGAATCAGATAGATCTGAATCTGACTATCACATTTAACACTTACTAACTCTGTGACATTGGGCAAAAACATACAGTAATTAAACCTAGTTCTTCATTTCTAAAATGGAAGCATGATAATACTTTCTAAGGAGGATTACCGAGTAGATTATATGGAATAATGGCTATAAGGCAATTATGTAATCTTGCACCTGGTAAATGTTCAATAAATGCTAATTATTATTAATTAACAATGTTAATTATTATTAAAGCTCCATGTTTCCAGATTCCATTACAATTTTTTGGAGCTATGTGATAACTACTTGCAAATGAGAAGTGAGAAATAATGATGTGTGTCATTTCCAGGATGAAGCAATTAAGAGCTGTATAGCTCCTTTGTATCTCTGTCATTCCCTAAATACAGTGACCTTGGGTAACACATGTTCCAGATAGCATAGCTAAGGGATGGAGTAGGTCTAGCAATCACATAAAATTTTACATGAGTGGAACGTAAACCATAGGCAGGATAGACAGGTTAAGGTTATTTCATTTTATTGATTTTATTTTATTGATTATTTTATTTTATCATAATGAAACCGAGCCCAAACTGACTAATGTGGATCTGTTGAGACAAGAATTGCAATTGCAGGTGTAACAGCCTCCATTTTACAGTTATAGAAACTAAGGTTCAAAGATTTTAAACAATTTTGAGCAACACAGTGAATTTCCATCTCTACAAAAAGTAGAAATATTGTCCAGGTGTGGTGGTGTGTACCTGTAGTCCCAGCTATTCAGAAGGCTGAGGCAGAAGGATCATGTAAGCCTAGGAGTTTGAGGTTGCAGTGAGCTATTATGATGCCACTACCCTCATGTCTGGGCAACAAAGCAAGACTCTGCCCTCAGGGGTGGAAAATATATATATATATATATATATATATATATATATCTGGGTGTGTGTGTTTCAAATCTTTCAATCCTACAGAATTTTTACCATAGGAGCCAAGGGACTAGGGAACTCAGTTTCTAATCATTAAAATCATTGAATATTTATGGTGAAGATCTGAATCAATCCAATGTCTCTCAATCATCTAACATTGCATTAAAAATATCCAGATTCATTCTTCATCAAAATAGGTGCTTGTAGAATAACAACAGCACTGTATATTAGGCTCTTGGTCTGCCTTGTAAGAAATGTATTTCTATTATAGTAGATGTCACTTGATGGTAGGTTAATTATTAAATTGTCATCTGTTTTGCAGGGAAAAAAATCTCTAGGATTCATTTTATGTGTATCTCATGCGTCACAGGCTGAGATTTCACTTTTCAATTGCATAGATGTTGAATGTATATCACCTTTCTTCCTTCCATAAATACAAGTCAGTAATTCAGTATTAATTCATGGCAAATAAACTAAAAGTTGTTCATCTTATTCCTAGGGGAATTATGACTTTCAGAATCCTCACTTGCATTGTTTTCCCTAAATGAATCTAATAGTCATTCTAAAATTAATGAATAGAACTGAGTTTTGTAATTTTTATTATCTAGTAGACTGATCATTGATGTCATTCCCCCATCCGCCCCCACTCAACACCCGCCAATTCCCACTCCTAATTTGTTATGTGGAACAAACATTACCAGACTCAAGACTTGCCCATTATTTCAAAGAAACTGCTTATATTCTGAATACTTTCCACCTATTAATAGTTTTTTTTTTTTTGACAAATTGATATTCATTATGTTTCCTTTGGAAAAAATGCATTCAAAGTTTTCAGAGTTTCAAAAACACCTTTAAGTTGGTTTTATGTCTCACTATGTACTTAAGGCCCATTCAAACACAGTTTATACAAATAATTTGCTTTTCTTGTGACAGTTCTAAAGAGTAATAATGTTTTTTAAAGAGAAAACTTTGCTTTTAACAATTTCAGCTGAGTTCTTACCAGTTCTTGAGTAAATGATCCATATAATGAGTGCTGGATGTTTCAACAGACCTAGTGTCTGGTTTTGGTTCTTCCAACAACTAGCCATTTGAAAATAGAAAACTCATTTACTTTTACTGAGTTTTAATTTAAAATCCAGTAGTGTGGGGAAACAAAGATCTCTTGGATCATTTCCATTTCTATAATAACTCTGTGCATTGGTGTATGCATGGCTCTTTCATTTAATCTTCTTTTGTATAGAATTGTGCAATGTATTTCTAACTAATCTTCTGTGTCGAATCTCTCATCCACCATTCACAAAACTGTCTCTTCTCTGCAATTACTCACATTTTAACAGCTGTATCAAAATATAATACATACTATAAAATGTCCCCATTGTAATTGTCCAATTGCATTATTTTTAGCAAATGTATGGTTATGTAGCAATCATCAGAATTTAGAACATTTCCATAAACCCCCAAATCTCTTGTGCCTGTTTACATCTAATCCTTACTTTTACTATCAGGACTATGCAATGTCTGATCTGCTATCTGTTTTTATAAATTTGCATTTTCTGAGCATTTCATATAAATGCAATTATACAATATGTAGTCTTTTGTGTCTGTCTTCCTTCTCTTTGTATAACATTTTAAGTTTCTTCCACATTACAGTATGTATCAGTAATTCATTCTTTTTTATTGAATAGTAATATTGCTTCATAGGGATATTATGACAATTTGTCTATCCATTTACCAGTTGGTGAGAATTTGGAATGTTTTCAAATTTTGGCTATTGTCAATAATGCTCTGTGAGCATTTGTGTACGTGGCTTTGGGGGAACATAGATTTTCTTTCTGTTGTGTAGAATGTCAGGAGTGGAATAGATAGGTCTTATGGAAATGTTAACTACTGTGTTTAAGAAATTGCCAAATGGTTTTCCAAGGTACTGGTACTATTTTACATTCCAGTTAGCAAAGTATGAAGGATGCAGTTTTTCTACCTTCTGGCCAAATCTTGGTATTGTCTCTCTTTTAGATTACAGCCATTCTAGTTGGTATGTAGTGAGATTTCACTGTGGTTTTAAATTGATTCTCTCTAATGTAGTTTAGAACAGTTTTCATGCACTTACTAGACTTTGATAGTGAAGTCTTCAGTGAAAGGTCCACTGAAAGAATTTGCTAATTTTAATTGGGTTGCTTATGTACTTATGGTTGAATTGAGAGAATACTTGATATTATGAATACAAGTTCTTCATCAGATATATGGCTTAAAATGTTTTCTCTTAGTCTGTAGATTTTCTTAATTTTTTTAGGTGCAAAGTTTTAATCTTGATGAAGTCAAATGTATTGATTTTTTTTCTTTTATTTTCATTATCATATCTTGGCATTCATTGTTGAACCTCAGTTCATGATGATTTCATCCTACGTTTTGTTTCAGATGTTTTATAGTTTTTAGCTCTTGCATTTAAATATCTGATCAATTTTGAGTTAAATATTGTATATGATATGAGTCGAAACTCTTAAGTTCCTCTCTTTCATTCCTTCTCTTTCTCCTCTTCCTTTTGCTTTTTGCATAGGGGTTTACATTTGTCTCAACACCAGTTGAACTCACAATTGTGTTGTATTACTCTGTATGCTTATTTTTGTACCAATACGCTATCTTGATTACTATAGCTTTATAGCAGATCTTGAAATCGGATAGTTGTGTGCATTCCCTAACTATTTTTTTCCCAAAAGTGTTATGACTACACTTAGTTCTTCAAATTTCCATATAAAGTTTAAAATTGACATTTCAACTTTTATTAAAAAAACAACTTCGTTGGAAATAAAATGAATGGAATTTATAGGTCAGTATAAAGGAAAGGTTCATTTAACAATACTGAATCTTCTAATCCAAAAAAATGAAATGTCTTTCCATTTATCTTTACATTATCTCTAATTTCTTTCAGCTATGTGTGTAATTTTCAGTGCATGAACCTTGCATTTTTCTATTATAACTAAGAATTTTATTTTGATGCTATTATAATAATTGTTTTGATAATTTCCTTTTCAGATTTGATTCTTACTACATAGAAGGAAAAATTATTTATGCATATAGATCTTGAATCCTGCAATCTGCTAAACTTATTTATGGTCCTACTGGCTACACCCATCCTCATGAATTTCTTAATTTTTTTTATAAAGACATTTTACTTGTCCCTTCCCAATATGAATGTCTCTGTCTCTCCCCCCACCTCTTTATCTCTATAGCTATCTCTATCTTCATCTCCATCTTATCTCTCTTACTTGCTGCCTTATTTCACCAGTTAGAACCTCCAGTACAATGCTGAATGAATTAGCAATAGCAAAGATCTTCATCTTACTCCAAATAGTTGGGAGGATATATTATTTTTACATATTAACTTTGGTTTTACCTCTGGATTTTTTAAAGATGCCCTTTTATGGGATAAGGAAGCACACTTCTACTTCTAGTTTGTTTGGATTTTTATTATGAATGGGTGGTCAACTTTTCAAATGTGTTTTCTGTATTTATTGAGATAATCACATGTTTTGGGGCTTTTATTCTATTAATGTGGTATATAATTATAATTGATTTTTGGTTGCTAAACCAACCTTGCATTCATGGAATAAGCTCCATTAAGCCATGCTGTATAAGCCTTTTATAGATAGCTGGATTCCGTGTACTACTATTTTGTTAAGGATTTTTTGCGCATACATTTGTGATGGATATTGGTAGTTAATAATCTTTTCCTCTGACGTTTTTGTCGTGCTTTGGTATAAGGATAACACTGGCCTCATAGATTGTATTGGGCACTGTGCTCTCCTCCTCTATCTTGTGTAAAAGTTTGTGAAGGCCTAGTATTATTTGTTATTTAAATATTTGATAGAATTTATAGTGCAGCCATCTGGACCTGGGCTTTTTCCTGTGGAAAGATTTTTAAGTAGGTATTCAACCTGCTGTTGACACTCATTAATAAAGTAATGGCATGAAGGATACGAAGATAAATTAGACGCATTAATGTCATTTTTATACATATTAATGCTCATATATATTTTCTGCTTTAAAATTATCACAGTCAAAATATTATCTTTTGAATTGGTCCAGATAAGATTTCTTTTCATGATTTAGCTTTGGAAAGTCAAGGTAGTTAATGCAAAATTGTAACATCAGATACAATGAATTAAAGTCTTAACATTAAATTTTAATGTTTTGCAATTTTTATATACATGTGTGCCTCAGAGATATTGCAGTTTTAGTCCTGGACCAAGAACATATCAGAATTAAGGAAGTGACCTGAAAATTTTGATTTCCTAATGAATATAAAAGTTGTGTTCCCACTACACTGTAGTCTATGAAGTGTGCAATAGCATTATTTCTTTTAAAAGTATATTTCTTAATTAAAAAGCACTGTATTGCTAAAAATTGCTAATGAACCGAGCTTCCAGGAATCAGAATTGTTTTGATAGCAGAGTCTTGCCTTGATAATGATGGCTGCTGAGTGATCAGGATGGTGGTTACTAAAGCTCGGGGTACATTTCAACAATGTTCAAAGAATCTTCACCAGGAGTACATTCTGTCTCAAGAAATCAATTTTTTTGCTCATCCATAAGAAGCAATTCTTCACCCATGAATGTTTCAAAATGAGATTACAGCAATTCAGTCACATCTTCAGGCTACAATTCCAATTCTAGCTCTCTTGCTTTTTCCCCTACATCTGCAGTTACTTCCTCCACTGAAGTTTTGAACCTCTCAGAGTCACAATGACAACAGCTGGAATCAAATTCTTCCTACCTCTTTTAATGTCAATATTGTGACCTCTTCCCATAAATCATAAATGTTCTTAATGGCGTCTAGAATGGTGAATTATTTCCAGAAATATTTCAATTTAATTTGCCCAGATGCATGCAAGGAATCATTATCTGGAGCAGCTAAAGCCTTACAAAATGTATTTCTTAGATAATAAGAATTGAAAATCATAATGACTCTTGATCCATGGGCTGCAGAATAAATAATGTTTTAGCAGGCATGAAAACACCATTCATATCCTTGTACATCTCCATCAGAACTCTTGGGTGACCAGGTACATTATCAATGAGCAGTAATATTTTGAAAGAAATCTTTCTTCTGAGGGGTAGATCTCAACACTGGGCTTAAAATATTCATTAAACCATGTGGTAGACAGATGTGCTGTCATCTAAGCCTTGTTGTTCCATCTATAGAGCACAGGTAGAGTAGATTTAGCATAATTCTTTAGGGTCTTAAGATTTTTGGAATGGTCAATGAGCATTAGCTTCAACTTAGAGTCACCAACTGTTGCATTAATCCCTAATAAGAGAGTCAGCCTGTCCTTCAAAACTTTGAAGCCAGGCATTGACTTCTCCTCTCTAGCTATGAAAGCCCTAGATGCCATCTTCTCACAATAAAAAGCTATTTTGTCTACATTGAAAATCTGTTTTTTAGTGCAGCCATTTTCATTTACTATCTTACTTGGATCTTTTGGATAACTTGCTACAGCTTCTACATTAGCACCTGTTGCTTCACCTTGTACTTCTATTGTATCTAGATGGCTTTTTCCTTATACTTCATGAACCAACTCTGCTAGCTTCAAACTTTTCTTCTGAAGCTTCTTAACCTCTCTAAGCTTTTACAGGATTGAAGAGAGTTATGGCTTTACTCTAGATTAGGTTTTTTTTAAGGGAATGTTGTGGCTGGTTTGATCTTCTATCCAGACCACAAACACTTTCTCCATAACAACAATAAGGCTATTTCACTTTCTCATCCATGTTTTTACTGGAATAGCACTTTTAATTTCCTTCAAGAATTTTTTCTTCGCATTAGCAACTTTGGCTAAATGTTTGGCACAAAAGGCCTAGTTTTCACTTATCTGGGCTTTCTACATGCCTTCCTCACTAAGCTTAAACAAATCAAGTTTTTTAATTTAAACTGAAAGACATGAAACTCTTCCTTTCACGTAAACACTGAGAGGCCATTGTACAGTTGTTAATTAGCCTACTTTCAATATTTTTGTCTCAGGAAATAGGGAGTCTTCTGAGTAGAGGGAGAGATATGGGGAAAGGGCTGAATGGTGGAGCAGTAAGAATACATACCTTTATCAATTGAGTTCACAGTCTTCTATGGGCTTGGTTTGTGGTGCCCCAAAACAATTACAATAGTAATGCAAGGATTGCTGGAGTTATGTGATATCTCATTGTGGTTTTGATTTGCATTTCCCAGATGATTAGGGACTCCAGTGAGAATTGCTTTTATCAAAAAGTCTCAAAACAATAAATGTTGGTGTGGATGCAGAGATAGGAACACTCATACACTGCTGATGGGACTGCAAACTAGCATAACCTCTGTGGAAAGTAATATGGAGATACCTCAAAGAGCTACAAGTAGAACTATCGTTTGATCCAGCAGTCCCATTATGAGGCATATACCCAAAGGAAAAAAAGACATTCTATAAAAAAGACATCTGCACTAGAATGTTTATAGTGGCACAATTCAAAATTGCAAAGATGTAGAAACAACCCAAGTGTCCATCAATACATGAGTGGATTAATAAAATGTGCTATATGTATACCATGGAGGTCTATTCAGCCACAAAAAACAATGGTGATCTAGCACCCCTTATAGTATCCTGGATAGAGCTGGAGCCCATTCTATTCAGTGAACTATCACAAGACTAGAAAAACAAGCACCACATGTACTCACCATCAAATTGGTATTAACAGACCAACACTTATGTGCACATATAGTAATAACATTCTTGGGTGTTGGGCAGGTGGGAGGGGGTGGAGGGGATGGGTATATACACACCTAATGGGTGTGGTGTGCACTGTCTGGGGGATGAACATGCTTGAAGCTCTGACATGAGTGGGGCAAAGGCAATATATGTAACCTAAATATGTGTACTCTTGTAATATGCTGAAATAAAAAATAAATAAAATAAAATAAATTGTTGAAAACTTTTTTGAGGAAGAACACAAAAATTCTGTATTTCTGCTTTAAATGTCATTTTAGTCCAGTGAAATAAACCATTTTAACTTGCTGCGTATTCTCCATACTCTCATCTATTTGTGCTACCTGGATGGTATATAGGTGTCATATAAAACTAGAGAACAAGAATAATGAAGTGAATTAGAACAACCACCACCATGAAGAATCAGTTATTGTTTTCTTCAGGAGACATTGAAGAAAGTTAGTTTTCCAAAACCATTTTGATAAAAGAGTTGATATTCCACAGGTCTTACCCCAGGCTCTCAGTTGAGCTTGCTGTATTCTGGTTTCCAAAATATGAAGAGCAACAATGTTTGAACTTCAGAAAATGGAGAGAAAGGACATTGACTCTGGATCAAGCAGACTGGGTCTCTAAAAAGTATTAAACTTTGGGGTTGAGGGTTGTTTTTTAAATTGACTTTCTACAAATTTAAGAAGAAAACATACTCTTAGCTAACCTCTCAACTTACCTGAGATTCTTATTTTACTAGTTTCCAACACTGTCATTTTATTTTAACTCAAGACTATTACTCAATTTTAAAGAATAAAAGAGCATGGTCTGAGATGGTGTCATGTTCCATGAAATCTATTGCCATAAATCTCCTTACCTAAATGAGGAATGTCAAAACAGAGGGTACACAGGCCCTGATGTGTTTCAAAGCTTTTGCTCCTGTTTCAGTTCATGAAGGGCATTTACTGGAAAACTATGATAGAATGAAAAACAAAACAAAAAAAAAAGCTTTCAAAGCCTGGTTGAGTTTTGTTCTTGATCATTGTTCAAGCAGAATTTTCTCAAAAGATTTGGGAAGAGGCCAAACAGTTAAGAGAATATATATATATACACAATTTTGCTTATATGAGAATATAGAGATTACTTGGGTTGAAATGACAAGCAAAATGCAAGCTAAGCATTCTGTTATTCACAATGTCTACTGGAATCTCAGACTTCTTTTCTGGGATTATTTTCTAGAGTATTGTTCTAGGCTATTTTCTAGAATGTTGTTTTCTAGACAGAACAACACTCTATCTCTGTTTTGTTTTGTTTTGTTTTGTTTTATTGTTGTATCTTCTTTTTTCTTTTTTTGTAATTTTGTTCTGGGATAAGAAAAAAGAAGCTCACAGTCTGATGGAGAGATTTCCAGTAAATACAACATTAACTCTCACTCTTTGCTGACGACATGATATTATACCTAGAAAACCCCAAGGATT